>OZ030399.1:13955940-14555940 GCA_964023965.1 Melinopterus prodromus
CGGATATCCGCGTAATAAATTCTGAATTCTCGTCTATCGCTTTTAATTTAGGCAGGAGAATTTTTTAAACTTAAAATTTATGTTGTTTTTTATTTATGGTAATATTTTGCTATAAAAAACCACTATAGCAGAAATAAATAAACAGATATCGACGGATATCGACGGATATCAACGGATATCGACGGATATCAGCGGATATCGACGGATATCCGCGGAAATCGACGGATATCCGCGGATATCAACGGATATCGACGGATATCGACGGATATCCGCGTAATAAATTCTGAATTCTCGTCTATCGCTTTTAATTTAGGCAGGAGAATTTTTTAAACTTAAAATTTATGTTGTTTTTTATTTATGGTAATATTTTGCTATAAAAAAACACTATAGCAGAAATAAATAAACAGATATCGACGGATATCGACGGATATCAGCGGATATCGACGTATATCCGCGGATATCAACGGATATCGGCGGATATCGACGGATATCCGCGGATATCAACGGATATCCGCGTAATAAATTCTGAATTCTCGTCTATCGCTTTTAATTTAGGCGCGATAATGTAGAGAGAGAGTCAGAGAGAGAGCGAGAGCCAGAGAGCCAGAGAGCCAGAGAGCCAGAGAGCCAGAGAGCCAGAGAGCTCAGAGAGCCAGAGAGACAGAGACAGAGAGACAGAGAGACAGAGAGACAGAGAGACAGAGAGACAGAGAGACAGAGAGACAGAGGGACAGAGAGAGAGCGAGAGCCAGAGAGACAGAGAGACAGAGAGACAGGGAGACAGAGCCAGAGAGACCGAGAGACAGAGAGACAGAGACGCGCGTGACAGACAGACGCGCGTCAGACAGACAGACGCGCGACTGACAGACAGACGCGCGACAAACAGACGCGCGACAGACAGACGCGCGACAGACAGACATCCCGTGTTCTCACAAAATAATCGAGTATTTTCAATAAAAAAATAACCCTGCAATTTGAGGTTGTTACATGCACAATGTGCATTACTTACGGTGTGCAGTACGGGAGTAACTGGTCATTAATAATACATTAATGTCAACGCGCTGACTTCGAATGGATTGGGCTCCTCGGCGGTTATTACATTTTTAAATTGATAGCTTCGTACTACAGAAAATTCAAAGAAAAATGTATACAGAAACCGGTAAGGCCGCGGCCATAGTTGAGTGTCGAGGATGGAGGCGTGCATAGCGCTTTTTCTGGACGTTACTTGTCTCATGAGCAAAGGTAAGCATTAGAATAAAGTACGGTGAGGTTTCAAACTCGGTTTAAAGTTCAGAGGGATGATGGTGTGAGCTTTGTGTAGAGTGTAATTCCGTGGATATGCTGTCAGTCATTTTTGGGGTATAAACTGGGGGCTGGAATTAGGTTAAAACTGGCATAGGGCTCCGGTGATGCGATTTGCCTTTAAATAGCGGAGATTAGCCGGCTCCGGCGGGTACTTTTATAATGAAGAGCGACGGAACGGGTCGGAGATCCGCAAATCCGCATTGACCATCGAAGGTGGCGCGGCGCGCACGGCAACAAAGGTCGTCAGCGAGAATCCGGGCTTGTTTATAGAGTGATAAAGCTCGACGATGCCTCATTACGCTTGCCGGGAACTTATTTTACGAGGCGGGGGTGGCTAAGGCCCGGCCGTAACGGCGCCCGATCGCCGCTATGTGCACCGCGTTTTTCATTATTCGCAATTACCCCAAACGGCGGATCATTTGAATACTAACACTCGAGAGTTATATGGTTCTTTTATACCTTTAGTTTAAATTAAGGCTGCGCCGCCGCCCCCCACCCCCCGATAAGCCTCCGCCCCCGCCCCCCTCCGATCCCGCGTTTTACTGGCGACACAAATTAAATTGCTCAAATGACTACTTTTTTTATTGGCGCGCCTACTATAATTTCCAGCGATTTAGGGTCCCAATTTTAAAGATTTATCCCGCAGTAAACACGGGGGAAGAAGGCAGATATAATAACATAACCCCCGCGATAAGATTGCTCTCAAATGACGGGCCGCAGTAAAATCACCTTTACTACGGCATTTACTACGCAAACTGTAATTACAGCTCTTCCTTATTCCCTATTTCCCTTTAAAGACCATACCGTACCTATAAAAGTTACGACCGCTGGTTCCTTTTTTTTCATCCATTTCATTTCAATCCAAATATTATACACCATACGACCACACAAACATCACATCATTTTATTTCTCAATCAAATCAGAGCATGGATCTCTTCGTCCAATTCCATATCTGCCTACTCATTTTATCATCTTCGTCTTATTTTCTAGTGTTGGGGTCATCTTCAGCGTTTGATTATGACCGCTTTCATCTTCTGCCTCGTCGTAGCTGTTATTCTTCTTGGAAAAACCTCATGCCTCTTGTTTTTCTTCCACTTCCACTTGAATCACCTTCTCTTTACCTTCTCCATTGTCTGTCGTGCCTTCTTCTCCACACTCATGCACTTCGGCTCCTTCTCCAATTGTTCTCACCTCCTCTTGTTTCTTGGTTTTAATTCTGACTTCTTCTCCGATTTGTGCGGTAATGTCATCATCAAAATAATCTTCTAATAGTGCTTTGGTTCCACAGTGACTACTTCAGCCTGTTCCTCCTTAATTTCTTCCGCTGAAGATACCTCAGATGAGATGGCATCGAAATAATTTGAGGGTTCTGGGCGATCCCCAGATCAGAAGTAAATGGAAGAAATTGGGGAGACATATCCAAAGGATATTCTGAAGGCTAAAGAAGAAGTATACTGAGATTGGATGATACGGTCTGTACTGTGTCACGTTCTGAGGCAGTGGTCGTAATGAAATTATACCAGATTGTCTACGCGCTAGAATAATGTGTGTAATTTTCACGGTGGATTTGATTAAGCGTCAATCTTTCGGAGTAGTTGATTAAACTCGTTTACAAGTATAATCAATCTTCATAATTACGTAATTTACGATTTAATCTGACCGACCCTTAGCGGCGGAAGTAACCCTTATGTTAGTGCTCGCATTTAAAAGTGGCACGCAGGTATCGGCGCGATGTGTTCCCACAGATTTCTCCAGGCTGCGCCCTGGGGACCTCCGTATGGGGTCAATATCTCGTGGTTCGAAATTAATAACAAAATAACGCTCACCTCGGATGACTAACGCTTATAGTATCTTCGGCTCTCGAAGACGGTTTTTATGGTGGTACCAGCAGCGTATTCCATGTTCCGTAAGCAAACGGCAGGTTATGGTGATTCCAACTGATACCGTTTGGGTAGGGGTGGTCACAGGGTAAGTAACCGTTTAATCGAATTGCGGGTAAACGGTTCCTATAAGCAGGTGACTCCTTCTTCTCCTCTGCCGAAGCGATGACCCCTACTGACGCATTCACCCGATCAGGTGTGCCAGCGTTAAAAATCAAAACATGTGGTCCGGAAGTGCTGCAGGCGCGTAACACTGGTAGCCTCGTATCGGTAAGGATAATTTTATTCAAATGAAAGCGGACCAGTTCCTGACACACCTGTGCGTTCTTAACGCTGTCATATGGCGCATTAACATTTCGCCGATTTGCCAGATTAATTGCCACATTAAAATGCGTTTATTGCTTATCGATTGCAATACCCCAAAGAAACGCATTATCAACACGCAACCATTTTTCATTTTCGAGAATAGAGAATAGAAGAACCTAATGCCTAGCAAATCCAGCAGACCAGCCTTTAAGATAATCCATGATCAATCGCTGCTTTGGTTCAAAACTATTGCTAAAGATGGTTCACACGACTCATTAGACAGCATGGTGTGTTGTTTGGGTTTCTTGAGCTTGAAAACCACTGCACGGTACATCTGGTGCTATATATAGCATTGAAATAAGAAGTACCTGAGAAAGTTTACGTTCAAGGACCTGGCGTAACCGAGTAATAACAACAATTGGTGCTAAAGGAACAGATGGAGGGTGTCGGGCGTTAGAACTTCTAAATATAGTGCAAGATTTCCCACCCCAGTTATCTGGCCATTAACAATCGGCCGGTGAACTTGGATTACGGCCACTTGTGCCTAAAAAACCATATGCCTCTTCCGTAACGCGTCACTATTTCGTCGGTAATCTAGAAACCCCCTAACGCCGACGCACACCACGCTGGCAGGGCGCACACGTGCATCGGAACATCAAACCACCCCCCGTGTTTTCGTATATTTAAATTATTTTGTTCTGATGCATTTGCATTTTGCGTGTATCACTTGACAAACAGCGCATATGTCACCCCTTTCATGTATACATAATTTCTTCTCATCCATATTGTTTTTATTCCAGCACAAAATTAACATGACCACTCACGCTAATATTCAATTTGAGCTCTTCATCATTGAAGATGAAGATGCTGGTTGTGGTCTTATATATACAAAATAATTCATACAGTCAATCCCTGTATCAAAGAAGGGCATCATTGAACCAAGGATGGGACAAAAGAACTTAATAGAAGAAGATTGTGGAAGAAGCTTATATGGTTGCATACTTCCTTCCAATGGTGTACTCAATGGTTTAATTAAAACTGATGACGGCATATACATCAAACGCCCCACGACCAAAAAAATGATGACACATTTTGGAGCATATGCGCTGGAGCATTATTCGTGCTCTGAAATTAAAATTGAATTTAGTAATGAACGTTAATAGAAATAGTGAGTGAACGTAATTACTATTGGCTCGCGATCGATGTTTAATTATGGTGTTATTTGAGACATATGTTAATGCACGGTTAATATTGCGGCTAGGTGAAGAGGGGCCAAGCGAAGAGGGGGTTGGGACATGTCAGTAACTTGCGGGGAAGATCGTCACATCCACGGACACGATGCACCTGTGTGTAATGATCCGTAGAGTGCGTCTACTATGCGAGGAACCCTTTGCTTTCAGATTCACCCTACCGAGGCCAGAACTTCAGAGGCCTAATGGCATTATACTCGACGGACATCATTATTTGTCATTGTCCGTACTATCTTCACCCCTGTGCGGCAATTGTTTAGATATGTGATTTATATACAGGGCACAACAGGAGGGTTACAACACATGCCCATGCATACGAGGATAAACTCCACCAATGGCTCAAATGGACTACAGAATTATAGGACGTCTCTGGCAAAATCCGATATCTGGATTTTCAAATTTAAGAAGAGATAAAACAAATTGTGTAAAGCCTGAAGGCTTTTCAATGGTATTCGTAAAGGTTGGGGGAGTGGAGGGGGTTAACAGTATTCATAAGGACTGTCGCCAGATGGTCCTTGGATTTAGCAAAACAGTAAGTTAATAACGACATTTAATAATATAGGTGTAATTAGCCTGAAATTGCGAATAACCGGAAGTAGTAGCGAGGTGCGGTTAAAAGTTCTGCGGGTTGATGTAGGGGTTGACCGCCCCATTTACTTGCGAGCGGGCATTAGTCACGGGTTACCTGTTGGCCGGTATCAAAATCGGGTTTGAATCGTCGGAAACCTGTTACTGTAATTACCCAAGAGCCGTATTTTCCGGATTGCATTTGAATACGCTTCCGATAAATCTGCTCTCAAAATCATTACCCAACACTATCTAGAGGAAGCGGCACATTATCTTATACAAATGTGGAAATAACTTCGCAAATTATTACTTTTGATAATCTACCCACCATTTCGCGTGCTTGTATGCCGTTGTTAGCTCCGTGGTATCGCCCTCTTTCTACTGCAGAGTTTTGGGAGCTTTGAGAAGCTCTTGTAGCCTTGTTAGTCCAAATATTTTTGTTGGACCTCCTGTTGGTAGAAATAGAAGACCGATGTGGTCTGCCCAACAACATGGTCTGAGCTAACGGCAACTACCAACACGGTATGTTGGAAGCTGTAGGTGCAAACCTCTTGTGAGATTGACTTCGGTCTTCTAAACACCTCTTCAGTTTCAAATAAACAGGAACATCACCAAGGCGATGCAAATCTTCAAACAAGCCTCCTGGTGGGCGAAATGAAAGACCAGGGCCTGGAGAAAACGGATGATCAGATAGAATGTGGAAAGCTGAAGGTGCTAAGCTCTTGGAAGGTTACCTTCAGTCTTCTAACTGAAGAAGTGCTTTCATACAGACCTTCTAATAGGCCAAATGGTAGATCGAGGCCTGGAAAAAATGAAGGATAAGGTAGAATGTAGGAAGCTGAAGGTGTTAAGCTCTTGGAAGGTTGCCTACAGTCTTCTAAGTGAAGAGGTACTTTCAAACAAACCTCCTGGTGGGCGAAATGGAAGACCAGGGCCTGGAGAAAATGAAGGATTAGGTAGAATGTTGAAACTGAAGGTGCTAAGCTCTTGGAAGGTTGCCTACAGTCTTCTAAGTGAAGAGGTACTTTCAAACAAACCCCTTGGTGGGCGAAATGGAAGACCAGGGCATGGAGAAAATGAAGGATTAGGTAGAATATAGGAAGCTGAAGGTGCTAAGCTCTTAGAAGGTTGCCTACAGTGTTCTAAGTGAAGAGGTACTTTCAAACAAACCTCCTGGTGGGCGAATAGGAAGACCAGGGCCTGGAGAAAATGAAGGATTAGGTAGAATGTAGGAAGCTGAAGGTGCTAAGCTCTTGGAAGGTTTCCTACAGTCTTCTAGGTGAAGAGGTACTTTGAAACAAACCTGCTGGTGGGCGAAATGGAAGACAAAGGCCTGGAGGATATGTGAGATCAGCTATCGTAACGGAGGTTAGAACCATGTGGTCTGGTCAACAAGATCTTCTGATCTAAGTATGTACAATGCCAGGTTACTATCGGTGAGAGTAGTGGGGTATGCTGCGAGCTCAGCAATGAGAGACAGTCTGTGATCGAGTGAATATAGGAAAATACGTAATTATTCATGAGACAGAAGTGATATGATGGGGGGTAATTGGGGTATTTGGAGGCGATCAAGTTGGTTGTATTTCTTGTTAAACATATAAAAATAATCTCCTTTAATGTTGGGGGTACGGCGGTCGTAAAATTTAAAAATTACATGGTCGAAATAAAAACGTACGGCTATGAGCGTAAAATGGAATGTGTGTTTAAGTACTTTGAGTAAGTATTAGGCAAACTGCTTTTTTTAGCGTCAGCGGGAGGGGTGGCAGGGCCTCGCCCCTAGCGGCGGCGTCGGTCTCCAGCCGGCGCGTCATGACGCCGCTCTGCGGTCCCACGAGGCTGGTACCGCCGATATTATTGTATTCCAATCCAACAACTAATTCGATATGTCAACATATGTTTGAATGGAACACTAAACTTCGGATCGCGTTACCTTCCTCCCACAATAATTACGGCGAATTTGTCGGGCGCACCACCCCAGTTGACATATGGAGGATATATAAATCTTATTAATTCAATTTGTACGTATTTTACGTCGGAATCGAGCTTAATTACGCCGACGAGCGTTTTAGGGCGAACGTTTGTGATTAATTGCGCGTTCTTTTTTTTTTTCGCGCGTTTATTGGTCGGTATTTGCCACCAACTGTCGGCTTTAGTTATGCATAAGCTCACTGAGAAGTAACCTCGCGTCATATTTCTCATGAACGTTAAAAGTCACGGCTATTTGTAAAGTTAATTAAATTTTCACAGGTGGTATATGCCCCACGGGTAGCTCGTTACAACCGCAAAAAAACGACAAGTAGCTGTTTGCAATTTTCCTTACACCACGACAGAATTGAATAAAACTGAATAAAAAGCATTCCTTATTGGCAATCAAACTTGCAGTGTCCATTAATCACTGTTCGTAATTTACGTGTAGTACCAGAAGTAATGATAATGTTTGAAGACCTTCTAAGTTACTGTACTCCGGGACTGTTATCTTCCATCTCTAGCTAGTAGGTCTTCTTTGGAGGGGCCGAGTAAGAGTTATATTATAAAAGTTAAAAGTGAGGTTTTGGTTATTTGTGTATGGATGGTATGTTATTAGTGTGTTAGTGGACTTGAATGGTAAACCAATAATTATTATACTGGGGTCCCTAGACCACATGATCTCCTAAGACCACTTGCTCTAATTGCACCAACTGTTGGACAATACGACTGCGACTATGTTTGTTCAACCGTGTACTCTATAATTGCGGACAATGCTATATATTCACTTTAAGTGTTTGTACGCAGTAATGTCCCGATCTGCGGTACATGCGTGCCGTGCGACCGCAGTTAATCATCATACGATTATTATTACAATGACTCCAATTCGACGTTGTAAGTTTCCTTGTTTAATTAAATTCAGAACGTAGCGAGTAGCCGGGCCTCTCGGTGCTTCAATTAGAATAATTGAACTTGGCCATAAACTACGAGTTCGCGATAAAAAATTTAATATGCAAATAGCGTTACCCCATTAATTCAACCCCGACGCCCATATCCCCACATACTTTGATTATGAAGTCAAATAAATAACGCGCGTAACAAAATAGAAAATTGCCCCGGCCGGAATTGATTAGTTTCTGCGTCCAGGCCAGTGCCCAGTAGTCGGCCAGTCTAATTATATGTTATGGGCTACTTGTTCATATATCTTCGAGTTTAGTACCGCCTTCCGTCGACCACAATAGTTGCAACATTGTTGTTACAATTATATTTCAATAGCCCTTCCGTCGCCGACACATCCCACAATGGCCGGCGAAAATTACTCGATGAATTTTTGATTTGGGAACATCTTTTTGTTCCCGACACAATGCTCTCCGCGTATATTATATAATATGACAATACAATAATAGGACTGGCTGGGGTGATTTCACATATATGGACATGGGGTTGCGTACATAGGGACAAGTGGTTTGGGTGAGTCTCTGGGGGTCACACCACCTACGCATCTGTCAATAGCCTCCACCGCTCCACGGTAATTACTCATTTGGTGAATGACAACATGACATATTGCATTCATTGCGTTCCTGTAATTCCCAACTATCTCTCCAGTCCAGCTAAACTGCGTTTTGCCATTTACCTTGTGTAACAGACCATTGTAATTTGCCCCCCCTAATAATATCACCTGTGATACATTAAATTTGCCTTTCTATTTACACACTCATTCGTCTTTATGTCAAGTCAGATTACGTCACATATCATTACTCTTACCCGTTTCCCCAAATCGCCAACGTCATTACGTCAGATTATACCTACGCCAATATCAATCCACCCCTACTTTACCAAATTACCAAAAACTACACGGTTTCCTCTCCAATTACTTTTAACCTTGAAGGAACACATGCCCCCAGGAGTATAGAAACTTTTTTGTCTTTTAACTTAATACAAGCACAATCTGTGATTCCTCAAATAAAGACAAGCCATCAACTTCAGGTGACTCTACTATGCAGAACAGTGCTAGAACAGTAAAAGACACACACATCAGATGACTAACGATTTACGAATCGCAACTTGGAATGCCAACGGTATACGAAACAGAAATTGGAAACAGAAGTGTTTTTAAACACACAAAATCGATATATCTTGTTTCCGAAACACTCAACAATGATTTATCGATGATATGTCAATGATATGTCTGATAGGACAATGATATGTCTAATAGGACAATGATATGTCTGATAGGACAATGATATGTCTGATGACATATCTAAAGCGGAATGGATATCAGGTGTATGAAGCATGTCATCCGGATAACCAAGGTAGAGGAGGAAGTGCCCTCTATAGGTGGTCCATGTCCCACCTATAAGACGAGGAGACGGTACCTGGGCAAGAGACAATAAGCAGAAGGCTGAAATTGTAGCAGAACATCTAACAGAAATCTTCCAGCCCCACAACATCGGATCAGAGCCAATCACGAATGAAGAAGATACGAAGAAGAAGCCATACAGTTAGTTACTCCAAAGGAAGTTGCCAGAGAAATCAAGACATACCTGAGTCCAAAGAAGGCACCTGGATATGATCTTATCACAGGAGAAGTTATGAAGCAATTATCTAAGAAACGCAAACCACCGAACGAGGCCAAATCATATCGCCCAATATCAGTGTTACCCATGATATCGAAGCTATTTGAAAAGTTGCTTCAAAGAGAATAAAACCTATCATCAGTAAGCAATTCTGTAAGACCCATATGTTGATAAGAATATCTAGTGCTACTTGTCGTTGCTTTGAATACCATATTATATCTAATCAATCACCTGAACCAGGCTGGAAGCTGATCTGAAATTCATATCTGCGTGTAATAAACTATGAAAAGATTAGACCTTCAATCATGTAGTGGAGGGTAGAATCTCGAAAGGGGAATCTATATAGGACATTAATGTAAAACATATAAAGGTCGTAGGGTGGTTACCGTTGCCCAAAACAGGGAGAGCAGTCGCCGAGAGGGCATTAGTGGTCAACCCGGAGGACGATTTACATAAATGAGATAAAATCGTCCGATGATTTGTTAGTGGCACGCGTGCTTTTCGGTGAGACAGAAACGGAATTAATCGTTCCTTCTGACATGCCTGACGACTGGCCATTGCATATGCAGCCGAGCTCGCGCCTGCCCGATAAAAAAGGCACACGTAATGTTCGCCTTTTTTTATGAACGCCCGCCTATTGCATATATTCATGGCCGACGCTACAATAGTTTATATGCCGCGTTTGCATTCGATTACCTATATTGTTTGCTAAATGGCGCACCCCAGACTTGGCGTGCTCTGTCTTGCCTCTCGCGGTTCAATACACCAGGCGTTGCATAAAATGGAGCCGGAATTACTAAATGTAATTGGGTGTAAAACTCCTCTTAATTACGCGTATCTCGATTTTATGGTGTCAAGCGGCCCATGGGGCCCTGGGTATGCAATTTTACACATATTAGCTTATCTAGATCGTAAAACCCCGGAATAAATTTCAGTTTTCCTCCCAGCTGCGACAACACGCGAATTTTTACTACCACCCGCCATGTCATTAACACCTCATGTAACTTTCGTTTTGCACTCCTCATACATTCAACTTTTTACTTAATCAACCAACTACAATCTATCTACAAACTTAGTCTTCCTTCAGTCTGAGCGCGTTAGCACCAAGCCACAGACAAAAGTACCCTTTAGGTCATTTAGTCGAATTCGGTAGAATCGGTTCCGAAGATTGAGCCCGAGATGTGGAAACACGAGAGAAATAAGGCGACTATGAATAAAACATATTCGCCTAACCAGGCACGAACGCATAACTAGAAACAACTGGTGGACGGCGACAGCTCGGTCAATTTAGATCTCATTTATTAACTTCACGTTAAGACGCAGTCGTCGTCCTATCTTGATTCAAGTGCATTTCGTTAATTATGTTAATTAGTTACACTGATTGTTCCGTTGTTGGATAAGTACTGCTCGAAAAAGTGCGTTTTTTGTCGTTGTGGTACCGAAATTGGGAACGGCACTGTTGACATGGGAGCTGTTATGGTTGGTTTAAGCGTAATGCGACGGTATTGTGTGGAGAGCTTTCATTACATAATAGCGTATGTGATTTATAGTTATTACACTGGTCCTGGCGAACACCTGGATCGGTTCGTTATCTATTGTATTACTTAATTATATGTGTGTCATTGATAATGGTGAATTGGTAGCATTGGGCGCCGAGTCCCGTTAAAAATGGAAGGGACAATACCGGCTCTTCAGCGCGCCACATAGCCGTGAAAAGAGTGAACAGGTACAATGCCGCCTATCTCCATTGCTCCGCACAATCCCCTATTATCGCTTGATACAATTTTTAATCTACTCTCCAACCCACAAACTAATCCGATTCATCCACCACAAGGACTAATAGTAGAATACGACACAACAACATACCCTAGATGCAGTAATCTCCAGAAAGCTACACCAAACTTAATGTGTTGGTCTAGAAGCAATACTTTCCATCCTTTGACCTCATTATGATGTCTCCAGAACTTTAAGGATTAAAGATGATAACTACATGATGCAGAGGATGGGCAATGGAGGAAGAAACAGGAGAGTAGAAGGAAGAGACAGCAGACAGAAGAACTAATCTCAGATTCTGGTTGCCGAATGACGGACTTCCATATGAGAGGCACTGCCGAAGAAGATCTTCGCCTTCGTAAAGGCAGCAGGATGAAAAAGGGTGTACGTAGCGCAAAGATCCTTTGACCTCATTATGATGTCTCCAGAACTTTACGGATTAAAGACAGAGAACTACATGCTGCAGAGGATGGGCAATGGAGGAAGAAGCAGGAGAGTAGAAGGAAGAGACAGCAGACAGAAGAACTAATCTCAGATTCTGGTTGCCGTCTTCTATATGAGGGGCACTGCCGAGGAAGATCTTCGCCTTCGTAAAGGCAGCAGGATGACAAAGGGTCTACGTAGCGCAAAGATGCCACTGAGCTTTAATGCCAACAGCAGTCCAGAATGCTTAGCACCAGGTCTTGATATATGGTAGATTCTGTTTAAATAACGTAATGGTTGGTGTGTGTATCTTGCAGTGTGGACGTTGGGTGGCGGTGTGTGGTGTGAGGAGGAAAGAAGACCGATGCGTGGTCGTGAGGTTGAGTATTCAAATAATTTGCAGTAAATATCGATGGGTTGTAAGAGGCAGGGAAGCGAATTTGAGAGTCGCAGTAGCATTCGAACAATTTCCTGGTGGACAGAGACAAACGGCCGGAACGGAGGGCCGCTGCCGTTGATTTTTCGTCGATAAATAATGCCAACAGTTTAATGTGCATTGGCTGCGGAGTTCAGCGAATAAAACACGCCACTGCCTCCGGGCGGTACACCGATCTGGCGCCTACCGTTCGGTGTCTGAAGAAATCGAGACGAGTTCCGCCGCGGCGCAGTCGGCAGCGGACCCTGTCATCCTGACGGACTATTAAAAATCCTCTCATTGTTGCTTTTTACAACTAGGCGACCAAGACGAGCCGGGGCCCTAATTGCCTCGCAATCTCCAGCATTAATTAGCAGGCCTTTTATTTCCTATATGCGCAACGCACTCGGCGACATATTTTCTCACTATTCTTCCACGGCCACCGAACAATAGAACGAAATTCTCCTCTAAACACCATCGCAATTATTAAACACCGGAGCTATTCGACATACCAATAACGACCACCGATCAGATTTTTAAACATTATGGACCATTAACCACAAATACACACAACTGCAACTTATATATAGGAGGAAAAGACTCAAAGATGAAGAGGGTAGTAGAAAAGGATGCTAGGACACCCGGTGTGGGCCCTAGCCTCTTCCTCTTTGAGCCTTTTCCTCCATTGACTCCACATGTCCTGCCCATCTTAGTCTCAGGCATTTTAGGTATGTCACTATATCCATATCATCATACAACTGCAATTTACCATTGGAAAAAAACAACAAACCAATTCAAAGATTGGTTAGGTCCATCTTACTAGTCATCACTACAACTCACAAGACTCTGAAGAAACAAGAACTCGCAAAGTCATTGCTGAAAAGAACTAGGTTGAGGGCTAATGTATGGAAGCTTGTAGCAATTAACTTCTCAGAACTGAAAGACAAGAAGAGTTTATGTTCTGGGAAATAAACATGGAATGTTCTGGAAGATGTGCGTTATGGTGGAACTGTATCGGTAGGTAGAATAAGTGTACCATTAAAGGAAAGAAGAAACGTGTTCATTAGGTAAAACAGGTAGCGGAGAGTTTGATTAAATAGAATTATAATTAATCGTTCCGAAGTTGGCCAGAAAAACATATCGGCTCGTGAGAGATGATGGCCTGGCGAGGCAAAATATTAATTGATATTGCAAAAACAATGTAATTATAGCGCATAACGGTGAGCGGCGAACTGGACTCGGTGTAAAAGCTCGGCCTGGAGGTAGACCATGGCCAGGGTCAATGTAACTCTCCGTAAACATGCAACGCACCAGGAAGTGGTCGCACCGCGTCGACGCGAATTTGCGTGTGCCCGCGTGTCGGCCGTTTTTTCGCCCGACTGCCAATCATCTCATCTCGATTCTTATTACATCTGCGATTTAAACTGTGCAAAACAAACGCGACACGCGGAATTGGGTTCGCGGCTACTTGCGGTTTTCTAAACGGGCTCCTGCGCGCCGCTAATCGTTACGTGTAAAATGCATGCGCACATTGTAACTGATTACCACTCAGCCCTGGTACACTCAGCCATCTCTCTTCCTACATCCAAACGTATAATTTGCAGCTCAGATAAGCTCCGCAAAAATCAGCAAATAACGCTATCAACTGATCACCGTAATCGGACTGATGCCACGTCAAAAACACACACAACATGCAATCCACTTTCAGTCCACGCACACAGACACAACCACAACACTACCAACCATACCAATGGGTAAACCAGAGGTGCTGAATATGCTGAACAACAGTTCTTGTGCAAGACTATAATACGTTTTCTATTGCTTGAAATATACGGTAGGTTAGGAATGAATTTATCGATATATCTGATTGGGAGTAATGAATCTGTTGTAGTTGTTGAAATATAGCAGGGTCGTATTAGGATCATTTCCATCCATTAAACTTAATAAGAGCAAAAAGTGTTAGTCACAAATTGATGCGACCATAAAAGATATGACAAAACGCGCGCGTACCCGAAGTAGAGGGACGTAAATCTTATTGCAATAAAATTTGATTTGTTAAATTTTTATTGGCGACCGTAATTGCGTATCGTATCCCGGAGATTTGCTATTCCGGCGAGCCATGTCTGTTTAGTGGTCATCAAACTGAAACGTATCGTAATCTAAATAATTTGCGATTTGGGTATACACGTGGCTTCGTGACAGACATCTGGTAAACAATGAAGCAAACGATGGTGGAGTTGACGCAATTGCGGCGCAACCGTGTTATTAGGCGACGTTTCGTCCATTGTGCACGTTGACAATTATGGAAGAGAAATGGTAAAATAGAAGTGGAGCCGAGAACCAGTTAGCGAGTGTAGGAGGAAACATTATATACATAGGGGTCAGGCGGGTCGAACAAGATAACAATCTGAAGACGGGGCCACGCGCTGACGCAGGTGTCCATCCGGTCTTAGGAGGTCGCCAAACTCCGGGCGACATCTTGTCATCCGTAATTACTTATTGTTACGGGCTCCTTGCCTACTCCCTAATATTTCATAAATATTCATGAAGCCAATCTAGCCATCTCCGATTTCTTCGAAAGTAGTTTCGGTTCTTCTTCACTGTCAAACTGTCCAACGGGAGCGCGCTAGTATGTGGGTTATGAACCGTCTCACAGATGGTGGAAAAACGGGCCCAGTCCTGTTGAGGATTGAAATTGTCGACCGCTGAGGGCAGGGGAACGCGGTACGTCGCTCGTTGCTACCGTGTAGCGTGCAGGACACCTGGTCGCGCTGGCTGACCTGTGGACTCCCTTAATTACAATTATTAACTACCAGTGCGTTCTTGCCTGTATGGCTCTAGCCATATTACGACAAAGATTAGTTTACCATTTCTAACGTTGTGTACCGTTAATACATTTTACCTACGCGTTAGGTTTTGCTTTGAACGTGACTGAGAAAATTACAACGAGACCTCACTTTTCTTATGTACCGCTCCAAACGCTCATTATATACCCAGTCCAATTGTCAACTTCTGTCAAATGCAAGCATGCAATGTATCAATTGATATGCAATGGTCAGCTTACCGGACCGTAGTTACTTCTACAGCTTCAGGCACTGCACGCAAACCAGCAACGTCTAAAGGACGCCAAACTCCTTTGAAGGATCAATTTGAAGCCCCGACGCTTCTCCTTTCCTTTCTAGAAAAGATAAATTTTCTATAAATATAGATACTTTAACCTTATCAGTAAAGCAATATCAAGCAAATTTGATTATTAACAAACAATAGAGGCCGCTGATGACCACCTCAAATTCGGACGCAAAACGAACAAGAAAATTATCTTTATAACTGGTCTTCGCTTCCTCCCATTGTACCTTCTTCGAAGCTATCTATTGAAAGCATGGATAAGGGGCTCTTCTAGGCCCATATTCCTCATAAGTTTTCTCAGGGTCTAGAGCCAAGGTCAGCTTCATCTTCCCGTGGCTGCTTAGCTCATGAAAACCTTGGATAAAATGAGGTGAGGGAATATAAATTTCCACTAGGACATATGGATCTCCAATGGATAGTAAATGCTAAAAGAAGAAGAATACTGAAGAAGAGTACCTGGTCTACTCTTCGTCTTTCGTTTAAATTCATTGTCCGTATGAGAGAGGGTTCTGTAATTGATAGAAATGGGTGAAAGACGTAGCTGTTGAAGACGTGGCATTAGTTAGAAAAGGGTAGGTAACGTGTTGATAAGGTAACGTAATGAATTGCGGTGAATGAGAAGAAAATGAAGTTGTGGTAAGGTATAATCGTAAAGATCTGGGACGAAGTGAATAAACTGAGGAGAAGAATCGCAGAAGACGGTGATAGAGAGAAGGCAGGACGGGTCGGTGGCGAAGCGAGTTGCGGCCGTGCGCCCTGTCGTGGCGCAAAGCGGACAAGCGTGTGCGTCGTAGATCTCCCCAGTACATAATATACACATAATGCATGTGTATGCACACAAGGTACATAGGCCGTACTATCTGGTAGTAGTCGTAGTAGTAGTAGTGGAGGAGAGCGTGGCTTGGTTTGGCTGAGATAGAGAGCGAGGGATGAGTGACCTAACGGCAGGCAGCTACCACGGAGTTTCTCGAGATACATAACGTGGCGTTCATCAACACAACTGTCTGTATTAAAGTTAACAACTGCTCACAAACCTGTTTGAACTCTAAAAGTGGGGAAAATACAAAGGCAAAATAAATGAAAATAAAACTAAATTATAAATAAAGCGTAAGTACACAGGCGAGCGTGGTCCGCGATGACCTGAGGTCAACAACTCTGGCTGTCTCCGCCTACTCCGTGTCTGCCGCGGTGTACGGCAGTAGGACCGAGAGCATGGCTCCAGCAGGGATCGTGGACCGAGGCACCGAGGCACCGAGGGGCTCCCCTGGCGCGAGCGATGTTTCAGGAAAGTGCAAGTGGCTGGTTGCGCGTGATCGTTCAAGGACGCCGAGTGCACTGCTGCCTGCCTGCCTGCTTTTGCCTGCCTGCCTGCCTGCCTGCTGCCCGCCCGACCGCGAGCGCGCGTTCGGCTCGCGACGCTGTCACTCCATCGCCCCCACGTCTTACTCCAACCTCCTCCTTCTCCTTATGACGAACAGATTGCTTTCCCAAACCGGACTTACATTATGTCAACTCCGCATTGCAATAATTATCACCGCACACTCCCTACCCACCATAATCTCCACATGTCTTATCCACCACCTTCCAACACCAATCCAGTTTCTTCTTCTAACCATTTACCTTCTTCTCTCGAAAACCTTTCTCATCTCAAGTCTTGAACGTCGCAAGTTGTGCGATGCATACTCATCCATCTTCTCTTACATACAATCCAAATCAAGGCATCTCCAGAGTTTTTATGAGATATAGAAGTTCCTCATTACAAGTTGGCTATAATTTGTTTCTTAGAGCATTATTTCCATCCATCTTCCTTGAAGATCGATTATCTTGGACGAGCATAAAACGTTCCACTGATCCAATGTCAATTGTACCTTCCTCCCATCATCGGCAGCGCTAATGGACGTGCCTGGTACTATATTGCATATGGTTAAGCATATTTCGCGTTTTTTATAATCAGTGGTATAAAACAGTCATCAAGAGATAGGCTCGTTGCACGCGGGGCATAATATGATTTCTAGAAAGCGACCCATTGTACGGCGGTCATTACAATGGTGAACATGATCTCCAATGCAAAGCGTGAAATCGAAAAAATTGGTGTAAGGCGAGTGTGGTAGCGAGCTTTATGATATTGCTCGGGGACCTAATCGCAGGATAATTGCGCCGCGACTTCCTGCAGCCTTGCCCGATGATTAGCACTTGCCAGAACTAACGGACCGGTTCCAATGCCTATCATTACGATGATCGATAATTACCGATAGCCGCGGTATTGCTCCCGATCCGGGAGCAAGATGCACGCGAAACCGAACTCGCTTGCGAGGATTCCTCGCAACCAATGTACAATTTCAACAAATTAAAAATGCGAACCGTTCATTTCTTGTGGACATAAATCACACAAAGCCCAAGGAACCACTCTAGATAAAGATCTAAGGTTCCCTTTTTATGGGGTTGTGTTATTATGGAGCGAGGTTGACACGTGGGCAGGCATGTGTTTATAGGTTAAATGTCACATTTCAGGCCTAATAAATATTCCAGGCTGCGAGCTGTAAACGATGACCCGTAAGCAAAACCAGAAGGCACGACAAAAAACGGACACGTGTTGCGCTCCCGAATTTGATATTGTAATAAGGGATGGGGATAATTAGTTTTTAAATTGCGTTTTATATTCCAAACAACCCATGGGTCACGACCTCGGCCACTATCGCGCGTGCATACGACATATTTATGTGCACCAATCATTTGGGCATAAACAAACAACGACAGCGCGAAACACATCTGGTGCCGTAAGGAGATCCTTTTTTTGCCACAGCAATCATTTTCAGAATTATAAACAAACCAGCACATGGAACACGTTATGGAGTGATCAATTTATGCGCATCGTTGATCTCAATTCAGGTTTTACTCCATTAGCAAATGCAAAGAATCAGTCCTCAAGGAGGAACTAGATTAAAAATCGCAGAAATGCTATGATGAAACGCTTATCATCATGGAGTGTTGATAAATAAGAGGTAGACGGTTTCGCGTCAAGCGTCCTGCATCCGATCGCGAAGAACGAGAGTGTGTGAGAGACGGAGAGAGAAGTGCTGTGCCCGCGGCCAACAGGTTCCACAAACAGGGAGTTTACCCCTGTCCGTTGCCCCGTTCTCGCGTGGTCCATTGACCTCTTCAGGCAATCTAGGGTTCTATAATTATCGAGATGCGGCCATATATCTATGCAAATCGGAGTCACTTGAACAGGAGCGCGCCCGAGAAGTTATCACTCTTATCGCGCGCGATATTAAAGACGCGCGCATATTACAGCAATTATGATGAACTGCCCTAGTTTAACTTCGACGGGCGCGCGCGCGGCCGGCCCGTGAATTGTACTACGTAGTAGCAGTAGTTGTAGTACTATGGTTAGAGGAGGACGGAGACAAAACAAACTGGTTATCATTTCCAGCTGATTTATTTCCAGGCCTTTATTTTTCACTCGCTTTTTACTTATTTTCATGTTGGTATACCCACCTCTCGTGCACCAGAGGTGAGCAAGATGAGTATCAGCGCTCGGCTGTCTTCAGCCGGCCCCTCGCACCTCCAATACTCAGATGGTCCACCACACGACCACGCCGGTCACTGTATTTATATTTAGTCCGCATTTACGCAATGCTACTTGGTTAACAACCTCATATACCTATTGCATTTACGCAGTTCCTACCAAATTTACCACAGTTGAATGATGACATTTTAGAATTAATCAAAATTTATTTTTATCATGCACCTTTATGCTGATGGTGGTTATGTTAAGAATTACAGAAGGTGAACAAGAATGATTCTGTCATATAAGGAAAAGGCTGGATGCAAACAACTGGAGGAAGCCCGAGGAGTTGCTCACCAAGGAGGAGATGGATGCATGAGGTTAAGGAAGATTTAGGGGTGGAGGAGTCAGAGAAGAAGTAAACGGCTTCCATAAGGAGCAGAGACAAAGGATAAGGACTCGATTAGGCAATTCGAAAAAATCAGATGGCAATGGTTAAAGTCATAATCGATGGCATTGGCCAAAAATAGTCTAGATCGTTAATACTAGTCAACAAGAGTCTACTGGTCCGCTGTTAAGATAAGTGAGATGATAAAATTCACGCCCAAGCAGCGTTGTTGACAAAATACGCAGTTAATAATTTCTTAGTCAAAATACGATTGCGATTGCCCACAAACAACTCATTCCGGCCGTAATCGGAACGATTGCGACAGAGCAGAACCCTACAATCAAATCGGCAATTATTCAATAATAGCAATTAATCAGTTCATTGGGCAATAGACATCAAGACGGGAATTAACGCGGATTATTTAATCGCACGCGAGATTTGAAAAGGCATCGAACGGGCGCCATTATATAATTATTCCGGGGTTAACAAAGGAATCATATTTCATACTTAAAACTTCGAGCCTCTACGTGATGCAATTCTGAAGCGTAGAAGCGGTAGCCGGGCAGGCCAAGCTCGATGGCGACCGCCGCTCCGCGGGGCGCGGGGTGTCAGGTGACACGGGCTGCCATCACGAAATACAGAAGCCGGACGTTCATCAGATAACAGCGGCCCATTTAAATGTTTTGTTTTAATATCTCTAGTAATCTTTATCAGTGTCGACAGTCCCAAAAGCTGGCGTCGACACACAGATAAACGCTCCTATTCGCTACTAGGGTTACTACTCTTCAAATGTTATGCAGGCAAGACATAACATATCACTGTCAACGCCCTTAAAACTTATTCTGGGATTGTAGTCTATGGATTTGTCACTGAACTGCTAGTTTGTCCAGTGGGCCTAGTTAGCCAATTCCTTCTTGGGCTATACCCAATGACATCTCCAGATTTTCAAGCAATACCAAAGGGACGCAGACGACGAACTGTTGCTTATGCAAAACCTGGCACACAAAGGGAGGAAGACCAAAATACAACGACAGGCATCGGAATATCATAAGATCACATGAACGAAATTGGACTATACAAACACACATCAGGTTGGTCTTCTTGGCAGATGCAGGAACGTACTGGCAATGGAATATGGAAAATGATAACTGGCCACTGCAACCTCCGAAAGGACCTGCATAGCATGAATCTTCCCAGAAAAGAATAATTATGAAGACTGCAATGAAGACGAAGAAGGCACCTCGCACAAAAGACTAATGCTCTTCTTGATCTAGGTTGATGCCTGCCAAGGAACTTAACAATTGGAATTTATTACTAAATATAGTCGATAGTCAAGTAGGTATCGGATGTCCATGTAAAATATTTTATAGTAATATAAAATCAGACACCGAAGACAGTAAAAGCTGTGGCGTTGGGTGCGAGATAATGGCCGCAAGAAAGAGATGGCAGAGAGTGAACTGGGCGTGTGGTGTGACAAGCAAGCCGTTGCCTGCCCTATCGGGCTTGTGGTGTTGCGGTAAGCCAGATCGGTTTCAGAGTAGACCCGAGGAAAATGTAATAATATTATCATCAGGCGAAGGCACACGTGGAAGCCCTAAGAATCCAGCAAAAATCGGCCGAGATTATTACTTCCAGATGTCCATACCGCATATCAAAAATGTTCTACACATTCGATAGCAAAAAGAGCGCGACGGTCTCAATCCAACTGGGAAGTAACTTCGCCATATAAGACTAGAGTCTTATACGGCAGTAGCTCTCCGTTCAGAAAACTAATAATAGCCAGAACAGTTACTGCATTCAATTTCAACTGCCCGCGTACTCTTTTTTTGGTTTAATTGAAAATCAGCTAGTACCCATGGAACAAAAAAACGCGCAATGAGGACAGTCACCACTGTTCCACGAAACATCTTCGTCTTTGACTGTATGTCTTCCTTCCATAGTCTGCTACCACCTGGATCATTGTTGGTGTGATAGTCAAGCTAGTCTGGAGTCTCCTGACGAATGAGACGGACAGAAATAAAACGAAATATGGTATATTTGTAGGAATATTGAAAGAAGGAAAATGATATAAGTTGGCGAGAGAAGATAGAGCGAAGTTAGGCGACTGAAGTGGGAGGGTGGGGACTGCCCACTGCTGCTTGAAGGTGAGCGAGCCCCGTAAGCTCCAATGCACCCGGCTAATGCAAAACACATCAAGGACAATGGTCGGACTGATTATTTTCAAACATCGCTGGACTATCGGACGATCCCTATCGTCGAAGCTGACTCGACTTGTGAATTAATTGTTCCTCATTAAAGTTTTATACTTTTCTATATTTATTCGATAGGTTTTGAGATTTTATTAAGGCGTCGACGCCGGGACACGTGTTTGACTGTATAAATAAACTGGTTTGGCATTTCCGTGTGTTTTGGTGGAAGAGGAGCGCCGACGGCGAGGGTCTAGTGTCCTTTTCGCGCAGGTAATCCGTCGAGACAAAGGATGGGATCCTTACTTATAATAAATTTTAGCTTCCACACACCGAGGGCCGGTTCCGAAGAGAACCATGTTAATCCTTTTACCGAATAGTGTTATTGATTCGGAGACCGAAACTTCACCTTGGCTTTAAATGCCCGCTACGAACCAAACAATGACGTCTAAGGACATCGACTCAATCGCAACTCTCCAAAAGAGACAAAACGAACTGCAACTTATTCATACGCGCCTCAGCTACTCAGCTACTCTCATAATTCATGTGCATTTGTTTTGCGTGCAATTTTTCATCACCAGTATGTGTTTTTATGGACCCATATCGTAGAATATACCTAGATCCAAAATCCAAAAGAATCGAAGAACGTGTTGACAATGTTCTAGAAGTAGGGATTGTGCAACATTGTGCACGATGTCTCATTTAAGCCATACCAGATGACAACTGTTAGTAACTTGGTACATCATTGTGTCTAATATGATGTCAACCAGTAATAACTGTAAACAAGTTCAAATAACGGTAAGATATTGGTTGGAGTTTAGGCATACGTACTGATAATGGAAATACCGCAGTGAAATAACCTGATTTCGCAAAACAAATAAGTATTATAACGACACGTGTCTCAATTCTAGAATTTACACAATAAAGCAAACACACATTCACTGTTTTATTATTAGACCATTATGGCATTATGACACTATCAGTGGTGAACATTTTAGAATTTAAATTGAATTGTGCAAGATATAGAACAATACCAACCAACTGATATATATATATATATATATATATATATATATATATAGATGGAAAAGGTTTATCGACGGTAAGATATTCGAATGACGGAATTGCCCGATAAATAACCTTTTTGCTTATATATATATATATATATATATATATATATATATAAATGTTGAAGCTTTCCGAAAAATATCTACCATCAGTTATTACTGGCCAAAATCATGCTGAAAACTCTTAAGTAAAGCCTTACCAATTATGTATAATAGAGCAAATCTGTTGTGGTGATAATTCTATTAGTCTCAAAGGTCTGGTTTTGTTTGTTTATATCGGTACGAGAATTCCATATATTAAACTTATAAACTTCATTTGCATCATGGATGCAAATTGGCAAGCAGCAGTCGAGGTCAGTGCAATGTTTATATACACACCAACACGGCTGCATACGAAATGTCAGTCTTTTTATACACATAATATACATATGTATGCCGTAGTAAGTATAGTAGGTATTTCGCAATACTGGTGGAGTATTGTTGCAAATGGCCAGAGTCCGGTCTTGGCGATGCTGGAGAAGGACAGACGATCCTGAAAGATCTATTAATTATTAATCATTACCGTTTCACAAGACGATTGCATCGGGGCACTCGCTTCAATTTTGATAACCTCTAAGATCCAAGGTCACCGGGCTCTTTCTGCACTCTTAAAAAACCTTGACTACGCTACGACTAGGAACTCCTATGCATGAATACCAATTAACCACCAAGTACCTCGTACCAGCAGCACACAACAAACAGTATAGATCGCATTTTCCGGGCAAATTTCAGTTAAGCATTTTTTCCAAAGCCTCTCACATGAAGGCTGAGAATCATTTTTAACTCCACTTATCCGGGAGATTAAAATTGCGAGCAATTTGTACCCGTTATGCTTATTTAAACACGATAATTGCAGTGCAACGAATATTTATTTCCATGTACTATTCCACATAATTTTCCATAATTGCTTCTCACGTAATAAATGTATTACCTCTACAGGCTTGTGTCTGTACGAAGACGACAGTTTCGAAGATTGAGATGTGACGGTTGTTGATATGTGAAGTTAGAGGTAGTAAACTTGCTAATAAGTGCGTATTAATGTGCCTTTGAAACGAAATGAATTGTGCTATCGGTGCAACTGTTTCAGAGAGAGAGAGCATAATGTATAACCGAAAAAAGAAACGAAGAAGTGTGTAAGGTCATCAACATCTTTAGTAAAGGCAACTCGAAATCAAGTTCTCCGTATCGCTGCACTTATGTGCTGTTTCTAGATTGCCCCGGGGTTGCCGTGGCAAGGCAACACCAGAAGCTGCAGCAACGTTAATAAAAAAACGAACACAACAAAGACGAAGTCGATTATCCTCTCTCTCTCGCGCTCGGTGCATACGGCGCGGCGCACGAACGAGAAAAAAAGGACTACTGCAGCGCTATCCTTCTCTTTCGCTTCCTGCATGCACACACAAAACTGGATGTGGCACAGAAGTACAAAAGGAGAAGTAATTCACAGATGACCTGCAACTAATAATGACTGCCGGAGACCGAGTATTTTTTAAATTAACTATTTGCATTTCGGAGTCATATCGAATTACACTACTGCGCAGTATGATCCGAATCTTAAGACCAAAAATAAACACCCTCAGGGGGTGGAGGTCCTCAGCACACAATACGAATTCACTGGCAGGTAGTAGAAGTGTGTTGTGCGCATTTTCCACTGGATATTCTGCAGCCCCTAGAAGGATAAGTTTACACACACAAAATACGTGACTACTTATCAAACTCCTGGCCGTACCTAAGGATATTTCTCCACAACTGAGGAACATATGTCATCTTAATACCCTCATGTCAAGTCTGTTTACAACTGCTTTTGTTGCTCCACAATACCCTCATCGAAAAATCCCTTTCTATATCCACATACACCCAATTTCCTTGTTTGTTATTATTCAATTATTATAAAATTCTTAATCAAATTATTAATAGGTTTTCTTGAATTCGATCTCATTCTCAAACGGGTTTAGGTATACTACCTAGAGTGCATTAATTCCGCCAGTAAACAAGTCTAGACTTGCTTGGTGCAACTCGGACTTCCCTTCTCTACACGCTGAAGGTCATTAGTACTACGTGATAACATTATTTATATAGCTTTGATTATCATATCTTTCGGGTTCATTTCATCGCGAACATTTAATTTATTACGCACTTTAACCAACTAGACTAGACCGTAGTATATGGAAGACTATAATTTAGTTACGCTTGTATAGCGTGTTAATTATTAGGGAATATAGATAATTTAACAAAACATATTTTCTGATAACGTCAATATGATTGCTTAAACCGGTATATAGCACAATCTTTTTATCTATGTAATATCTACTGATGTACTACTAATATATAAACGCAGTAACACCACTCAGTAATTTAGAGTAAAAATTTTGCAAATTAGCAAGTTTTCACGACGCTGCTTCTGGCGCGGTGCCAAGCCTGTAAGTTGAAAGTTTAAAATTAGCATAATTGATCATAATATTAAACAAAGTGCGATGCTTCTGCGATAAGACCGTAAGTCATAGATGCAGGCGCATCTTGAAAGCGTTTGAACTATGTATTTGTACGATAAACATAAAATAACATTATTTTGCGATGCGTTTATTTATTTTACATAGATCAACATTGATTGCCATTTATCCCTCATGTTTACTGAAGTATTCGTCCGCAGTAAGTTCGATAACAGTATGAACACCTGTACAAACTGATCGGGAACCAGATACAGAAAACAAACATAAAGCTAGAGGAATCGTATCATTGTGCCTAAGGTAGCAAAGTAAGTAAAACGATAAGTAACTCATTTCTGAGTCAATTAAGTGTAGCGAAAACGTGTCTGCAATTATTTACGGCAGTAGTTTTTGTGATGTAATAGAAAAGTGCAACCAATGCCGAAGGCGACGTTGGCGCATTTAATAATGCATTTACACAAAGAAGTATATCACAATGCTATTACACAACGCGCGTACTCAAGGCTACTACCGCACGCCGATGTTAAAATAATAAAGATTGTTCTGCGCTGGGCAATCACAGCTTAATAGGTTGCTAACTGCTTCCAGCCGACGAAGAGGAGAGAGGAGAGCAACAGTTTAAATTGGGAGTTTTCCGAGTTGTCCTCGTCCAGTCCTTGTCTATTTTCAAGTTGCTGCGTAGATCGGCAGGGGTACGGTGGGCGAAGACGAGATGAAGGTTAACAGGCACAACAGGTGTATCGTGCCCCTACCTGCTCCGCAGACAGGATAATTCACGTGTCGTCACAAAAACATCCCTACGCGGGGACCCTTTCCACCGGCTGCAGGGTCAACCCTAACCTGTCCACAAAATCCCGCCACGCACGCTCATGTAAATTAGGCTAGACTTCGTTGCTCTGCATTTGCTCCAGCAAGTTGCCCTAACGCCATTTTGCGTTTCACAAAAACCGTTTTATGTAACTGGGCCGAGTTGGTATTATTTAATTTAATGGCATTAGGTATCATCAAGATTATTACAATGGCCTAATTCTTTAAATGAAATTGATCTGTTTCGCAATGGGCGTCAGGAGAGTACGAGGAGTACGGCTTGGCGTTTTTTTCAATAGGTCTCTTTTGATGGAGGTAATAGGTATCGAGTGGCACGAAGCGGTCCGAAGGAGACGTTGGTGACACGCGATGTCTTTTTCTTTGTGTAAGACAGAAGCTAGAAGACAAATGGGCGTTCGTGTCATTTGGGCGTCAGACGCGTATGCGTGCATTTGCATAGGCCTCGGTGGAAGCGAAGTGGTAGAGGTTGGGCTCGGGCAACGGGCCGATTTAAAAAATACATGACCTAAATTGATTTTAATGCGGTCCGCGTCGTCCGGGATGGCCGAGGATCGAGGACGATGATAGCCCGAGGCTACCTGCGAGCAACTTATTTGAATACATAAGGACAGTCAATAAGGGAGTCAATCAGCGTGCGGGAGAGCGAGAGCGCAATAGCAACAGCAACATCACCAGGCGTGGATTTCAATAGAGAATAGGGACCGAGTAAAGTATTGTGGTCAATCACCTCGGTCCTAGGCTAGCTGTTGCCACATGTTTCATCAAAACAAATCCCTACCAGTTGCGGCGGCTGCCCGCTTTGGCCCCTAATCTAGCGAGAAAGTGGCGTAGAAGTGGCAAGCCAGCGCAGAGCAGTTGACACCTGCAGCGTGTTTCCTCGCGGGGCGGGGGCAACGCGGGATACACGACTATCTCGGCTCTGCTCTCGGCTCTCGGCTGTGGGCTCTCGGCTCTCCGTGCCCCGTCGAGGTCTCGAAAACAAATTCTCGGAACACGACCAAGATAGACATACTGTAATCATCGGTTCTTCGCGCCGTTGCCAGATCTCTGGACTGAATTGCACCCGGTATATGCGCATTTAATCGGGCTGGGTGCATCGGAGGTCGGTGGGGGCGGTGCAGCGATCTCCGTGACGTCACGCCAGCGCCAGCGGGGCAAGGAGCCCGACTCCGACCACGTGTTCGCTTAGCCAGCCGGGCTCGGCTGTTCGCTGGTACTACGCGACCCAGAGATCAAGGACAGTTTTACGAGTTCCAACGTATATAGTGGATTGTTGTCTTACTGTGCTTAGTAGGTGCACCGTTCGATGTGAGCTCGGACTCAGCTGCATCCAAGGTCACGACAATCATGCCTCCATTGCATTAAAACCGATATTACACAAATACTACGCGCGGATGGACGCCGTTTTTTTCCCGCCAACAGTAACCTCGCCTTCTTCTCTTCTCTTCGCTGCTTCTTCGCCTCCCTCGCCTCCCTCCCCCCACCCGCCCCGCCTGAACGAACGCGCAACACCGGCCATTTAAATAAACAATGCTTTACGATTATTATTGCTACTACGCTCAGACGTAATCTTCTCAACTCTCGAGGAGGATGACGGGACAAGATTTCTTTGTTCGAGCAAATCGGGCTTGAGAGGAGACGTTTCTCCTTACCTCAAATTAGAGCTTTTCATTAAGTTCACAAGGAATAGGCGTTCTGGGGGGAGTAATTTCACCAAATGAAACTGTTACGGCAGGGCGGATTGAAAATGCAACTAACGATAATCGTCCATAAGGAGTAGTTGGCTGGCCGAGTGCGGCCAGGTGGTTCGTTCCTCGGCACAAAAGTCCGCGATCGGGATTTCGTTTCGTAGGCTAATGCTCCCGCTGCTCTGCACTGTTCTATGCTGGAGGGTAGGGGCGTGAGGGGAGCACCGCCCCACTTGAATTAACTCTCCGCTTGTCAGCATCCCCTGCTGCACGTATTGATTACATCTGCAACTCGCTGTACTAATGTAGGTCAAGATTTTATGCACACACATACGCGCTCCATTCTTTTACCGCCTTTGTGGAAATTTCAACAGATTTCCTCCCTACCAACGCACAAACTGGTCCGATCTACGCACTTCGTTCTTGCCGCGCCATTACCAAGATTTGCTTTTAATTAATAGCCTACCTCAACACCAACTCAGCGGTTGCGCTAATCAATACGTCAACAATTACAACATTTTACACGGCAATTGCCAAATTACAAGAAATGCCGACGGAATTCACGCCGCCGGCAAAATAAAATCTGGTCGATCGAAATGATTTATGACGACGGCAATGCTATGTTCTAGTGAGCTTCTGGTGCATTCTGACACCTGCGTAAATTGTTTTTACATATAACGAGAACGTTGGAAGAATGTAGCAACCTGCATGAGCCCATTATTATACCAATACATACGATTCCGAGGTCGTTGATCCTTGGCTCCCTTGTTTTCTTCTTATTTTACAAAAGCCCCGTGTGGAGAGGCTGTGTCTCATCCGATCCAATAAGAAAGTAAAACTTATCGCTTCTACCTTCAAGATGCGTTATTATTCGTTCGTCTTCTGTGCATCGTCTTTAGCTCAATTAATTTATGGTACCGTTTGCAATTTGTAACAATTACAGTTAAGTGAAGCATGGTCTGGTTGCAATCAATCATTCTAGGTGACTTATGCGACTGTCAATTCTCGAATCCGAGACGACATGGCATAATAGAGCGGAAATAAACTCACCAACCAACTTGGTACGTGCTCGTGAATTACGACAGAACAACAATTACCGTGCACCATGCCAGAAACGCATAAGGTGTTGACAATATAATTGCGAATTATAAATGACACATAATCGAGTGGTTTGAGCGTTGCCAGATGTAACAGCCATGACCTATCGCCTTCTTGTACCCAACAACGGTTGCCACATTTTCTAACACCAATAAATCATAACACCTCCCTTCATCCTCTCATCTACAATGGAGACAACAACGGTGTCGAAATTTTGGCTCCATATCAAAACAATAAACCAGATTTGAATATATTATAATGTAATTAATACATAAATCTTCTGAAAGATTAATTTTAAATCCCTTGCTTTGTAAGGAAAACCGTTTCATAAATATGTAGTAGTATTTTTGCAATATCGGCGTTACTTATGCAAAATTAAGACATTTATTTTATTTAATCCGATTTTTATTTTCGTATAACGTTTTAGGTCCATATTACTAAATAACCAGTTCATCATTATAGTCAAACTGACGCCCACGTCTGTAAGGAGTCGTTTCCATAGTTGCAAGAGGGATAGGATTATAGTAAGACGTAAGAAAGGAAGATATTAGGAAGCAGCGAAGGCTAGGAAATCATGAGAATGTCTAGAGGAGGCCATAGTGGATGGAAGAAGATAGGCCAATGACATTGGAGTAGAAGGGAAGACATGGATTCAAGTAACACAGGTGGCCCACGTCTAGAAATGGATGAAGGAAAGGATTAAAAGGTAGAAGGTAATAAAGGACTGCAATTGTTGACAAGGAAACTGTGAAAGTTAGAAAGAGAAACATCGCAGTCTGGAGGAGGCCATGTGGAGAAGGGAATGGAACATGAGGGCTGATAACCAGTGTTCGAAGCCCAAGGAGAGGATGGGCTGATGATATTAAAGTAGAAGGAAAAACATGGCTTAGTCTGGAAGAGAGCTGCATCAAGAAATGGAAGGAGGAAGACGACTAAGTAAGAGAAAGAAATATACGAGGGTAGCATTGGTTGAGAAGTGAATTGTGAAAGTGAGGAAGGTAAAATGAGAGTCCGATGGGATTAAATATTGTATGGAGACCGTGGGCAAACAGTTATTAGCAGTAATAAAGCAAAATAAAACGTGCTGATAGCGGTGGAATAAAATTATACGGTTGTGTCACCGCTGTCGGGTGCAATAGCGCAGTATAAATTCTTTTATCGCGTATCGGCGAAACAAGGAACGAAGTGAGTTCGGCGTAATCGCCCGGAGAGTCGGCGCGCGGAGGAGCCTAGCTCGCGATAAGGCGCGCTCCTTATATACATATACATTTTTTAAATTATCGTGTGTTTTGATTGTTTAATTTATACAGAGAGTTGTAAATTGCTCCCGCGGCGCGCTATCGCGATACACAGCGTAATAATTTATTTCAAAGGGAATGATTTACCGGCACCGACCGCCTAAGTTGGGTAACGCGGGTAATTTATGAAAAATTATTATTGTATAGATATGTGTGCACACGTTGCGACACGACAATCGCCGACGGCCAATGCTGACCAGTACCGCCTCGAAACTGAAACTCATTGCACCCTTCGTCGTCAACATTCACTCTCAGAAACAATGAAATAGAAGTGAATAATAATAATAATCCACGCCTTAACATCCCCCTACAGCTTTCGCCACTACGGGGGCATCAGCAGATGCACACGCCCCAGACTGATAGCCAAGCGCTCTACTACTGGGCCACAATCTGGCTGGAGAAGCTAGAACATGTATAGTCTGGTCATGCTCTTTCGAACTATAGGGTCCCCAGGACATTCTTCCGTCTCAGTCCTTGACGACTTCCTTAAATTCACCGCATGGTCTTCTCGTCAGCCTCTTTTCCTCCAATTGCTGCTCACACAACTGCTAGGAGGATAATTTTGCACATAATCTCCTATCCATGCTTGACCTTCCTAGACCGACAGACCATAGGCAACCAATGGACCAATGGACCTGAGATCACTGATAAGTATGCGGATTTTGAAAACACGGGTGGTGTGGAGTACAGTCACGTATGTAGGACACTCATGTGCTAGCACCTGACCACTGGCACATTATATGTGACGCAATCTCGTTTCACAGCAAGCGCCGTTTATTGCGATAGGTTAGGGCTCACCCTTTGTTTTACGCTGAGCCGTCAGAGGTACCGGGCGGCGGCTCTGGAGGCCGCTAACGCGTTTACGGTTCCATTAGGGAGCACCCGGATATCGGGAATGGCAATAATTCGAACCAATCCCCGCGAAAGCCTTATTTCCCAACATAAAGAGCTTTAATGAAATACTACTTTTACGGCGACTATTAAAAAAGCCCAATGTTCAGCACAAAGCCGGGCGGCTACTGCAACTGCAAATAAAGAGTCTAAGCACGGGAAGCAACCTTCACGCGTCCGTTTACTTTAACGATTCTACTCGTCCTTTGTTCGATTTTGCGACAGATCGTATTCTCAATACTGATAACCAAAGTTTATTTATTGCGGAAGGCCCTTAACCTATTCAATCCTGCGCAAGTGTTTTAGTTAAGATCCAATACTTGATGCTCGGCGTAGGCGTGAGTTCGACTACTCATCGACAGATGGCGTTGGCCCCGTGTGTTTAATTGGTTGCACCACGAATGAGGAGTGATCCAGAACTCTCCTTAACACACTACTGTATAGCAATGCAGCGAAAGAAATAAGGAAAATGATTAATACATATTACAGTTGCAAAAAGTGTAAACACGCTTCAAAAGAAAACAGCATATCAATATCATTGTAAACAGACGTTAGCGAAGCAATTTGTTGCAGGCGAAGGAAATGTGGATCTATTAGAAGAATTGATTTATGTCGGTAGGCCGTGAGCCGCAGACGTATTTGTAAACGCGCTAAACGGTTCGAAAAGAATGCATTTACTTATTCATAGATTCAATGTCAGGAGCACAATCGGGCAGCCTGAATTATGCGGAATCGCCTTCTTCCGAGTGGTCAGCTTTTAGGGTTCCCCTCCCGATACTTGCGGCGGCGGCCCGCCTGGCCTTTATGCTTGTCCTTTATCATTGAAAAGGTTTCCTTAACCTTAAGGACTGCTGCTGCCGGCGGCACTCACGTTTTATCTCAATTCGCGTACACGCTCTGCTGCCTTGCTCCTCCATTTTTATTATTCATTATTCATGCGTCCTCAACGTGGAAAAGATTGTCGCACTGCCTCCGGCAAACAAATTACAATAGCAAGGATTAACATACCGTTTAATTAATATACTCCACTTGCCGTGTAGTAAACTTTGAACCAAATGAGGAACTGCAACTAATACTCATAGAACGAACCGTTGTACATTACCTACAAGATATTGTTGTTTATATTCAACGGTTTTCAGCGTGTCGATAATCCAAGCAAGTCATGGTGTTTATAACTACGTTCTAACTTTGGCTTCGCACCGCGACGAGTCAGGCCCTGGCCTTCCATTTCGCCCACCAGGAGGTTTGTTTGAAAGTATCTCTTCACTTAGAAGCTTTTCTCCAGAGAAAACGAAGGATCAGGTAGAATATAGGAAGCTGAAGGGCCTAAGCTCTTGGAAGGTTTCCTACAGTCTTCTAAGTGAATAGGCAGTGTCAAACAAACCTCCTGGTGGGCGATTGGAAGACCACGACCTGGAGAAATTGAAGGATTAGGTAGAATGTATGAAGCTGAAGGTGCTAAGCTCTTGAGAAGTTGCCTACAGTCTTTAAAGTGAAGAAGTACTTTCAAACAAACCTGGTGGGCGAAATGGAAGACCAGGGCCTGGAGAAAATGAAGGATTAGGTGGAATGTAGGAAGCTGAAGGTGCAAAGCACGTGAAAGGTGGCCTTCAGTCTCCTAAATGAAGAGGTACTTTGAAGGAAACCTGCTGGTGGGCGAAATGGAAGACCAAAGCCTGGAGAATATGCGGGAAGCTGAAGGTGCTAAGCTCTTAGAAGGTTGCCTATAGTCTTCTAAATGAAGAGGTACTTTCAAACATACCTGCTGGTGGGGGAAATGGAAGACCAGGGCCTGGTGACAAGTGATGGGGATAAACGTCGCTTTAAATACAATTTCTGCTGTGATGGAGCATCAAACGTTTTTCCTGGAGATGTGTTTACCCTAGAATACATGCAATTGTTGGAATAAGCGTGTGGCATAGTAACGTATAAACACAAAAAATGCTATTAGGATATCAAATGAGGACCATTAGCTAAGATTCGATGTGAGGTCCTTATATTACAAAATATAGTAATGGTTTTAGATAGAATTGGAACAAAGCGTTATAAAATTCGCGTACCATATTGTGTAAAAATGTCTGTAATGTATGATAAGACATAAAATTTCTGCACGTAGATGCATGATTCCGTGTGCTATTAGTATATGGCCGTACCTATCGCAAACTGTCTAGTTAGTTAATGTATAAGTATTTCGCAAGCCTGTAAAATGATATCGTTAGAACAAAGACCATAAACTAGGGAACTTGTGTAATAATATTCCGTCGTAAAATGTAAATGATTGCGGCGTTATCATTACGATAGTCGAATCATAATGTGGCGTGAGTGGAGGAATAGAAAAACGGCGTCTTCGGCGAAAAAGAGGGACAACCGCATGGGCTCGTCGCTGTGACGTGTATCGCAAGCACGTACATAATGTTCTTGTTATGATAATGTTTATGTCTTGAGCGTGAACAAAGGAACTGCGCTCAGAGAGGTTTCGTTTGTTTATGATCCTCGTACGGATGGTAATTTAAATGTCTTATGTAACTGCGTTGCAAATCAAATTGATAATCTTAATTACAAATTGCATATAATGTTCCCCATCTGCTAATTGTGGTAAATAGAGAGGTGATGCCGCTTGGAAGAAGGCCGATACCGTGGACACAAACCAACTGCCGCACTTATGCAATTAGCCTGGTCATTCTTTTTTCTTCAGCGAGCCAAGGACAAGGCCTGCATAATCCGACTGAAAATAGATAAACGGATAGAGGGGGTAGCGATTAAGGCATTTTTTGCGCCCGTAGGCACACCTTAAGCGCCGTAAAAACAGCCGTTCCTTATCTAGGACTTCTGCGCACGACCTGGCATTTCTCGAGATGCCGTAATATCGTTGCGTATTTGTTGTCATCGCCGTACACAAGGCCGCTGCTGCGGGTGCTGTTGTTTCTTCTGCTGCGAAGAAACCAATGTGCAATCCGCTCCACGAAGACCAAACACAGCCCCGAGCCATCGCATCCTCTATAGCCGTCTCACTCCATCCACGTATTGATATGGCACTTATTAATATTACATCATAAATCGCGAACTACGCAACCTCAAGGCTACAGGGCGTTGTCATGGTACTCGATTACTTCTTGCGGAAAGAAAATAATCTCCCGCGCATATAGGAGAAATTCAATTTCGACATCCTCTGTTTATGTTCCGCATTATACCCACAATACACCATGCAAGGCTTCCCATCATTACCTACACCCACTTTTACCAAAATACAATTTCTAGGATCTCCACCATGTCATGATTCATGGTCAACATCAAGACGAATACCAATAACCTCGAGTCATCAAACATCTTCAATGGGTTGATAGAAATATGAAAGGAATGCATAACGAGATATCAATATATGAGAAGAAACATGGAAGCCTTCAATCTTCATTGAAGAACCCTTGAAGAATCGATAAAAAAGGGAAAGCGAAATTAAGGAAGCAGAAGGAAGAGGAAGAAAAAAATAAGGAAGAACAAACAAAATGATAAGAAAAGGCAGGAAAGGTAGGATAACTAAGCTAAAGAGATGAAACAAGGGGATTGCAACTGGCTAAGAAGGGTCTTTAGGGTTACGGTCGAAAAGGTCATCAAAGTCGGATTAGAAAGAAACAATCTTTCCAAGGTCAAGGCAAATCCTTCTATTTCAAGGCATAAATACCCGTAACGAATGACAAATTTGGTCAATATTGCCCATAACTTCAGCTGTATGGGTGGTACGCGTTATTTATTACCTACAAACTGTCTAAAGAGGGTGGGAACTAATTTGCACACCCTTCTGGGTTGTCCTAGTGCCCGCTCGAGTCGGCAAGGCATCACTGAGGTGGTCTATTTAAAAGAAGAGATCAAAGAAGTGATGCAGAGTTGGTGAAAGCGTATTTGGAACCCAGTGGCGACCTAACTGATGGACCGATGCCTTCACGAGGGAGGTTCAGAGTTTACCATGCTAGACGAGATGACCTATTTCATGCACCGCACACAAAAAGAATTCTTCTATTACACATGAATTCATTACCAATTCAATAAGGCCTTGATGACATTGGAAAAAATATGAATATAACAGATCCGTCATGAGTGGTATTCAAGCTGACTGTTGAAAAGGAATTTAATGCTAATCCCTCTATTATCTAAGGTAAAATGATCGGATATTTCACACATCCTTTTGAGGCCCGTCGGAGAACCGACATTGTTATTTTAAAAGATTTAGGTGCATTAGAAGGGTAAATGGGTCTTAATTTATTTCGTCGGGCAAACAGGAAAGTTCGAAAGTTTCCGGTGAAATACATTTTTCTTGGGGATTCAATTAGGGTGGCCGCGGTCGTCTTACTTTTGTCGGGTGAATTATTGAAGTTTCCTTTTTAAGGAGTAATTCCCTCGCAGCCCTGCCGTTCGATAAATATTTCCGGTTCAATTTTTAAAGTTGCCAAGTTTTATTTCATTTCCCCGGCTCGCCCTAGCGTCCCAGACCTTTCAATTCGCCCGACTGTTGAAGCATCAGAACCAAAACATGTTTTCATCCACCTCCATCTGTCGATTAGCAATCTAGAGTATGGGCGGTGAATCAGGTATCATTTGGAGGTCACCCAGATATAAGGAAACCGTTACGTTTGAAAGAAAGTATTGTTAAAAGGAGTGTTAATCACCAGAAATTAAGAGTTAAATAGCCAAGGTGAACAACACCAGAATCATAAAATAACTGTATATATCAAAATTACTCATTGTTACGCTTGCTACAATGAGTTCGCCATTTTGCATAATATCGCGAAACGCGATCAACACACCATGACGCAAATTCGTGAACAAAGAAGACGTAAATTTATGTAATTGACCCAAATTTGGAAACGCGCCATGGGGAGTGTATCTTATGGTCTTCATCGATAACTGATCATCCACGCTTTCTAGTTCAAACGCTTGCTAAGTTACTTCATGACAAAGGACGAAGGACTGGTCAATTGACATAAAACATTTCGGACCACACACTGTTCCCAACATAAATATTATGGTCAGGTATACATGACACACCAGGAGACCTAATGCTCAAAAGAACTACCTACCAATTGATTATTCATACCTCAACACATTTAACCTCTTAATTGAAAAGAATTTACAACCATCTTGGTCCACCTTTGTTACAGCGTTAATGTTTGAAGTCTTTCAGCGTAGGCCTATGGAGGGATATGGAGATGTATGTATGTAGGGGGAAGGAGGATGGGTAAAAGACCACAAGCACCTAGGCCCCAGTAGGCCCTTTGTGCAGACCTCCCCTGCTTACTCTGGTCTCGTAAGCCAGCCCAGGCTTTCGGCAAAGGCGACGAGGCATGGTAGAGGAACGATTCTAATTCTGTCCATGGTTGGCCAGGGATCAAGAGCACCTACCCTCTCTCGGCAGGTGGGAGATACTGACAGATGCAGGTGGAACATATGCTTCCGTAGTCTGCAGTATCCAGTAAGGAGTCCCGTAATAAGACGAAGCTTTCTTCTGGTTAACTGCGTGTATTTCCTGGGTTCTTTAATGGAGGGATACTTGATCGTCTCCTTGGACAGCAAACAGAGCGGTGTGTTGTCCCAGTTATACCAGTTGTACCAGTGCAGGAATTCGCTATGGGTGATGTCCCTCACCATGTTCCTTAGGGGTGTTCGAAGGCAGGATGAAAGATTCAATATGAAAATGAAACTGAAGAAGAGGAAACTAAAGATGACACTGAAGATGATACTACTATAAATCACACGTTGGTTTTATTAATCGAGTATAATTTTTAAAGCTGTGGTACATTAGCAAGGCGTCAGTTTGCGCTTATGAGTTCTGAGTGAAGTGTTGAGAGACGGCTTGTGGTGTAGGGTAGCGTGAGTCACCGCTAACGACGCTCAAATTTAAAATCTATCGACGATTTGTGGAAGAGGAAACGATTTGCTGCAATTCTTGCCCATTATTTTCGAATAAGTACTAATTGTAAATAAATGATCCGGTGCTCGGCGCCGGGCAGATTGCGAGGAAGTGTCCTTGCGGGGGAGCTCGGGGTGAGGGGGCAAATTATTTACAACCGCCCTTTGTGTCGGGTACTAATAATAAATGTCAAGAGTGCACGGATAAAATCGATAAATGCTCTGGGGACCGGCAAAGGGATGTTTCTCAATTACATTTTCCTGTTTATATGTAGCATAAATGGTCCGGGATTCGGAATGTGTCGCCTTCAAGTTGAGCACTTTGGCTCGGCATGCGGGCGAACTGTTCCGGAGGCGCCGTAAACTGGAAATCACTGCGATACTGCCGCAAGAATGATCCCCTACGAGTAGACATATGCTATTTTCGTCCTAAGGATTCACTTGCCACCGGAATGGGCCCTCGAATGCGAATGTTTTTATGGTATCGTCCTGGTTCGCTGCGATGAGCACGGTTTTTATTGATATGCCTCTAAATAAACATAAAATGTCGAGCGCCGGAACTACTCGTCAATAGAATACCAACCTCCCACCTAATTGCCAACCAGTAGACATAAAAGCCTTAAGTCCTTGGGGCTAAGGAGTGTTCTTTCCTTGAAGTGACACATTCGCTTGTAAATTTCCAGTGCATCGGTACCTCAACTGGGAGAGGCCCCGACCGGAAAATCGGCGGTTCATGGTTCAGATCCAGGACGAAGTATTTTTTTTTTCATAAATTATCCTCCCTTGGATTAAATAGCATTCGCTTACTGGTAATAATATAACCCAGTTGAGAAGTTTTAATAACAACTTATTGACTTTAATTATAAACGCAATTACATACAGTACAAGCTTAAAAAAATCTGCTACAAGTTTTTTTGCGGCAATATCAATCAGTGGAGACAATTGTGGAAGGTCACATTGCAGATTGCGTTTCTCGGAAAATGGCGCGAGCAAAAAACCAGGGCGTTTTTTACGGCTGAAACCTTTAACGTTATGCTCCGCTGTTAATTTGTACGCGAGAGTAGTCTTTGTCGCGGCGACAAAAGGCTTTATTGCCCTTGAATGTAAAATATTATTTATTCGAAAAGTTTTTTGTGCCAGTGGGCCATTAACCAAACAGTAATCCCCGGTAGCAGTCGTGCAGCGCAAAAAATGTCCACAGAATGGTATAACAATAAACGTCAATAACGCTTAGGGGCAGTCAAGTGTAGAAAATTGTATGGGAGCAGGTAGACCGATCCCTGGACAGTAGCAGACGACGCATTGACAAACAATAGGAGTCACTGACAACCCAACAGACTTATCGTTGTCCCATTACGGATAACAATATTGACACAAACTTGTTAGCACACTCAAGGGAACCACGGCATAAAAATTTCACCCAATACCTATCAATTTTACCTCTAGAATCCACAGATAATGGTATGTTGATTCTCTACTATCTAAGGTCAATATTTTTAAGTATTCACAACTACAAATATTAGTCTTTATAAACATTAACGGCAACATTATTTGTTTCTACAAGTCGCTACAAAGAGCTACAAAGAGCATAGGACTATGAAGTAATTTTTAATGGGTTCCGAAAAAGGAAAAAAGTGTATCAGGCAGTGGTTGTATATTTTGTGTCGAGACGTCTGTTCGGGGGTGCACCTGACAGTAGGGGTTGACAATTCGCATGGAATTTACAAGTGAAAAGGAGGAGAAGGAAAAAAAAAGAAAGATGTCGGAATAGCGTTACAATTTACCGCCCTAAAAGTGGTGTAAATCACGCGCGTTTCTGAACAGGCGGGAGAGATGTTTGCGAGTCGCATTGTTATTTCGGATACATCCCGGTGGTTGCGGATGCATTTCCCGGGTCCCGAGTTTATAGCAATTCGGACGATTTATAGGATTTTAAGAAATGCATTAGCAAAATATAAGCGTTTCGAAGCCATTAGGAGACGAGCTTCAACGGCAAGACTGGCGGAACGTGCGGTCCCTGAGCGTGCGCGTACATTGGTCCCTGAGGTAAACGTTAATAGTATAAATCTAATATTTTCTCCACTCCCGTTGGATTAAGCCGCGTTTATACGATTACTGGGACCGTCGTTACGCGCGCTGCGCCCCCCCTCCTCCTCCTCGAGACTAATCCCGACGAATTATCGAAATGCTACCGTCGCATATTCAACATTCCTCTCGCTCCAACCTCGTACCGTATTAATTGCGGCCTGTCCACTTTATCCAATTACCTTATTCCTCCCACATAATTGAAAACTACTCATTCAAATAATCTAACCCCCATAAGCCTATCAACATCAAATAAGCAATGATACTCCATACTCATTGCTCAAACTTGTGTTCCAACCCTTTGCAAATACAGTGCACCGTTTTGAGGTACACTCATTCCTTTCTTTGTGGGAATTGATGGGTTTTATGACTAATAGGGACTGGAAGTTATTCGAGTAGTCGCAGTTACTCCGAAAAGATAACAATAGGTCTGACCCTCAGTGTCCAGCGCTCCACGCCTAACTAGCATGTTCGAAAAACAACGGTTATTTGGGGAATTGAAACAAAAAGCTGTTTTTTGTGTGTGAAAGGTGAAGCTGTATGAAATAAAAGTGCGTAATTGGTGTGCAGGGGTTGACAGGCGTTGTAGGTAAAAGGTTAACAGTTCTTTGAGCGGTGGGCGAATGAATTCCGGTTGACAACTCTGAATAATCCGGATTGTATTGGCAAACAAGCTTGTCACATATTGAATTGGTTGTACGTCGGCTTCAGAGGTGCAGTAGATGGATATGCATTGTCACACGGGTGGCGGCTATTGGCGGTGCCATTGACCAGATTCAATTTCCAATATGCAGCGCAGGGGTTGCATGCCGTTTTAGGCCAGCATTACCGTGGTGATCGGATTCCCCGCTCCGTCGGGGCGCCGGCACGACGCCCGACGCCCACCAATATTCCACTGTCCGCCGCCATTCAGCCCCAAACTCCGTTATAGTTCCGCATTTGTAGTGGCTTCGGCACCACACACGCACAATGAGCGCACAGGGCGCCCGTATTCCGATCATTCAGGATTTAATTGGTTCAGATGCCATATTTCGCCATATTACGGGCTAGCGCTTGACAGACCACCGGACCTCCGAGGTAACCGTATCTCCGATTTAATTGAACATCATACTTTCATCAACCACCACCCACAAAACAAAAATCTACCACACTCAACACGGCTTTAAAGAGTGACTCGGACACATCGGACACTTCGGACACCGCAAGAACTCATAAACCCGAGATTCGATTAAAGATCTATCGTAATTGGTCATTACCTCGGGTACAATTACAATGCTCAAGAGCCTTTGCAAATAAACAACCGGCAAAACGCAATTTACATTCATTAGAGCTACTGTTACGTTAGAAAATAAGTACTCATGTGGAGGACTGCTAAAGACCATACCCCCTAATTATCTTTGTTCGCCTGAGGCTTACTTAACATGGTGTCTTTTGGTATCGTAAACGGAGTGACTAAAACCTCAAGACTCCTTAAGATCACTGGTTTCCATAAATCTTGTAAGAAGAGTAGTCTAGGAGATGATGGTTGGACGAAGCAAGAATGGCTAGTTTTGTGAGTGCTTCCTCACTCCCAGAAGAAATTGAGGGTATTTTAAGGTTTTGATTGGGTTTTTGTCTCCGTGGTCCCTTAAGGGGGCGGGGGGGCACTCCTCAGTGCGCATCCTTATTAAGTCTTATCCAAGTCAAGGACTTGACACGAATGTGTGTTTGGAGGTATCGCGGAAATTGTAGTAGGGGTGAAGGATAAACAGAGGAGCCTGGTGGGCCTGAGGCAAGAATCGGAACTCTTTAAGCTAATCAGTTCGGAATTGGCTCGTCGGAGCGCCAAAAAATGTAATTAAGTAGTAGGGCCGTTCTCCTTAACAAACTAATTACATAGCTTTGGATTAATTATTTAAAACCAGTGATTCGCAACATCCCCAGGGTATCAGTTCAGCACCCCCATTGTGCAGCGCACGACTCGCTGCTTTTCTGAGGCAATCCGGCACAATGCTGTTAATGGCAGAACATGATTCCTTGGGTTTGTAATCGCCTTCCATACGCCCGTTGGGCCCGCGTGCGGCGGCGGGAAAAAAACGTCTATCTCGGGAATTGCCACCGAAGTTATCAGAGACGTACGCGAAATTGAAGGGGTGGGGTCGCACTTCGATGAACTCTCGTCACACAATTGATAACTTAATACTCATATTGAAAAGCACGACCGCTAAATGTTTCCTTCCGGTTCAAGGCGTCACGTTTCAATAGCGCTAATTATTCTCAATACGACAATTAAAATGATACCACGAAATATTGCCGCGTTTCAAAAGTACCTTTTCTGCACGAATCAACCTGCATTGTGGCTGCAGAACAAGTGACGACCGGTTTTAGAGTAAACAGGGAAGCAGGTAATGCATGCAGGTGTACGTACGTTTTCGAATCCATAGGGAAATACGCTTAGGTAGAAGCTGGGCTCGTCGCAGGTGTTGCCCAGCTTGCCATCACAATAACGCGAAACTAAAAAAAAACAAGTTGAACTCCGCAGATAATCGAACAATGCCAGTGGGTTGCTCCAGGTCTGAAGAAGAATAGATATCATGGTGGATCGCTTTTCGTGTATACGATTCTAATTAAGGGTAGTTTTTAAGGTTTCAGCGCTTTTTCAATATGAAGTGAGGGTCACACTGAGGGTCAAAGGTATGGAATACAGTGAGGGTCCAAAGGTTTTTTTATGTGATGTCCTTTGTTACAAATGCCGAGTTTAATTTAATATGGCCGTAGATGAATATACAGTAGTGTAAATGTATTTAGCATTAATCACGATTTGGATTGTGGACGGGTATGCCAGTGGAACACGATTACACGAACGGTGCAGGCTACCTTATTAAGCTAGCAGTTCATCATTGGTCGATTACTGCTGTAAAACCGTTGCGGCAGTGTGATATGCGGTTTAATATTAATCTGATTTGACGATAACTCCGCTGTATGCACGCCAAATACAAATCATCCGTTATTGATTGGTAAATGACCGACGCGGTTCCCGCTCCCTGTCCGCTGGTTTGTTATACAATAGATAAAATAAATGATGCACTATTAATTGACGGACACGTTATTAATTCTAAATTTGCTCACACACGACCGAACGGGCAAACTACACAAAATGTCCTTTCTCTGTTTTCTGAAGATTCAGTTATAGCTCGTTCATAGGTCTGTAGAGTTCCTACATATAAGCTTATACTTGCTTTGACCTATGGTTTCGATAACATTGTATTGGATGGTGTCCCGTGAGAGCGTGCCTCACAGAGACAGGCCTCGGCTTGGGAGGGATGTGCTGAAGCCACCCTCTCTGTTCAAGGGGTGCTGCGCGTTTGTGACATCCATCTCGGGGAAGCAAAAGGGGCCAACTGTGGCCTAGATGCACTGCTACTATAATAGCTATACCCCACATAATCCATATTCCATACTTGCCTCCAACACGCTGTTCCACTTACTTTGGTTAATGGCAGATCACACTGGTGGCCATATCCTATAGATATGTTTCCAGGCCTTCGTCTCTAACATGATTGGACATGTTGGATTGAATACTAAGAAAATGGAAGCCAAGCACTCGAAAGAACTGTGTGTAATGAATTGAGACGTCGTATTTGATAAAAAGTATTGGAACGGAGAAGTCGGATAGTTTAAGGCAAAGAAACAATTTGGGGTTATTTGTCAGGCGACGTACCATGGACCGGGTGCCTTTCCGGGCCGTACATCTTGTCGACAGTGGGTATTATCCGTTCGGTTTCCTCCGTAGGATCTGTTTTTCTCGCGCCCACCCGGCGGTCTCTTGATTTATTCCGTCCCTTTCCCTCTCGTTAACGTCTTCCTGGCCAGATCCTGCCCGGGTCGCGTTCACTTTTGTTTTCGCCGGTCGAAGTAATGACGGTTGCGCGCCATTTTTTATAATTTACCCGATCCTCGTCGCCGCTCCGTCAGTCACCCGTTTCGAGAACCATCAGTCGCCTCAACGTCAAGAATAAATCTAAATTTCGCGGCCGTTTCCCATTCTTTCGTTCTCGTTCGCTCAATTCAATATCTAGCAGCAGGATATTTATGATTGTTGCATTTGTCGAGATCCGAGGGGCGGAAGGGCGGATGGGCGGAAGGGCGGAGGGGAGGTTATAATCCTTGCATAAAAAGCGCCACGCCTTGAGGGTTAAATAGAAGTTGCGATAAAATATTTTATTATGGTGCGGCGGAATCACCTTCGCGACAATAAAAGGGAAACATTCGCGCGCGATAATTTCGTTGTGCTCCCCAAAATTCCGAACGTCAGCGTTAACACCACGTTGTGCGTTGTGGCCATATACAGACGACCGTAAAATCCCCCCATGGTTAAATTTTTTCCTACACAAATTTCTTTGTGCGATAACTCAATCGATTCTTAGGCAAGGTGAGGAGGGACAGTTTTCAAACGTGTCCAAATGTTTGAAATATGTTTGAAATAAATATAAACGTGGTTGAATTGTCGTAATTCAAAGTTGATTTTGGTTTGTGGGCAAACGTGTGTGTGTGTTATTTATCGAATGTTAGGCGCTGTGTGTTGGTAATAAAGTGAGTTTATTCGGGTAGAGCGTCGTCGGTAGACCACTTTGCGCGGTTAGTGTTCCGTATTTTTAAGGAGAGCGGGGCGGTTTAACGGCGGCAATAATCGTTGCCCCGAGAGCAAATAACAAAAGGAAATTAACGACACGCGCACGCAAACATAAATATAAAAAGAATATGCTCGGCGAGCACCACCGAGCTCAGTGGAGAGAACGTGGAATGCATTAGGCAAATTCGCGCACGGCTGACTGACGGACAATCGGGGCGGGGGGCGACGTCGCCGAGCGGCGAGGGGGCGGCGGCGCCGCGAGCGTCACCGCCGTCCTCCTCCGTGCCTCGAACAATGAACATATTTGCTACCCGGTCGTTCAAATCAATAGGCCCCCAGTAATCCGGAATCATATTTTATTTAAGCGCCGCTCGCTCGCTTTTTTATGCCCCACCGAATAAAATTGTTTATAGATTTCGGAGATGACTACCCTTAGCCTCCATCCCTTCGACAACATACCACTCGCATCCATTGTATTTACCCAACCAACCCACTGCCTCTCACTGCCGACACGCTCTACCATTATTGCCACTCTCCCGCTACACAACAATCAAATGCCTACAATTTCCTGGTGTCTACTACAAACATAGTCGATATAATACGTTTAGGCATCACAGGATCAATGAGAACATCTCACGAGAAAGAAAACTGCATTGGACGCCATCCATATGGCGTTCATATAAGGACAGGCCATCCATGACCACGCTACTGCAACAGCTTCACAACAGAAGGCTAGAAGGCATCAGTGTATCAAAATTTTCAAGCATACATCATCACCTTCTCTACCCTCCAGCTTTCTGATGTCTTGAGTCATACCCCTCGTGGTCTTCCATGTTTCTTCTTACAATCGGAAGTGAGGCAAAGGAGAAATTGTGGTGTGTTTTCTCTGGAGTGGTCGTTGTGTCTACTACAAACAGTAGATATCATACGTTTGGGCATCACAGGACCAATGAGAACATCTCGCACGAAAGAAAACTGCATTAGACGCCATATGGATAAGGACAGGCCATCCATGACCACGCGACTGCGACAGCTTCACAACAGAAGGCTAGAAGGAATCAGTGTATCCAAATTTGCAAGCATACATCACCACCTCCTCTGTCCTCCAGCTATCTGACGTCTTGAGTCTTACCCTCGTGGTCTTCCATGTTTCTTCTTACAATCGGAAGTGAGGCAAATGATTGTGTTTTCTCTGGAGTGGTCGTTGGGGTGGAGTATCCAAGACAACGGAGGCCTTAGTTGGTAATCTGTTGTTGGACCTGATTAGGTCACCTTTGAGAGCTGGGGGTTCGATGGCGGCGTCGGCGTCGGTGCGATGCGTGCGTTTTTATATGGGCGATTCGGGAGTCCACTTGCGTGTTGCAGTTCTCCGGTGATGCGGGCAGTAAATCAATATTTTATTACTCGTCCCCCGGATTGTCGGCGACATGTTTTATGCGAAACCCGTTAATTTGGGTGCGTTCCCCGCGCGTATTCGGGTCATTGGTTTACGCATGCACAGGATAAATAAAATATCACGACCGGAGCGAGAGCGCGCCCTGTCCGCGGGCACCCCTCCCTCCCCCACGACCGACTCTCCTCGTCGCCCATTCCGGTTTATGAACTGTGGAGAAGTGCACCCGGCAATATGCGATGGGAGGCTTAAATTCGCAGCGCCCGATCATTTTTCCGACATAATGGATTCATCAAAACCGCGCCACGCATATGAATGCGCGCGTTACGCACCGCGAAAACTACACCTAGCCGAGATCGCATTCAATTACGCATACGCTTGCAGCTCGGTAGGATAGCGTAATGACCCCAAGCCCCATAAATCCAACCGGACAGCACTATCTCTCTCTCACCGCCTTATCCGAAGAAAACATGCACAGACACGCTCAGATATGAACGCCAGTTCCATCAATGAGCGCCAATTTTATCTGTTAAATACACCTGACAGTAATTTTGACAGCCTACGCAGTTATTAAGCCTTACACCTCCACGAAACAGCGAGAAGAATAGATGTAAGCTTCTTAGTTTCTAGAAAAATTGTGAAGCAAGCTACATCGTGTATTAAATATTATATACCACATGCCAAGGGCTCAATCCTCACTCCTGACATAACGATGGTGGCTATGTGGCTTGTATGATGTTCCAAGGGATCCAAGGGATCAAATTTGGTCATATGCAACCAACTCTCCTGAAATCTGTTCATGATGAGATCCAGCTATGTCACCATCGCTTTGTCAGACTATGACCATTGTTGCACTTTCCTCTCATGTTCCGCATGCGTGAGTTCGGACAAGAAAATGTTAATTTGTTTCCGTTACATCATCGTAAATAATGGTGTGCATTTGGTGTAGTATTTTGTGGCGTCGCTTTTTAATTGTGGTGCTACGGGATGTCATGCTGGGTTGCCGGGTAGGAAACATCCTAAAATTGATTTCTCTTTTTACAGCATGGAGATAGATTGAATCTTCTATTGATGTGATGGTTTCCCGGTGTTGCCGGGGGGTAGGCTAAGACAATCGATGGACCCCCACGGTGGGGCCCCGGTGTGGGGGCATTGTTCGTCGGGAGCCGGGAACAGTAGCCGGGCCGGCGGTTAATTCTAGAGCATACAATGACCGTCCCATCAATTTATATCGAACGCGACGCAACAATGTGAGGACGGATTCCGGTGACCGGCGGGCCGCACTCAGTCGCGACGTTTACCGCGGATTGTGGCTTGATTACCACCGTAATGAAGCGCCGATGGTGATAAATGGCCGATAATGACTCATTGTTAATGGCCGCCGCGCCGTGCCCAGGTGAGGCGCCAGGCTTTACGCCTCCCAATTCACAAACACCAGCTTAATAGTTGCGCCTATACATCACTAGTTCGGATTCCATCCCTGCACCGATTTAATCCTATCCTCATCGCCATGCATTTCGAAAAAGTCGTCTACACTAAAAAAATGACCCTGTATATAGTGTGTTTCTGAAGTAAAAGGATACCTGGTTAATCGACGATGAGATATAGAAGGAGCAAGGTAGTTTGTCGGGCAAGACGTTTGTTGAGTTTTTCCATTGAGTGTCCATCTTGCTCATTGGCTATACCGTACTGATGAGGACTAAAACCTCCGAAACACGTGTCTACAAACTCCCCGACAAACTACCTTTCTCTTTCTGAAGTAAGGAGCGAATTAGTATCCCCAAGGTTAAAGGAACATTTTTGTCAAGTAACTTAAGAAAAACGCAGTCCGGTCCTGTGCCGTGGTTGTCACACTACCACGGGATGCTGACTACTGGTTAAAACAATTTTAAAACAAATGAATTTTGTATCTACACATTCGGCTAGGAAGAATCGTACTATTTTGCATATTAATTCGGTAAAATGCGGACCGACGCGGCTCCCCCGAAATGTAATTATGAATTATGCGTTGACGGGCAGCGCTAGCGGTGCGTGGTATGCAAATGCAAATATGGGACGGATTTTTTCGGTTTTCCCGTGCCGGGGGGACACAATGCCAGGGCCCCGCATCTCCGCCTTCGCGCCGCTCCGGAAGGGTTAAGTTACGGCCGCCAACGCGCCTCGGCCGGCGACAAATCTATTACCGAAACAATAAAATTTGCATAAATATTACATTTTAATCCAGCGCCGGCAAATCGCGTTTTAAGGGCTGCCCGACGCCGCAATTACAATTAATATTTATGTCTTTTTCGATTGCATTCAATTTTGGGAAGTCCCCAATCCCCACCACAGAATTATCCCACTGTATCGCACCGAAAATGCGCAGATTCTACACAATGTCACAATTTGCTCAACCCTACAAAATTGTTTCGACACGTTAGCGTTCGTGTTCGTACAGGATATGGTCACAGGTGCTAGTTCATTTTTTGTTAATGAACTTTAATGTAGAAAATAAACTGTTTCCGGGTTATGCCGTGTGTCAAGATTTGTAAATGCTTTGAGCATTCGTTGAATACTTTTGTTCAACTTGAGATTAAACAAGCTGCGGCCTGTAGACACAAAATAAACCCTTGGTTGTGGACACAGGTTAAGATGTGCTATCGAGACATGGTGGAGATGAAGATGGATTAAAAGGATTGAAGGGCCATGGGCAAACTGCTGGCAGGCCAGACATTTGCCATGGTAGATATAGAAGAAAGGGACTGGTTCGTTTTTAAAGGGCTTGACGGACCATGAACCAATCTCTAGACAGACCATACGTTTGACATGGTAGAGGATAGGTTAAGGGAGACCTGAAGGAGAGGAAAGGAAGCAAGCATTGGTCGAGTACTTCTTTTATTATAAAAATAAAAGGTGGTAACTGTTCATTCATAAAATGGAATTAGTCTGACTTCTGACCAGTAGTTTACTTCTACGTAAAACAAGTGGTAGGGTGATGTTATTTAAATTGGTTAGCTAAGTAATTTTAATTGAATTGGATCTAACGGTTTGGACCACAATCAGGACTGTTGCTTGTCTAAAATCAACGGGACGGTAGGGCATCCTTGTATAAAGCAAATATGCGTTTGGCCGGTCTGGGGCATTAATTGGTTTGAATTCCTGATGGGAAAATTAATTCCATTGATCTCCTGTGTCTCCAAAGAGATATGCGGCGGTTTTTGGGCGGCTAAGGGCAGGGGGGGGGGCTCTGCGGAGCGTACGCATGGCGACAATGGGGCTTTATTACGTGAAGTGTGAACTGGTCCATGAAGGCGACCGCATGAATCAGTGGGATCTAAGGGTCCGAGTTGGCGGTTTCCCGACTTCGGCGATATAATGTGCCAGTAATGACCGGCTCCCGCTAAAGGGTTGCATGATAAACAGCATAGGGGCGGAAGTAAAAATAACCATCGATATGCAAATACGGTCGCAGTTATTCACCCAGTTACACACCCTCGCGTCGCGCGCGCGTCGCACTTTTAATTTTATTTGCCCGAAACTTTTTTATGAAGCATTTAGGGAGCAGGCCGTGAATCGGCCGACCATAAAAGTAATTGGGCTCGGCTCGTAAATCTATAAATTTATAATTTCCCGCTGTAAATGTCCGCCGGACACCGCTTGCGACCGACATTACTCCGCAGCTCAGGACTTTATGATAAAACTTGACCGCTACCATGACGATTGCCCTGACGCCACAAGTTTAGCCACCCGAAACTACACGACCCATCCCCATATATAAATCGACTCGCCGCGGATTAACATGTAAATTCCACAACTGTAACGGACCCGACACGCAGAACTCGTATGCATGCAAATTTTGCACTAACGCCGCAACATGCGTTTACTCAATTTCAATCATCTTCTCCCAATACATCATGCCGTCCTTGTTTCTACACCCATCTACGTTCGGCAGATTAATGTTCATTTTCAAGCAGGAATTCAGGGTGTCTACTCTCGTCATCTTTCTGAAGCGAATGGAGACTTTTCGAATGGAGTGGGGATATCACCGGTTGCCCTCTGGTACGTATCTAGGAGCAAATGTTTCAATCAAACGTATGGGCGTGGCGCGTGTGTTATTGTTCTTAGCAACAAGATAAGACTCGATAAGTTCGCACAAAACAGCGCTCGAATCAATTTAACGAGTATTACACTGTCAAAAATAATATTGATATTCGAGTTTACGACTAAAAAAGCGGTGGCAAAAAGCGATTTGATGTTGTCAGTCAGGGTACATACAGTAAACATCCGGATGGTGGTTGGGAATTGTCAGCGCGTGCTGGTATGAATATTCATAAACAAAGGGGGCGGTTGTATCCATATCTGTGATGAGCGGCGGCCCGTGTGTCCATTAACGGACCCCACTATCGATTCCGTTTAGTAAATATTACAACAAATGCCCGTATCGATGTAATTGAGACGGTTCGGTGGCGTTAACTCGTCCATGTCAAAGAATTCCATGCTCTGTCAATCGCCACCAATCCATCGGCACGGAGAGGCCAATAACTGAACCAAACCAGACTGCAACAACAGTACAATAGGTAATGATGACACCTTTATGGTGGTCAATACTTTTGCAACCGTCACTAGTCAATAATTGAATAAAGCCGTTTTACACTAAGCAATTTAGTGCACAATTTAGTACACAATTTGTGCAATAAGTAGGTACAACAACATCTTAACCAGACATTGTCTACAAATTTCATTTGGTTACTATCTACTTGTTTAACTTCTTGCGCAAGAATTAGCGTAGTGTAAAACGGCTATTACAAATGCAATAGACAAACACGGTATAAGAAAAGTTAATCCTAACTATGTTAGTCGATATACAGCGATGTGCAGACTATTTTGTGGAAGCATTTCAATGTATGGTGTCGGTGTATTGGTAGCACAGTAGCTGAGGATAAGTTAAGTATTTAATGCGACATGTGACAGTCCTTCTCGATAACAACCCCGTAAAAGGAGACAATAACAGACTCGCAGATTACGGTTGGCTCGGGCGAACGCATAAATATTGAAATTTATACCAATCTGACAGACAAAATATAATTTATCTGGCAAGAAAGGCACTGTGAAAAATTGTACGGCCCTCTAAATGCAACAATGTAGGTTTATGCGGACGTTAGCTCGCGCCGCGTCCCATGTAATTGTAATTTATCACTTTTTGAACAATATGTCCGCGGCACACCCGCTTTTTCGGTTTTATTTCTATCCGACAGAGCGCGCGCGCGTGCAGCACCGAATGCCAAGGCGATTTATTACCGAAAATATTAGCGATATTTTAATATACCACCTCCGTGCTCAGCACAAACTTTACGACGTTTGTAATTCAAACTTCCGATATCAAAACCAACCGGACCGAATCTAGCCACAATCGGCCCCGTCTCAGCAGCTACGATCATAAAAATTCGAATAAATCAGATCGATACATTGTGGAGAGATTGCAACTTAGTTTAATGCGAAGGAGAGGTTAAGGTGGGGTTCGAAATGAGTAGGCAACCAAATATACTCAAGCGGGATTTACTGCCGTATAGGCAACCAATGAATCCAAACACGGTCCGTAATGCCAGATATTTTTATAAGCGTCTTAAAGCAAATAATAGGTTTTCCGGACGCATTTTTTTAATCAAAACTCTTTACGATCCAAATAAACCCAGCTATTTTAATTCAGCAGTGCTGAATATCTTTATAGCTGCTATGGAATTATTACCTTTTATATAGGCCTTATTATTGTCATTCCTATCATTTCTTTCAGATATGAAGACCAACGTAATGATTTCCCTTTGCTAGCTAAGTGAGGTAGAGAAAACGTTATCCGGGATCGGATCTCAGTGACATGACGTTTGACACCCGAAGTATCAAATTTCGCCGATAACGAAAGGGCCCTAGAGTCCTAGCATATCGACGAGAGACTGGACCGAGAATAGAACGAACGTTACAAATGCGCCTCATGAGTGGCACTGTTGTTTCGCGGCGCGTTGTTTCCTTGTACAGCACGAGAGGCTCATCAATCTCTGCCCTCGCTGGTAATTGACACGGAGGAAACTTTGTTATTTTAATCCCGCGCGCCAGGTTCGTCATTTCGAACGCAAAGACGGGCGCCTTTCGACAGACGCCACCGACAACAAAGGCCACATACCCGTTACAATAACAATAATGATAAAAACCGGAGGGATGCAAACTGTCGGATTACCAACGCCGCGCCACCAACATAAATTGGCAGAACCCTCCGCGATAGCGAGCTGAATTTACGTAATCGCCTCTTTAGATCTCTTAATAAGGACGGCATTCTTAAATCAAACATGTTTTCAGACGACGGAAACCCAAATTGAACGCAAGCCCTTATCAGTGCACCGTAAATATTCAAATTTTATAGCTAGCAAGTATGTACATACCACATCCCGAGTAGGAAGATAATTGAATGTAAGGACTCACCTGAAACAAAGAAAAATTATTAAAGGCAAGATTCAGAGTGCTGCAAGTTTAAAGGTAATAACCCAAATCTGTTAGTTAGCAATCTCCCCTCTAATTTTTAAAGTTTTAAAGGCCGCGAGAGGGGTTGATTCGCAATTAATTACTAATCTGAAGGGTGCTTGTGTTTTAATGGAGTGTTATTACACCCTGCTTTGGGGTTGATGCATCACGAATGCATCTGCATAGCTCATAGATGATTTGAAGCAGTCGACGTTTCGCGCTCTGTTGCAAGAGGCGTCTTCAGGACTAAGTTATCAAACCAAGTGCTAAGAAGATACAGTATCGTCTTAGCACTTCGTTTGATAACTTAGTCCTGAAGATGCAGTATCTTCTTAGCTAAGAAGATACAGTACCTAAGAAGATACAGTATCTTCCTTAGCTCTTGGTTTGATAACTTAGTCCTGAAGATGCCTCTTGCAACAGAGCGCGAAACGTCGGCTGCTTCAAAGACCTCAACGCGGTTTCCACCAGGAGATCAATATATCATTGACTCAGACCGCGGAAGTCTCCAATCTAGATAAGCTATGAGATAATAGTGGGACACCGCAGAGGCCTGTCATTTGGGCTACGGCTATTCCCAACTCTAGTTATCATGATTTACAGCGGTTATGTGTTTATTGTCGCCAAGAGACCACGAGCAATTAGCAAGAATTAAGCTGTAATTACCGCTGAGGAAAAAGTGCGGAAAAAGCAGCGGGTGGCATTAGAACAAGGGATGGGGTGACGCTAATTGGTGAGAAGCAATAATGAGTGAAGCGGATCTCGGTTTCAGGCTTCAGCGTCGCGGCGACCTTTTGAAATGTCGCAACCGATCAGGAGTTGACTTCACCTACGATTTGGATTAACCTTTGCCGATGGGAGCCAGTCATCCGAGAGCGCGGTTCACCACGCATCGCGACCCTCTTCCTCGACAAATTCATTAACCCAACTGCATACGCTTCAGTCCCAGCCTCGTATATACTCGGGGGCCGCTAGAGACCAGTATATGTCACAGGGATGCGAACAATCCGAAACAATCCTCGCAGCGTGTGAATTATCACAGGACGCCATCATCTGCGAGGCAGTAAATACCACAAACGAATTACATATTGCCGTCGCCAACCCCCGGGAACCGGCGCGGCGCGGCGCCTTCTCTCCTCCGCAATAAAGCGAGTATGTAATGTTTGTAATCCAAAACCTAAAGACCCGGCGTCGCTGCACCGACGACGGTATGGCACCATCTGTCTTTTTTTCTCTCCGCTCCCGCAGTCGGCCAATAAAGGAGCGCTAGCGGTAACAGCATTATTAATTGCCGTACAAGTGCCAACGTTTCCCCTATCTTAAATCCGAAACGCTGCCGGATCTCTTTTGTGTTCGGCATCGTGTTTTCTGGCGCTGTCCTGAAATTGCCGCATTTAAAACTGTGATTCATAGCACTGTCAACTTACAAGCCCAGCACTTTTACATTTTTAATATATTTTTATCGAACAAGTCCTTCAGGAGTTCGAAGTTACATTTGATACTCATCATTTAGATACTCACTTTCTTACTATGTAGTCAAGAGAAGACTCTCGCAGATAAGGAAGGAACATAGAAGAGGAAGACCAAAGCCAAGATGGGAGGCAGGAGTGAAACAGGACTTTGAGAAGCTTAAGACTTGCAGGAGAGCAGGGACAACAAAGACGAAGACCAAATACAACATGGAAGACAGACAGAAGTAAAACAAAACATGTAACAGCTTACGACTAGCAAAAGAGGAAGGACAACGAAGAGGAAGATCAAAGCCAAGATGGAAGGCAGAAGTGAAACAGGACTTTGAGAAGCTTAAGGCTAATAAAAGAGGATGAAGTTCGAAGTTACATTTGATAGTCATTTAGATACTCACTTTCTTACTATGTAGTCAAGAGAAGGCTCTCGCAGATAAGGAAGGAACATAGAAGAGGAAGACCAAAGCCAAGATGGAAGACAGACGTGAAACAGGACATTGAGATGATTAAGACTTGCAGGAGAGGAGGGACAACAAAGACGAAGACCAAATACAAGATAGAAGACAGACAGAAGGAAAACAGGACACTCAGCAGATTAAGACTAGCAAAAGATGAAGGACAACGAAGAGGAAGACCAATGGCAAGATGGAAGACAGAGGTGCAACAGGGCATTGAGAAGCTTTGACACACCTTTGACATGTATGTGACGGGAACATAAACAACAGCTGTGGAAGACAGATTAGTCTTGCGAGCATGTGGCAGAAAAAAATAAGTGTAAAAGAAATGAAGTGAGAATTGTTATTGCATTCAGAACCTCGTAGTGTGAGAGATCAATGGATAACAGAAGAAGAGGCAAAAGACGGTTAAGCGAAAGAAAGGCTCCTGTTGCCAAAACATTTGCGCTTTATTGTTTTTAAACAACACATCAAAGAAACCATGACTCAGAGGGTCCTTTGTGTGTAAGGAAGGCAATTTTAGCGTACCTAAAGAAGCAATTCAATTCTAAACTTTCGGAAAAAGAATGTGTAAACCAGGAGATTCAAATTGAAGCTCGGCAAGATCTAATGGCGCGTAAGGAAATGCGCCGGTGGCAATATTAATAAATTTCGTATGAATTGAGCGGTAGCGGTGATTTGTATAAAGTTCACGTTAGCGGGTGGAAATGGGATTTCGCGGGGCGGTAATTGCGATCGCGACGCAGGGGACCGGGACCAGATTGGGCCGTATCATAACTCACCGCTTAATTTCTATTAATCCACTACAGCCATGAAACCTAAGTGCGCCATTATACCCTTTGAGCACACACAAAAATGAAAAATTCTAACCCCTAGCGCTCGCACAAAAGACGAACATAACAGTTTAGGCCGCAGTTTGGGGAACCCCCGCTTCGAACCCTCAGCGTACCTCAGGTGGCTGACAGACACTTCAACAACTCGCTACCAATAACAAACAGACCACTTTCCCGAGCTGAACTATTCCTCTACCCTTGCGCAACGTTATCTAAATAAATAACCCCATTCACGTGAAAATCTATTCGAAATCTAAGGAACGTCATAAATTTCGAACATAAATAATAGGTTCACCGACGGACGGGTATCTTCGAGGAACAAAACAAACAAGACAGGACACGATAACCAATCTTGGGCTCCCGACTTACTGTTCGACGTAGAAGCAGCCTTGGTGCCAATCAGTCGCCTACAATAGGTACTTAGGAGCATTTTAACAACTGTCCATTCGTATTGTGATAAATGCGGAGACGTCCAACAGTCCGTTCTTGTGGTGCCAAGAAGGCCCACAAACATCTACCTGATACCACAACCAGACAGAGCTTCAAGCACCCCCAGTGGACTACATTCATTACTAAAAAAACTAAGGATTTTAACGTACAGTTTGGGTTTGATTACGAAGGAAACTTGGAAGATTTGTGCAAGTGGAAGATTTTGAGGACATGCCCTATACATGTTGCCGAGGGTCTACATGGTGATCAAATCAGAAGACTGCAATGGTGAAGACACCTAAAGAGGGTGGAACTCCTTCACTGGTGGTACTATTTAACGTAACCAAGGATCCTAGTTAGTCTCTTCGTGTTATATTGACCAAGTAGATGCTTCTGTAATGTCTCTCTTGGTTCTGGGTGTAATGTGACGAGTCATATCAGGTTCACAACTGGATATTATTTCTTGGGATGATAAAACGGCCATAGATGGAAGAAGAAGGGGTATTCCAGGTATGGATTAGATGCTGCGAAGGCAATGAGAGTAAATAATAACACTTCATAACAGAAGAGAAGAGTAGAAGTAGTAATGCCATGTAATAACACACGCAGTTATGATTAAGTAGATCGAATGTACTCTGGATGCTGGTGTAGCGTAATTGTGGGATTAGTGGTGAAGTTTTATGGTCAATAATGGTGACGCTGGCATGATGACGGGCAGAGGAGAAAAAGTGTAATAATTTTCGAAGTTCATTACATCGGTGAATCGGATAGAGTGGGTTTTTGCTAGTGGAGCGATTGCGAGTAATTTGATAATTGCTTAGGCTTAGTGGTAATATTCAATAACCTGGTAGCCGGTCGGGAGCAGGTTTATAATGGGTTTAATAGAGGCAGGTTATCGTGTTTGATTTTTGCGTACGTGGCATAGGTGTACGGCAAATGAGGTACGCTTATGGTAGCGCGGTAGTGTCTTTTTCTTCATATCTGCAATTACAGCAAGCCACCAGTCGCGGAGAGCAAGTGAGAGAAAGAGAGAAGGAGAGCGGGGATCTCGTTAAAATGGTGCAGAGGTCCCGTTAGTGTTATGAACTTGTAATCGGTTGAAAACGAAATCGGATACACCATGGAGCGAATTAACAATTCTATTGTGGACGAAATTACACGTTGGGCATAATTGGTAATGTATATAACAAAGGTATACATGTAATCATGGCGAATTCACCATTCTTCTCGGCCCTGGGCCGCATTCACCTAGTAATAGCATTATGTCACGGATGTAGCGCTACCGTAATAATAGATGTATGTTTTATCAATACTAATAATCGGGTGCGCCTTGATTGTGATTGACGGCGCTGTCATAAACCGTCGCACCTGCACCTGCACCGGACCGTACACGCACTACGATTTTACTACTGACGTATTTATTATTACGTATCATACCATGTGCCGTCATACGCGATCCGATTCTATCTTTACTGCCCGATGCCTGATTCCGTTGTTTCGCGCTGCCAATGGACACCGCACTAGCCCTTTTTTCCACTCGCATTCCCATTAGCCGCCGCGTCGCGATGCCCTATCGTCAAATCACTAAACCCATTAAACTGCCACCGTATAAAGTTCTATTTTAAAAGCGTTATTCGATGTACATACGTTGCGCCCGTTTGACACGACATAAAATCCCGGTAATATAACCCCGCGCTGCTCTAAATCCAGCCTGCACAACAACCTGGACACCAGCGTCCATTGTAACTAACTAAAAAATCACCGCATCACGTCAACATTTTCGATTAAACTAACAATTCCCTGATACAATTAAAAAAATGATTTAATATTTATTTCAAAACCACCTCAACCGCTCCGTGTATTCCCCTGAGGGACATAGGGCTGTCCATTGTACACCATAATTCCTACGTCCTTTATATCACATGTAACGTAGATAGGCATTACCCTTCCGTCAAAGTGTTCCTTCCACAGGCGTTCTGATTTTTGTAATTGCAACATTATCTAGAACCTCGTAAGAAACCATAGCAAACCAGGTCACAGCTTTATCCATTCCTCTGGTATACGTGACGCTTGTGTAGTCTTAACACAATGTGGATTGAGGGTAGGGAGCCTTATGTTCATAAAAATATCATTCAACGCGTTCTCCCCATCGCACTTCGAGAGCATCTTCACGTCAGGGGAAATTATTTTTTCACGGAGAAAGAGCTACAAATAAAGGTTCTATTAAAAAGAAACACCGTCCGACCGTGCTTACGCAGCCTTTTGACGTTGCACATGGACCAAGACGCAACCACGTCTTATAAACAGCACTAGCGTCAATCGCCGAAAACGGAGAAAACCATCTCGATACTATTTATGTATGTATACAGTGTTTTTCGAGCCCCTTGCAGTTTAGGCACACGTTGTGGAATCACCGGGTGACGCTTGGACCCACTTCGTGGGTCACGTGTCCTGCCCTTTTGTGTCCTGTTTTGTAAACTCCCGCCGCGCTGCGACTGTCGCCGCGTGCAATTAGCCCGCAGCTCACTCAGGGAGGGACTTAACATGGCACGGACTCACTTGAGTGACACTCTTCCGAGCAATTAACTTTTTTTGCAGCATTTGATTATATCGGAGGCAGTCTACTACGGCGTTTCAATTACTGTTGACAATTTTTAATTCACGGAACGCTACAATTCGAGAGGAATCCACGAGTGCCATTGACTCAGCAATTCAACCCCGCGCTGCTGCCTACGACAAAATCCCCAGAAGCCTTTATATTCGTCGGAGCCCTTTAAAACTCTCAACGACCTTTGTATAATTCATGTCTATGCGAACCATCTGAATCAAATTCGCATCGTATTTCTGGCCCAAATGAAATACGCAACATCCAGAACTGGGAAAGGCCATATGTCCATGTTTGCAATGGTCCATGCAATGGTTTGCAAAAATGGCTATAAACAAAATCTAGTTCTGGAAAGACATTGTATAGAAGTTGACCTAGAAATTTGTGTAGTTGTGGATAATTGGTTTCGCATTGGATTGAGTTCTGGGAGTTTACTATTGTCATTTTTTTGAAGCGGATACGAGACTTCTCGAATGGTAAGGTGAAACGGAGTGGGGATAGATACGTGCCAAACAGTCTCACCTAACCATTCAAGAAGTCTCGTATTCGCTTCAAAAAAGAGTAGACTCCCTGGTCGAGACGCAGCGTCATCTCGCGGGCAGGCGTGCGATATTCAAATTAATTGCTCCGGCGGCGTTGCTAATTTGTCAAAAGCGATAAAGAAAGCGGGCGAGTAATTATCGAGTTATCCATCGACGAGTTACAATTACAGTGCAGCGTTGAATCTAGGTGTCCCGCGGACCATGTAATTATTTAATTATTTGTGGTGTATGATGTGAATAACGCGCCTCGAGCTCGCGCGCGTTTGTTGCAAAACGAATGTCGGCCGCTCGTGCGGAACGCGAATCGGGTTAAGAGTTTATAATCCGTACGTAAATTGCAAATTTGCAAGTGTCAAACGCACGCGTACACCGCACGCCGTATGCGAGCACGCCAGATTTACCATTTCAATTATTAATTTTGCGTAATCCAGATTTGCGCTTTCCCTCCTCCTAAGCAGGTGTTACACCATTCCACATCTTCTACATCTACATTCGACATCTCATCATCTTCAGTCAAATGGACCTCGCCTTCGCCTTCTCCCCTTCTCCCCTTCTCTCCTTCTGTCCTTGTCTCCTTGTCTCCTTTGCTCCTTGTCTCCGTGTCTCCGTGTCTCCGTGTCTCCGTGTCTCCGTGTCTCCGTGTCTCCGTGTCTCCTTGTCTCCTTGTCTCCTTGTCTCCTTGTCTCCTTGTCTCCTTGTCTCCTTGTCCCTTGTCTCCTTGTCTCCTTGTCTCCTTGTCTCCTTGTCTCCTTGTCTCCTTGTCTCCTTGTCTCCTTGTCTCCTTGTCTCCTTGTCTCCTTGTCTCCTTGTCTCCTTGTCTCCTTGTCTCCTTGTCTCCTTGTCTCCTTGTCTCCTTGTCTCCTTGTCTCCTTGTCTCCTTGTCTCCTTGTCTCCTTGTCTCCTTGTCTCCTTGTCTCCTTGTCTCCTTGTCTCCTTGTCTCCTTGTCTCCTTGTCTCCTTGTCTCCTTGTCTCCTTGTCTCCTTGTCTCCTTGTCTCCTTGTCTCCTTGTCTCCTTGTCTCCTTGTCTCCTTGTCTCCTTGTCTCCTTGTCTCCTTGTCTCCTTGTCTCCTTGTCTCCTTGTCTCCTTCTCCTTCTCCTTCTCCTTCTCCTTCTCCTTCTCCTTCTCCTTCTCCTTCTCCTTCTCCTTCTCCTTCTCCTTCTCCTTCTCCTTCTCCTTCTCCTTCTCCTTCTCCTTCTCCTTCTCCTTCTCCTTCTCCTTCTCCTTCTCCTTCTCCTTCCTTGTTTCCTTCTCCTACTCGCGGCTTTACAGAAAAGCCACGCGGTACTAATCTCTATTGCAATATGATCCACATACCATATTTCTGTTAGGGATACTTGCTGCCTCAAACTTCACTTCTACCTGTGCTGTCATGGAGTGTCTTTGGACTGCTAACCAGCGTTGGCTACAGGTATCATGTACCTACGTGGCCCAAACAGGCGTGTGTGTTTATGCCACCCAACACCGGACACCACCTTTTTCAACTCGTACCAACTCAGTACCGGCTTTAGCATAGAAATGGGTGGTTACATATGAAAAATAGATGCCCGAAAGTGCGATAAATGATCTATCGCATGTCTATTCATTACCAGCAATCGCCTGTGCGTATCTGATATCAGAAATATCTGAATCGGTCGCACATTGACAATGCAGAAAGCGTCGATTATTAAAAGGGCCGATTGGGCCGATAGTGATCTAAACGGGCCCGGAACGAGCGAGCCGGCTAGTTTCCGAAACGATGCGGTAATTTTGACGGGCACGCATACTTAAAAGGCGTGACGGTAACCGGCCGCGTTCGTAATATACGCGGTCGGGTCACGGAAATACCTTATTTACTTATTTATGTTCTTACCCCGTTATCGGTGCGGTTTATCGCCGCGTTAACGTTCCAGCGGCGCGTTACGCACACTCGCCAATTAGCACCTCAAAGGAGCGGAAATCCAACGTTTCACGAATCGCACAACACCACAAAACCTCTTCTATTTCACCTCCGCAACAACGCAATCGCATGGCGCTTCTGGACGTCTGTTATAAGATAGGTACTCACCTAATCAAGTAATGTCCTTTCAATGGTAAGCCATGCTTCATGGCATAAGTAAAGATTGTAAAGATTGATGACGTATTTTCGGGGACATTGAGCGACACATGATTTGTGTAACACACCAAAGAACACGTTCACTTATTCTGTTCTAACTCATGCCGGCTGACGTGTAGTATTTCTGTGCTATTAGAGTGTCTTTACGTTTCCGTTTAGTTTGAATAGATCTATCTCCTTCTGAAGTTTCGTCGCCTCGTCGATGGCTTGCTGGGTAAAAATTGTAAAAACCACCTTAATCAAACTTGAAATAGCTTATGCAACCAATTTGACTTTTGCGTGTAGAACAGCGGTATTCATGGCCCATTTCGACTACAATCATTTATATTGACCCGTTATAAAACCCGTAGGTTAAACGGGCGTGAAAGCTGACAAAGAGATTTGTCGAAATTCGCAAATATTTGGGCGCGCGAATCAGGTATTATTAGGGTGCTGCGTTTCGGCGCGTTGGTGTAAATAATAATGCAAATTCCGCACCGGAAAAACTAGCCGGTGTGATTGCCGGCGAGCGGGCGTGTCGCGGGGCGGCGGGCGGCGTCGGGGCGGCGTCGGAGCGGCATCAAAGCGATTTAATTTCGTCGACGTTTAAACAATTTGACGTCCAATTCGGCGCGGAAATTCTAATTGCTGCGGCTTGATTAAAAATTTGCTGGGCGTTAATATTAAAATTAACGCGCGCAACAATGCGAGCCCGGCCGACCGCCGCCTCCCAATATTAATTAATTTCCGCGCGGTGTCGCAAACACTTGTCATGCGTTATGTCAAACATTGCCCGGACGCAAAATTGGCCCACCGACACGGGTTCCGTACTCCGGGTTACGCGTTCCCGCATATTCAAAACCCAAGTGGTGGCGGTTCACGTCAAAGGGCTTTCGTCACCTACCCGCACCGACTTACCATCACTTGATATTAAAACCCCGACGGTGTAATATCACACCCTTCGCATCAACCCTTACCCCATTGTGTATGCATATTTCTCCACTATTCGAAAAATATCTATATAATAGCCGTTTTACAACACAATGTAGTTCACAATTTGTGCAGTAAGTATGTACAAGTTCTTAAACAGAAATTGTTTTACGTTATAGAAAATGGCGAGTCAAACAACTGTTGTATACAATATTTATTAATGATCGACCGCCGGGATACTAATAACTCACCCTGTATAACGCTGCCAATAGTAATCACTAACCAAGTATTAAATCTGCATCAGTCAACATGACAACACCACCAGATAATAAATTATTTCCAAAGATATCAGAGTACGCCAAACACCAAAAACATCGGGTAAAATGGATAAAATGATTGCCATTTGCATACTTAATAACTTCATAATCATCCTAGTTGCCATCAATATTCTCAAATTAATGACCCTCTGCTAAACAGCATATGCATCCAAAATTGCACTCTATAAAATTATTAATAAGCATTTTATAATGATCCCTACATATCAATTATTCGGTTAAAAAATACTGGGAACTTGAGTATGATTGTGAAATCGTTGGCGGTAAAAACTGGGATGGGGGGAGTTTAAAACATCTGCCCTCGTTTTATAATCCACGTCAAATCTGCCGATATTTTATACATTTTTATGTAAACACTGGCGGTGACACTAATGTCGACGAGCCCGCTCCCCGAAAGGGTAAGCGATGGCCGGGGGAATGCGAATTGTCGCTAACTATTCCATCCCTCGCCGCCGCCCCCCTGTACTCCGATAATCCCCGTATTACGCAGGGGTACAGTACCCGCATCCGCACCCGTGTCGCACTATGAAATGATATCGCCTGTACACTCCGCGCAGTTTAAAATTATTATGCCAGGGTATTACGCAACCAGCCGCCGCAAGGGGGCGGGCCCGATTCACCAGCACTCTGACTACGACACTAATACCCTCTTCTTGATGTGGCACCACTTTATCACACCCATGTCCATCTCTAAATGTTAACATTAAACGCAGACTACCAATAATCCAACCCCAAACAATCTGCTCCACACATTACAACGATAACAACAAAATTAAGCTGAAATGTAGTAAAGAAAGATGACTCTCGTCATCTTTTTTAACCGAATGCGAGACTTCTCGAATGGTTAGGTGAGACGGAGTGGGGATATCGGCGGTTGCCCTGTGTTTGGAACGTATGGGCGTGGCGCGTCCATTATTATTCTTAGCGACAAGCAAACTTGCTCATAGATACGTACTAAACAGAGGGCAACCGCTGATATCACCACTCCGTCTCACCGAACCTTTCGAGAAGCCTCGCATTAGCTTTAAAAATATGACGAGAGTAGACTCTCAGATAAGGTAACACACGATAGGTCTACTAAGTAAAATTTAAGCAAGAAAAAATGACCAAGATCCACAGCTGTATTTAAGAATTCAATATCAACATGTTGGCGAAGAGAATACGTGGTCAGGTAACCCATGACCAATGTTGGCCACATCGCATCATGTGGTCATCAGGAATCACCAGTTCGCAGGTGTGTGGCTTCCAGCATATCACCGAGGAGGAAAGAACACTAAAGAAACCCCTTCCTTCCGTAAACAGACCCTTGGCCACAGCCTTAAGGCTCCGTCCTAACAACATCGCAACTCCGACAGTTGCTGGGAGTGGTCAGCCTGTCCCCCACCAACATCAATCTCTAGTCACCAGTTATAGGCGGTGTATAAAGCTCCTGACGTCTGTTGTCTACGCCGGGCAGCAGTAATATGAGCAAATAAGTACATTTATAACATTGTACTTTACGCGTTTTAGGAGAGGTGGAACTGGGTCTTAAGAAATCCAGTATATTACTTATATTGTTGCAATTATATCTAAAAAACACGTAATTTCAAAGAGTATAGTGCATATCCTCGGTGATTACGTGAGGAAAGCGTGTTTGAAAAAAGTTAATGGCGAGGAGGTGTGTCAGGAGGCGGTCGGCGTACGTGTTTTTGCTAATACGGTGCGTGTATGCTCGACGTATTTAGCGTAAACATTAAAAGCGGAGAAGTGGCCATGAGGGGCAATCTAGGAGTCCGGGAGTCGTTAGTTAAAGAAGGAGGTAGGTCGAGGAGGCGGGCGGGAGACAAGAAACGGCTTAATAGCTATTAAATTACCGGCCAATTAAGGGAAAACAATGGGGTAAGTCGATACGTGGTGTTTTAAAAGAGCGCTCTTTGTTCGGCGGGTCGCGTAGGGCGGCAGCGTACACGTGGAGTCCATTAAAGCCGGAGGCTGGCGGTCCGCGGAAAAGATGACTTATGCTGGTCATCGCGCCGGTCGCCAATTGTGCATAGATGCGGGCTCGGCGCATGCAAATTAGATCGAGATCGGGGCGTCCTACGTAGTAGCGGTCACTATTTAATGCCCTCACATTGATTAATTATAAATTGGGAGCGAAAGGAAAAAGTCGAAAGAACCCTTCCTCCCCCATGGCACGCAGCGCGCCTCCATTGTCCTCGCGTAGGGCTGATTTAAATAAATAGCGGTTTATCAGATTCATAACTATTTCCCGCCGACCGGTAATTAACTACATAGTAATTGATTGTTGATTGCGATACGTAATGGCTGTAAAAAAGCGTAATGACGGCAATCCCCGTCGATTCCGGCCGTCGATAATGGCGGCGAGGTTAGACAACTCATTGTAACGTGTTTAAAATACATGTGTTAATGTGCCGGCCATTGTGTTCTCTTCGCGTGAGGGGCTGGAGGAGCGCTATTCCCGGTCGTTGCACGCAACAACACGCGAGGGTGCGATTTTTACAACCAGGTTCACCCCAAACAATACGCAACAGGGAAATTAGATATTCTTAAGGGGTATAAATGATGTCTTGAGATCTTAGAAATAAGGTACAACACGTTTCATATTTGATTTTTCCTCATACGCTACTTCTTGACCCTGAAATTGTCCAGGCCTCATTGTTTGCGTTGGTCCTACATCTTTGATTTGAGCGTTGTCATACTTAAATGGCTGGTATGTTTTGAGAGACAGGAGAAAGGTGCTCTTGAGTACGGGTGGTTTAACTTGATTTGCGGAAAAATTGTGTGTGGAGGGTTGAAGATAAAAATTGCGGACGAGCGTACGAGTTTAGTTAGAGGTTGGATCGTTCTATTGAATTTTGAAGTGCAATATCCAGCGTTGGGCAGGGCGACAGGATCGAGTATCCTTGTTAAAGTGGTCGCTCGCGATACCTGAACGAATATCCAGTTTCGCTCCCCCAATCAAAAAGAAATCGGATACAGCGGTCACGGGGGTCGGACTTGGCATATCAAAAATAATGATACGCCGTCCGTCGCGAGGATTTCCTACGTGCTCTCTGTCTCATGCCAGATATGCGGATAGGGCATGTCCTTTGTGCGTCTCTAATATCCGGTAAATTGACACAAATGCGTGTGCTGCCGGGAGCGGTACGGTCATCGAGCGGTCCGCATAGTGGCATAGGCGTCGTGGTCAGCGGTCGGACGGTAACGGAAAGGGGTGACCAGCCCGGATGACCGTGACAAGCACACACTTGAGGGATGTTCTCTTGCTCCTCTGATCGCGTATAATTGTTTGTTTTCTCACGCTCGACCTGAGACACTAATTGATGTGCTGTATTAAAGCGCACTCGTCCGATCCACGCGCTTTGTCCTCGCCAAAAACGGGGAAATTCGTCGAAATGCCAATTTGCCCTCGACGATATGATTTTCCCACTAACGTGGGGGACTCTCCGCTAACCACACACAGAATACCCAAGTGCACTTAATGCTCTATTGATTTCCACGCCCGATACCGGTTTAGCGCAAATCCATATATTCACCCACCTCGCTCTGTTTACAAATCGGCCATGTTTAACGTTTTTATTAACATTAAATGCAGAACCGAACGTCATATTGTTTAATGTAGTTCCCGGCCCAAAGGGCACTTTGCACTCCCAACCCTACCCTAGCCTGAATGCTAAATTCCTCTATTTTACCATTACAGTGCTTGACCACATAAAGCACATCCCTCCAACAAATTAAACGCTCCACATGCAATATTTTCATCACATAAGTGGTACTCAGTGGTTCAGTACAGTTCGCCATTCATTTAAAACATGATACCAAACCAGGAAAGCACCAACTCATCCTTAGAAAGCATCATTACTGTCGCGCCTGTCCATACGGCATCAGCAGAAACTTAGTTGGCTTGATGACGTATGTGGTTAATTTGTATTGATCATGGTTCTAATGAAGTCACTTCAGAGAAATTCCTCTGGTTTATCTGGTGGATTTTAATACCGTGAGTGTTTAGAGTGCCGGTGACAGAAGGGTTAGTCGTCAAATGAGAGACGACTGCGACTTATGGAAGAGACGAGATAGTAGTCGTCACGACGTAATTTGAACGTCATATGAGCGCACCGAGTACATGTGTTAGAGCCGCGGTTCGACAGTTGCAGATGTGTTGGTACACGAGGTTAATAGAGTGTCCCTTTTTTTATGGAAACGTTGAGCAACACTGCGTGTGCTCTTAGACCTTTTAACGTTGTATAAACACGGCGTGTTTTCGCAATGTGTCAGACGTTAGGCGGCCGGGCCAATCTCCAGGCAGCACCCGCGCGGTCTCTTCCTCGCAGCGCTTTAATTAGTTCGAGTCAAAACAAATACGGTCTATTTTTCGTGATACCACCGCGGCCGCGATGGAATTCCCTTTGTTTGGCACCACCGCGGGAGAGATATTTTATGGCTATTGCTACAGGCACCGATATTCGCGCCGGCCTATTTCTGGGGCATCACTGTCAACGCACAAACAATCCAATAGTTTACTACGACCGTATTTATATGCCCGCGCACAGGTGGCGTAGTACAAATTCCCCAATTACAACATCAAAGCCTGTGTGGGTTAATATTGGCCGACCACCGCTGCGCCATATTGACTACAGAATTCTGCACAACTGCACAATATTATTCGAACGCTAACACTGGACTACATTCCATCTAATCCATATACATAGAATTAATTTCAAACATACCACCCTCATACCACATTGGTGTCACTTACATTCTGGGTGCCACTTACTTACTTGCCACTTATTACCAAGTTTGCTCCCATGTTTAACAGTAAGGAACACCACTTGTGATACCACAGCGCTGCCATAAGTGAATTTTCGCTTCATAGCTTTAACTTTCTGGATCACTACATTCCATCTAATCCATATTATACATAGAATTAATTTCAAACGTACCACCCTCATACCACATGAGTGTCACTTACATTCTGGGTGCCACTTACTTACTTGCCACTTATTACCAAGTTGCTCCCATGTTTAACAGTAACGAACACCACTTGTGGCACCACAGCGCTGCCACAAGTGAATTTTCGCTTCATAGCTTTAACTTTGTGGATCATGATGCAAATACGGTAATCATGGACAGGTGCAAGTATCAGCCACACATAAAAAATAGAAGATAAGCATAGATCACAAAAAAGCACTAGTCTTCTCAGCCCATTAAAAATAAGCTACGTAAGTCGCATAATTTATATCTGTATGCATTCAAAGTATACCCTTCGGAGGGTACATGAGCCTCGATGGTACAAACGGTAGCCCATTAGGTCTAGACAAGAAAAAACGTCTAAACCAGTTCAAATCGGATTAACCATTAAGGGTAGAAGTATTTGTGACCGTAACCACCCCTAGGCGAACCGCCTAGACCTAGTGCACAATGCAGGTTACACAATTATGAAAATTCTCCCTAATTCGACCCCAAGTAAGCGGTGAAAAAAAAGCGAAATGGGACAGGTTGCACACCTGTTGTGTGTGTGTATACGAGCTTGAAACGAGAGCGCTGAAAAACCACCAAAGGGTGCGGATGGAAAATAGTCGATAAGTTTGTAACGGAAAATCAGCATGACTATGAACAAGTGAATAATGCGTATGCAATTGATACTCTTTGTTACCTAGATTGCATGCTAGTGCATGGGTAAAAGAGTTTGGGGATTTCATAATATCGCCTGTCATCTAATGACTCGTCGTTTTATTTTTGGGCGCATGTAAAACTCCATGACTTCACAGGTGTGTAGATATTGGAGCGAATCAAAAACAAAACAATGAGAATAGATAAAGCTCGTAAGCTTTGTAAAGCTCATTGCGATTGCTTTAGTAATGTGACACACAATCCGAGGCGTATGTAACGGTATGAAGGTATGATTAGTGGTAGTTATTACAAGCGGTCTACAAGAAAAAAGTGACAAGGTAACAGTAAAGGCTCGTTGCAACCCGAGGAAATAAATATGCAACCGACTCCGGACAAATTTACCGAGCACGATATATTATTTCGGCTTATCGGTAACGCTGCTGTTGCACTTTGTACCTCTGCGCGAATAAATACCGGCTAAGTGACTTTTATTGTCGCAATTTAACAGTTTCTTGTAAATTATTGCGGTACGCTGGGGACGCAGGTCGAAAAATTGTTTTAAATATTCCCCTAATGGTCTGGCTCGAGGTACTGGTTGGGGCACCACACCACGTCAAGGCACACGTGCAAGCTACAAGCCACGGTTCGTCACAGGTATCAAACCCTCGGACCACAGTCCACAGTAGATTATTTACGATTTTGCTACTGATATTTACTGACCTACTCTCTTGCTCAACGTACAAAGGCCACAAAGAGTACAATGACGAAGAAGTATATGAACATGCATAGCAAACAGGCATATTACATGCCAATGGACGCTATGTATCCAACGCTGATGGCTTGATTTTGCAAATGAGGCTTCTGGAACTAATTATGTTACATTTTTCCTCAAATAAAATAAACCAAATGGTAATTTGATAGATTTTTCAATTGGCTGGATTGGGTTTCTTTTGGGTATAAGCCACGGTTCGCCAGAGGTATGCTTCAAACCCTCGGACTACAGTCCAAACCCTCGGACTACAGTCCAAACCCTCGGACTACAGTCCAAACCCTCGGACTACAGTCCAAATCCTCGGACTACAGTCCAAACAAAGTAGATTATGTACGATTTTGCTACTGATATTTACTGACCTCTCTTTCTCAACGTACAAAGGCAACAAAAAGTACAAGGACGAACAAGTATATGAACATGCATAGGAAACAGGGTTAGTACATGCCAATGGTCGCTATTTTTCCAACGCTGATCAATTGGTTAGAGGTATACGTAGTTGAGTGGAACCGCACGCGCGTGCTTGTTCTTCCTGTTTCTTTCCACAAGTGCTTCCATTAAAACTAGTTATTTCCTGAACGTAAGGAGGTCAAGCAACCCCGTATAGGAGGCCAATTCCGTTGCAGGATAAATAGTGACTAATCACGCAGGTATTTCATAAAAGTTCTTCTGGTGGCCATTGCAGTCCGGCGTGTACAAAAGGCATGATTCACGCGTGAGCCCGGCGGGCTGCAGTGCGAGTCGTGAGGTGATTTACCTATTAAATATTTCGTACGCCGCGATCCGTTTCGATGGCCCATTTATGGACGGCGTTGGCGGGAACGGTAATCGGTTGGCTTGGGCCCGTCAATCTAGCGACATCTATTTTTAACGCCGCGAACCGGAGCACGTGATTCCGGACGCACGATTTTGCCCAAATAAGCGGCCCGCCCGGTCCGCAAATTGCCGCAAATTACTGTCAACTCTGCAATTTCATTCGCGCACACAAATAGCACCCAGTGATTTCGTAACCGCTCGCCTTTATTATTAGACCGTGCGACTATCAACCCCAAACAAAGAACCTACGCGAACTTACAAACGTCATTTCGACTTTAATCATTTATCGCCCGAACTATTATCGAGTTGTTCTTCTTTTTCAATTCTCTTTTTCATTTTTATCTCATAAACTATTATAATTATAAATAATGCCGAATAAAAATTGTCAAATCTATCTACTCTTAGAGGCTTTCAGAGACGCCAGACACCTCAAAAGAAACGCAGCTCTTTTCTACAACTGGTGAATATTATCTACGCCCAAAAACGCCCAAAACGCCCAAAAACGCCCAAAAACGCCCAAAACGCCCAAAAACGCCAAAAACGCCCCAATCCCTAAAAAAATATATTTAAGAATAAAACTAAAGAATGTTCATTTACTTCTTATTAACATACTAGAAAAACAGAAACCAATAATTTCTTTTGTGGATTTTCAATTGATTGAGGCCGTGATAATAAAATAAAGCTTGCACGTCACGCTCGAGCTTTTCCTTGTTCTATAAGTGCTTTCCCGTTACATTAAACTAACTCTCCAGGTATTTTCTGTAAGGAGGTCAAGCAACCCCGTGCGGAGGGCCAATTTAGAAGCGGTGACTCACCGCAAAGGTATGCAATGTAACTTTTCGATACGAAAGCGCTATAAAAAGCCGACATATTTCCTCCGGGGAAAAAAGAAACGTTACAAATAAAGCTCTATGTCGAAATGGACCATGGCAAAAGTCATTTATAAAGACAAGGACTAATAACAGACTAATAATTAATCACGTGGTGTTTTGAAACGAGTGCGGGGGTAAGCGGGCCGATACGGTTTCGAAAACGCTCGGCGCTTGTTTGTTTTGGGCGTAGAGGAGGCTGCGAAAATAGAATATTCAAAATTAAGAGTAGGAATTGAAAGGAGAGACTCATAACATCAAGACATGACTAACAGAGCATTGCGGTGGTTGAAAAGTGTACATAGATATATAAGTCGTTGAGTGAGTCACCCTATGCGTACCCGTGTATATATATATATCGTATACAGGCACACGGAGACCCTCATAAAACCTCGACAAAGAATAACGATACCATTACAAGTCGCACTTAGATATGGGATAATTAAATAACACGTACGAGTGTACCTAGTAATATACAACGGACATTCCGAAACATTAACCCATGCACAATAAGGGATTTACTTTGTCACTGACAATCGAGTATTAGTTTTACACATAGGGTCGACAACATTGTAAGTATTCATTCCGGAGGGTGATGATACTTTTCATTTTAATTCCAACCGAATTTTTAATCGTGTTTAAACTTAAAAAAACAATCTTTCATGTTTTGATTTGATGAAATTTTCGGTGGTTTGCAGCTGCGTTTTATCACCTCCAATGCGCGAAAGCTAAAATCACTGGCGGTAGTATTACAATGGCAGGTCCTTCGCGTTCACAGATCATTTCGTTTAATACTTTTTCCAATCATAATAATACGGTCGATCGCGCGCCGTCGCATAAAATTCAATTTTGCAGTCGCAGCGAGGCACCGTTCGGCAGATTCGTCGATTAAACTGTGCAAAACTAATCGAATTATGCATTCGCAGATCGATTTGCGCAACACTAATTTTACAGGCATTAATTCCTTTGTCGATTCACAATACATCGCTAACGTGCCAGTGCAAGCGTCGACACACTTAATTTTTTCGAAATTAAATTTATATTACGAGTATGACACATAATCAAAGGCATTTGCTTACATACCATAATACAAAAACTATAATAACCCTTTAAAATACGTACTGACTCTACCAATTTAAGTTTTTTTAATATTCCTCCTCTTGGAATGCGCGCCGACTGAGTAAACTGTGATTGATTTAAAATAGAACTTCAATGCGTGGAAGTTGTAAACACATAATGAAATGAGGAACAGTATACACTTGATATTTGATATTTTATGCTCATTAAGAAGGTGTTGTTTATAAACAGTGCCATATAATAGGCCCCGTTTTACACCAACTATTCGAGAGATTGCGTTACCCAACTTGAGTTTCAAAAAATACGTTTTGGACAATCCATCCCTAAACTGATCCTACAATAATTGCAATTTGCAACATTTGGCAAGCCTTAACCCTGGAATTAGGGTTGCCGTCCGGTTTTGAAAGTCCGATTTTGAACCGGACAGTCCGATTATGAACCGGACAGTCCGATTTTGAACCGGACAGTCCGATTTTGAACCGGACAGTCCGATTTTGAACCGGACAGTCCGATTTTGAACCGGACAGTCCGATTTTGAACCGGACAGTCCGATTTTGCACCGGACAGTCCGATTTTGAACCGGACAGTCCGATTTTGAACCGGACAGTCCGATTTTGAACCGGACAGTCCGATTTTGCACCGGACAGTCCGATTTTGAACCGGACAGTCCGATTTTGAACCGGACAGTCCGATTTTGAACCGGACGGTCCGATTTTGATTATTTTTATTATTATTTATTATTAATTATGCGTTATTTCTTCTTTTTGGATTCTTTGTTCAAGTTGAAGATTACCTAGTTTTCTATTTTCCCAAAAGCTAAATATGTCCGTTCACTCAAGCAACATTTTGGAGATGGCACTCCTACCTGGAATGCTAAGAACAAGGACCCAAGTATTTTACTTCGCGAAGTAGATTGAGGGTGAACATATTGGTAGTGGGAGTGTATCCATCTAAGTTGTATAACAAGGTTTGCATAATAGTGCTCAGAATAGGAACAGTTCGGTGTCCATATTAATTTGGGCCATCCTAAGGAAGCCACTTAGAATTTGCATACACTGCAGGAGTAAATTACCGACATAATGCGGTGTCCCTGTAATATCTATCAAAGTAAATGGGGCGCTATTGAACCCGGGTTAAGCTAAACCCTGGCCGGCGGGAATCTTGACTAACCGAAGAACATGCAAATGCCGGACATTAGGCGGGCAATATCACGTGACCGGTAGGTAGCGTTGATGTCTCAATCGTATTAGGCGCTGCTCGGATAATCCATACTTAGACAATAAGCCGCGCACATTAGTTGTTAGTGCGTGGGACCCCTGCGTAATTAAATCTCCTAATCAACACCGCCATTCATTACGATACGTCGCGGCGGCCGGCGAGCGGACATCGATGGGTCAGCCGTCCGTTCCCAGATGGGCCATTTATACGGATTTAAGACGGACAACTGCTGTCCCGCAAAGCTGACGGCTTAATAGAACGACAGCTCCCGCGTCCACATTACCCATGCAAATGGAACGACGGACGCCGGATAGTTAATTATTAACAGAATAAATGCCCACTCACCAGCGATTCAGTAGAGTGCTTCAGGTCGTCTGCAATCTGCCTCAGGTCTCTACCCATCTGAGTCCAGTCGGTAGCCGAATTTCTGCGACTCCTCATCTCGATATTCCTCGAACCAATATCTGAAATACAAAAAAAAGAGGTTTAATTTATGGAAGTATGACCTCTCAGAGGCTTCGTCCAGCGAGGAAACCAGGAGACGAAGGAACCAAGCTATCAACCAACCAAGCCAGGAGTGGATATGAATGGGACGAAGAAGGAACGATGACAGGAGGCAGAGGTTGAGGTTGAGGTTAAGATGGTGAGATGACATTTTTGCGTTTGAGGTTCTGGAATGGATAAGAATGGCTATAGCCAAAAATAAACTGAGGAAAATGATGACTATGGACAGAATCCGATCCGATCCGAGTGAGGATAGGGTTTGATAAAGGTAGTGTGTAGGTATGGTCGAACTGGAAGTGAAATAGTATTTAATTAAGATAATCGTTATTGATGGGACAAGCTGTTGAGATATCCACGGAATGAAAATAGGACACCGGTCCCAGGAGAGCGGTCGGCATGCATGAATAACGAAAACAACAATCAATTTCACAAAAGCGGCACGGACAATCCGGGATGGCCGGCGCTGTTGACTCCTTTGTTTTTGAGCGCCCTTTGAGTGCGCGGCGGCCGAGGGCCCCCCTTCGCCCAGCACGCCTCTTGTTTCGTCACCGGGTTCCAGTTTTAATCAAGTGCGGCGCCCAGTATTCCCGGGCGACCGGTCAAATGGCCATTCCAGAGTTAGCATTATAATGGAGGCTGGCGCGGAGGCCGCGTGACTCATCGCCGCCACCGGCTCGCCGCCTCCGCCGGAAACCCTTCCGCGATCTCGCCGGATGCCCATCGATCTCTCGATCTCTGCATTTGCAACTGAATAGCTGATTAAGGACGGAGTGCCGAAGACGCGCCACCCTGATGAATTGCCGTCAACCGGTGATTGATAGGGAAGCATCGCCAACACCGTTCCATAGCCGGCGCGCTGCATTCAAAAAACCGAACGGCCTAATGCCCTCGTCGTCCGGAGGAGGAGATCGTGCAGTACACTATCACCATGAATAGCCCTTTTCGCTCCCATGCTCTGTCACAATACAACCATTATGTAACCGAAATACCCCGCGACAGAATAGCCTTAATTAACAAACAACCAAAAAACATTCATTCAGCCATGCTCTTCAATAGGTATCGCCTGGTTAACCACGTTTGACACGAACGTCTAAACCAACAAATAATAACACCAGATATATTTTTAAATTCTTGTTTTCTGGTCCAAATGACGAGAGTAAGCTAAAATAAGATCGCATAAATCAAATTAATGATAGAATAATCCGAGGTATTAAATTTTCGGTGTGTGTACTGGTGCGTCAAGATGGTAAAGTAACAAGCGTCTTAACTGGGATTGGAAGAGGAAGGGGTTAATTAGTTGGGAGCCGCGGTGGTGTCGTGGGGATTAGCCTCCAACTGGCATTCATTGGGCCCCTAATAATGAGAGCGACGCCGTCGAAAAATGGCTAGAGGGGCGGCGGGGGTGGCTTGCCCGGCAGGGGGTCCGCGTAAGCTGATTTGCAAAATAAATTAATGATTCGGTGTCGCACAAGTCACCTCGAGCTGTCACATTGTCTGTCGCCGTTAACTGTGTAGGGATTCCCAGTTAATTACCTCGGCCGGCCTAATTCCCTCTAACGACATCTCTATGCAAAACTCATTTCAAAAATCTATGCCGTTCGAACGGTTTAATTAAAACATTTCGGATAAGCTCCTTATGCCCCCCACCCCACTGGACGTCGTTTTGTTTCGCGTGGTGCATGAAATGAACAGTCGTTCACATCAGATCCTAAAACCGCATCACTAGTCTAATACCAGCTCCATAACCCTTTATACCCTTTATTTTTATCCCCCGCCATTTACTTTGTATTACCACACCCTTGCCTTTTCTGATAAACGTACTCGAGCCAGCAATTCTTTTATTTTTCCATAGGAGTAAAGAATTAATCCCATTTATGGCCTACTGGTGATCGGCAGTAGTATTGCTTGACATATTCCATTCAAGGCTAACAATGGAGAAATACTTTTTTAGTGTGTAGATGATGATGATGATAACTGTAAGCGGTGGAGTAAACAAATGGCGGGTTAGAGATGAAATATATCTGCAATGAGGCTGAAATTGTGGCGGTTGACGATAATATACGGCGTCAAATTGTCTCGCTTTGCATAAAGTTGTAGAGATGCGGGCGGAGGCGTAGCGGCACCGTCACGGGGTAGTGCGTTTATGCGTCAAGATATTTTGAGCAATTTATCCTTATTCGGGGAGCCCGGCCGTCGGTTTATCATCTTCGAGAGCGGAGACAACGTAAAAATTTGCGTGATTTATTGCACGCACTTCGATAAAATTTTCCCCCGCTTTTGCATTTGTTTTTAAGCCGATTGGGCAGGAGCCCCGTCACGACGCCCACCCCGCTCGCCCACTTCCTTTCCTTCTTTCGCCGATACCGCACCATCATCAATCAGTCACAATCATATATCATTGTTTCTCCTGATACCAACCGCAATAACCCATTAAAGTAACTAACTCAAGCGCTGACATGTCCTTTTTATATTGGATTGTCATAAAGAGAAATGAATCCCTAATGCCATTACCGCAAGAAGAAAAACGACGACGCATGATACAAATATGGATTTTGAACCCCGAAAGAAAAGATATCATGAATGTTCTTGAGTAGAGTTATATATATATATATATATATATATATATATATATATATATATATATATATATATATATATATATATATATATATATATATATATATGAATGTTTAAAATCTGTGGACCGATGGAATTGGAAGCGTCGTAAAGAAGGCTTGTAAGCAAACAATTTCGCCTCAACTGGATTAGATGGGTATCGGTGTGACTGTTTCTTGTTACGCCGGTCGTCTCGGGAAAAGGCAAGGAGGAAATAATATTTGGGGGGTTAGGAGCGACGCCCGGGCGCATTTTATGGTGGGCCATAACGGGCCGACTCAGGTGTCCCGGCTCCCAGAGAAGCGATAACAGGGATAAGCGGGTCGCGCCCGCACGGGACCAACGTAATCGGACCAGTTCATTGTGCCGACTAAACGCGATATATTGCGAAATATCATATCCGCCGCGTCAAAGCCGATGGTAACGATTGGCATAAATTCGCCGTAATGAACGCACTTGCGGCAATAAAAACGAATTTCAGCTGCGGGGCGGCAGAATGCAAACCCGGGCCCAGCGTAATGAGCATGGAAACAATCAAGGAGACGATTTGTCTTGCCCTGCGTGCGTGTCGTGACATTCGTGTCCCCATCAACCCGGGGCGTGTGAAATGTCGCTCAAGCGGAATTGACGCTCCCAACAGCGGTAAATATTCAACAGCCCCGCTCTCTCCGATGGACCTGTTTTTGACCACCATTCATTACATCCCACCAGACAAACAACCGAAATAGAATAAACACTGATAAACAATCACACGACCGCTTCTGCAAACTTTGTAAACAACGCACGGTTTCAAATTCACATCGTGTGATGTACGCTTCAGACGCCCTGGTGCAGAGGAATACATATAAAGATTAATTATGATATTAACGATGACGAAGTGCTATGTTTACTATCAGCGTTATTAAATCTAAGTAATGAAGACCTGAGGAACGGGTCAACATGTAGTTAAGTGGGGATTAAGAAGCTGCATACGACAACGCGACGTTGGAATTGGAGTAAATGTAGGCAAATTTATCACGAGAGGTCTTCGTAACAATCCTCTCACGTACAACAAATGGAATAGCGGTTGGTAATGAAATTGCCTTGGTTGGTTGCGCGGCATCGGCGCATAGTGGAGTTCGGCAAGTGCACTTAGGAGTTAGTTATTGTGCGCGAGGTGGCGCTCTCGGCTGCCCATAAATCATGAGGACACCATCCCATTTGACTCCGTGATTACGAGTGTCATCTGGTAATTCCGCACATTGTAGCCCCCGTTATCTGTCGGACCCTCGGCAGCGTCGCGACGCCGCCGCGCCGATCCGATGCCGGGAATCGCCCGTCACTCGGCGTAACAGAGACCGGCGCGTGATTGATTAAGTACTTTAAAGCTCCGGAATTAGATTCGCATATTTAATTTTCGGTATGGCGCCCGATGGATGGACCCCGCGTCCGGATCGGGAGCGTCACTTCTTCGCTGCGGCTCTCATAAATCAAAAACAGTCACCCTTAATCCGACGCTCTGGAGATTGTCCCGCTTTTTACGTTCGCGCCCGACCAAACTAATTATAACGGAATGATAAAGCAACTCCGATTTTCTGACTCCGCAGACAGATTACATCGCATCGGCTCGCCATTTTCATTTCCCTCATAATCGCTCAACCAGATAATACACCCCTCACAAAACAACGTCTCAACACAAATATGATGACATCACTCTTACTGCACTTCTTATTGTACCACCGCTGCCTACCAAGAATTTCATCCGAACTCAATTACATACATCACAAAAACATATACTAATTATTGGTATATCCTGGAAACAGAACAAGAGAAACATGAAAGATATACGTTTGAGTGACGCTCCTCTTCATTCCTGAGACTTGCTGTGTCGGCCTCAGTCTGACCACGTGGAGTAATTAAAGGCCTCATCTGTTCTCAAGTTTGTTTTTCGATTCATTCCGATTGTTTGCAACATGGAAGCTTTGTTCTTGACGTTTCTCTTCTTAGCATACCTTGTAAAAGGCCGGGTAGCACGAGGTAAACACCCTCTGGGCTTTTGTGTATATAGTTCGTGATAAACTATCGGTGGTTGGAGTTGAGGTTGAAACAAAGTGGTTGGGGGGTCGTTTCCCGCTAGGAAGTGTCCTCGCATTGGGCCTATTTGTCCGTTTTTATCACGGAAAGCGGAACAAAGTGGCCTCTGGAGAGCTGGTTTAAACTAGCAGTTAACATCTTAAACATTACATATTACATAGTCCATCAGGCGGGTCCCTGAGGCGGCGGGTAGGGCCGAGCGCTGTCCAGTGATTGATGGGCGTCCGGAGCTGACCCCAGAGTCCCCAGTAGGAGAGCCGTCCTCACCCCAGTAAAAAAGCGAGCCGAACATATCATCCGGAGTCGTGTTTTATAAACTGTCCCGACCCCCGGGTTGTTTTCTTCGGCAGGATAACAATGCATAAATGACTCGGAGATGTATTCCCATTTGCGGGAATTTCTTTCCCTCGCGGCTCATTAGGCGCGCCCGTGCTTGGTCAGTTGGCCACCAGATGAGCCGCGCTTGACAAATACGCCGAGATGAGCGCGACTTCCCGCCATATATCTCGCATGCAAATGCGGCGCCCTCGATAGAAAACTTCCTGTTTTCCGGTACGTACGGCCAAACGAGACCATCATCCGAAATGAGCGCCGGATAAACGGGACCGTAAAATGTTCAATTTAAACTTCGCCGCTCCGACAGCGCCATTGTTCAACGGTAACGCGGACTGCATGTATTGAAACGTCCCGGCGCTCACTCGATAAAAATCTGCAATGGCACCGTTCCGGATCGAGAGTATCTGGCCAATATGTCTGCTACCAGTATATTTCAAATTACCTCCACCCCCGGTTTAATGGCCGACGTCAGTTCACTTGATTTTCGCGCAACTCCTTTGTGTCCTTAATGCTTACCACCCACCCCTCTTACTTACACTACCCCTTGCGCTCTTCACTCCGAATTTAAATTACTTCATCCACACCACATCCTTCCCCAGTTTTCTTATTACATCCCAAAGAAACCACCAAATCATTCAATACATTAGATGCTTGACCCCATCGGATGGGTTGTATACCCCCTTGCTTGGTCAACCAAATCCTTCATCCTCTGAGTACCTTCAAACCTTCCGAATACTCTCTACGAACCTCTAGATGCTCTCATTAACCCTTCGAGCACCCTCAAGATCCTCCTCCAAAGCACTCACGATCCTCAGGTAACGATCAACCATGGTGAAGCGTTTTTTAACTGATTTTCTGTCATCAAATTGCCTTAAACTGGAAGTTGGATGATTCTGGAGACATTCTCAATCATTAAGTTATTGAGCCGAGAGGGTGAGGTACTATATGAGAGTTGGGGAGGTTCGCGGTGAGGTGAATATCGCGAGAGGTTGGCATTATGTAGATGCGATCTAAAATATGCGTAGCAGCGATTTGAATATAGTCTCGCAAGTTTGACGGGAGCGCGCGGATCGGCGGCGGTGCCGGTAAACCATACCGGCAACAGATGACGCCACCTTTTATCCATTTAATACGCATCATTTAACATTTACAAAGAGATGTAAACAGAAGCTATCTAATCTAAAGCGCTTTATTAATAGAACCCAAACAAGCCGCGGGCTCGCCTTACCTTCCCGCTCCGGAGCGATGAATAATTCATTTATCTCGATCTCAATTCACTTTGAATATATCCGGGCCCCATGCATGTTGTATGATCTGTATACAGCGCGGGCCGAGATGACTCCCGATTGATTCGACAAAACCCCGGCTCCAGGCGAGATCACGTGACAGGGTTTCGCGGCCCCGCGTCCTCCTGTCATGTCCAGCGTTCAATGCCGGAGGACCTTCGCAACGCCTGCCTATCAATAATTAAAACAGCAAACAGGCGGTCAAGTCGCCTAACTAAAACGAACCATCCCAGGCCAGAAAATTTTCAGACTTCCAAAATAAATTCCCTTCTTCGATCTAGATTGTAGACTTCCGCGGTCTGAGTCAATGATATATTGATTTCCGGGTGGAAACCGCGTTGAGGACTTTAAAACAGCCGACGTTTCGCGCACTGTTGCAAGAGGCATCTTCAGGACTAAGTTGTCGTTCCAAGTGCTAAGAAGATACCTCTTGGAAGATAGCTCGACTGCTTCAAAGTCCTCAACGCGGTTTCCACCCGGAACTCAATATATCAATCTTCTTCGATTTGATTTGGCGTGTCAACTGAGTAGATCAACAATGTCTACCCTAGACATCATTCACTCCCCAACATAATGAAGTTAAATAAAACAGTTTTTGATTATGTGTATTGTCATGCAGTAAATATGTATATGGTGGTGATGAGCATCAGTTTATGTATGATGTATCTATATATATATATACATATATATACAATCAGGGTTGGAGTTGACCGGTCAACAAATTACAATTTCCGTTTGGCGACGTTCAAATATTTGGCCATGTAATCAGTTGGCGGCTCAATTATGAATCAATTATTAGTCGGCGTGCCCCAGGGTGATCCGCTGCACTTAGTAAATTAGATGCGTCGGCATGATTAACGCAGTCCGCGACGCTCGAAGCTACCACCCCCACCCCACGTCGCTCTCTATATTTACGACAATTGTGCGCGGATATTTGTTGGGTGTCAATGCGTAACTCGGGGACGCGAAGGGTCATTTTTAATCGCGATCGTGGGCCGCGCCGTGCATCCGCTGCCACCATATTAATTGAAAACGACAGACTGTATTAATCTGCGCCAGGGTCTGGGTTGCGTTAAATTAACCATATTCCTATAATCCAATTATAACTCACTTCAAAATTAACAATCCCCGACGTCACCTTTTTTACTCGCGCTGCTTTTTACATCGCCTCCCATTTATCAGACCCTACTCCCGCCGGTTCAGCCGCATCCAACCGACAGCAAATGAACACAATTATTCATCCAACCAAAAACCACCCAACTACACAGGAGTACTATGCGAAACACAAGAAATTAGTGAACTTATAGATAACCAACTTCTATCATGGTATGCTAGACTTGAGTCAAATCAGGACTCTTCGAAGGACTATTCATATCACCTCTCTCATAGCATATCGCATATCTCATAGCATATCACATCTCTCATGAGTGAGAAATCGTATCATCTTGCCGACACAACTTATTGGCCTCCTTGTCATTGAAAACCGACTTCCTCATGCTGAACAGAAGACCTAAAAGATCTTTTCTATTTCCCTCACACATTAGAGTCCTTCGATGATGAGCCTTTTCACGAAGGAGTAAGTTGTGTCCGAGGAGTAAGTTGTGTCAGCTCTGCTGGTTGAACGATGGCGACTCCCAAGTGGTATCTTGTGAGCATCTTTGTTAGATGATATCTCAGTGGACACTGGCCAATGTCCTGTAAGGAGACCTGTGAACAGGCGAAGGTCTGAACTTCTATCATACTTTCTAATGCATCTCCTCCAGGTTGAAAGGACTCCCAGAGAACCGACACCCCTTTTTAATTCTTGTAATTTGGTGGTGTCTCGCTGGAGAAACACTGGAGAAACGTCAAATTATGAGTAATTTCCGTGAAGCCCTAGAGAACGTTTCGCAATAGAGGTGTTAACTCTGCGATTAGGTTAATTAGGTTTGTAAGAATGTGGAAGGAGTAACGAGGTGTAATTTGCATTGGGTCCTGATGGTAATCGCAAGAGATTCGCAGAGGAAGACGACCCATTGTCGGCAGGGACAGTTTACGGCCCGTTGATAAATATATCTTGTAAATAATCCCAGTCGGTGTTTTGGTTAGTCCTGAATTCGAAATGAAGGAACCGTACTTAGCCCCGAAGATAGGTTGTAAAGTTGAGCGTCGCCGCCGCTATTCGGGCGTCGGATAATCCCCTGGAACAGTTCGGGCGCCGCATGACTGTTCGCTGACATAATTTACGCCCCGCGTTGCCGGGATTTGTTCGGATCTGGCCGAAGTCGCGCTTAAGAGGTACATCATTTGCATACACGACTAGAGGTTTGAGATTCGTTTATGATAATGCCCGCTAGCGCCGTAAACTCGTCATCAACTCTCTCCGATAGACTGTAAATAACGCAGTCGACGGAATTGCTCTGCCCAATTTCACTTCCAGACTTCAACCACCCCACCCCCGCCTCCCCGCGAACCGCAATTAAAACGAATCCGCATTTTCACCAACTGCTGCTGCTCTTTCATTGTTATCGCTTTACACCACTCCCATCATCACCATACCCACCGAAACCGCGATTTACCGAGTTTTATTGAATGCATCTGTTAAACGAAAAAAAAAATCCTCAGTCTACTCTCGTCATCTTTTTGAAGCGAATTCGTGACTTTTCGAATGGAATGGGGAAATCACCGGTTGCCCTCAGTTTGGTACGTATCTATTAACAAGTTTTCTCCTAGATACGGACCAGAGAGTAAACGGTGATATCCCCACCCCATTCGAAAAGTCTCGCATTCGCTTCGAAAAGATGACGAGAGTAGACTTCCAGGGCTCTGAACGGGAAACCAACGCAAAACTGCCGTATAGGCAACCAACTGTGCAACTAACGCTACTGGCTCTTAAATGTTTTATTTTTGCATTGCTAGATTCTAAAGTGATGAAAACTTTCTTCGTTGGTAATTTGTGTCTTCTTATCAAAAGCGAGGGTCTGAAACTGGGTTACAAGGGATAAATATTGTTAAATTTGTCGCGAATCTGTGCGCAGAATAAATTAGCTGGGGTCTTTTATCAGTTGGTGTAAGTACGAGGGATAACAAGTGTTAAATCTTGCTTGTTATGGAAATACCTTTATCAGCGTAGAGTGAGGTAAATGTGGAGCAACTAGTTAAGGTCTGCTAATTTCATAAGGCTTAATAAAGGTATATCGTAATTCCTCGGTATCTTGAATAGTGCCTCATTTGTGCGAATGAGGATTAGTGCGGCGAAATTTGAAATTAGGAGAGGCTTCATTAACGCCCCCGATACGAGATAGCGGTGGCCCGCGCAGCCACCGCACCTCCCCCTTTTAATTAATAAAGCCGTTCATAGAGTCCGTTTATTAAATTGTACCGCTTCATCTGCGACTAAAATGGTAATGTTGTGGACAAGAATGAACGGAACACAACCATAGCTCAGCTAAGATTTAAAAAACAACGCCCAGTATATAAAATACGTCGGTATAAAAACTCACATCAAAGCAAGCCTTCCCAATTTCGTCTTCGCATAAGTTAGAAGTGCGTTTGCATTTCTCCATAAGATTCAAAAAACAAACACAACTCGAGCAAACATAGCAATGGCAAACACAAGTTGAAATCGTTTCCCTGGGTGCGGTTTCTTTGGAGGAAGAAGAAGACGGCAAGACGGATCTTGGACAAATGGCCGAAGCGACATCAAAGATAACTTCGCCCTTTTACTGAATTAGGACCGAACGAGACACGGGATTGATAAGACGGCCGGGGGAAATGGATAGCCGGAGAGACAGGTCGTTGATAAAACACAAAATAAACGATTCCGGCCAGATGGGTCACGGTGCGGGCCCATTTCCCACGGGGCCCAATCCACAAACCGCATTAAAACCGCCATCCACTCTGCCCTAATCGCCGCGAAAATAAACTTAAACGCTTATTGAGGGATGCACCTTCGTTCGCCGCGTTTTTTCCCCGTGTCCACCACCGTAACAGTTTCTTTAAATAAACACTGTTACTAATCCATTCACCGGCAATGCTTTGTTCCTGTCTTCTCCAATATCACGCTTCAATATACAAACTCGTAAAAAACTTATTCAACAAACAAAAAAGAACCAGATTGATGACGCTGTTTAACCTTTACAAGTGTAAAGATGTATGAAGGAAGATGCTATTGCCTATTTACCATGATGATATTGCTTGGTTTGTATATAGGTTATGGAGGCTGCATCCGAGCTTATAAGCCAGTCCAGGTCCTGGACAAAAGGCTAAGAGGAACGCCAGAGGAGCACTATGGATTATATGGTGGGACAGGGGTCCCCAAGAGTACTTCCCTTCTGGTGTTCTAAGACGAGCCATTGGGACTCTCCTCCTTCGGAGTTTTGGCCTAAACTAAGTCAAACCGGAGCTTTGCTCTGCAGAAGAAGACATCTTCTCCTATTTGGCCCTGACTTTGAGAAAAACACCAGTCATCACCTTTTCTGTAATGACAGACTATGCAGATAGGGGTGGGTTGGAGTGTATAGAAAAAAAATATGACAAAACGATGGGCTATAATAATTGATGAACGGAACGACTGATCCTTAAAAGGAGTAATGTTGCGTGCATAAGTGCGTAATTAAAATATATATAAGCGTGATAAAGCATTTATGATGATCCTGAGAGATGAATTGTCGGCAATAAAATAATGACTTATGAGTATCATTAATAACTATACGATCTTGGAATAAAACGAGTCTATTAAACTGATACAGCGAAGACGTCGCCGTAATTAGGGTGGGATGAGGACTGTCCACTCGAGCGTGAAAAGAACTGGAGAAAAGAGGAAAATCGCCCAATCTGAGATGACCGGCGGGCAGAATCTGTAACACCAAAAGGCTCTTGTTATAAGACATCTGACGAATTTCAAACTGAGCCATCCGCCATTAAAACGCCGCCTCGGGGGCGAGGATAGCCTCCAATCGTTCAATAAGCGTAACAAGTGCGGAGCGGAGGCAGGACGGCGCTGGCAATCAGTGGCCAAGTCTTAGCCTGGGGCCCACCAGAGGGTCTTGTTATGTCCGACCCCGGGCGACCGGTAGCCGCGGAGAAACACACGTAGCAGCACGTGCCTAGACTCGCGATTGCCCGGCCGAGTTCATGCTGACTTTTTGTTCCCTTTCACTTTATATTAATTTTATTTACTGTACCACTGCTCCCGCAGCACAACCGAGCGCCGGGACCGCGCCGCACAAGCGTGCGTACGTACACAATAAAACACAAAGCAACATTCAATAAATGTCATAGTTAATTACTACAAGAACTATTATCCCCAATACCGGCGCAATTGCCGTGCCAAGTACGCATACAGTCTTCAGTTTTATGTCAACCATGCCCAGGCGATAAGTAACACTTATTATCACTCATTACCACGTCTATTTAACCACGCCATCATACTCCGAGCCATTTCTAAAACCTATGCGAGGTTTGACGTACGCTTGACATCGATGGATTCTAAACTGAGCAGGTTAATGCTACATCAGCAACGTACTTCATGCACCAAATAACTGTATCCACAGTCTTCCCCATCTTAGTCTTCCTGAATGGGGAATTGCGAGCCGCCATCATTGAACCAGCAGAGCTGACACAACTTACTCCTCGAACACTATGGTACCTTAAACCATAGCAAACTTATCCTGACAACCTTCTCTGTTCGAGCAGCATGAGGAAGTCGGTTTTCAATGACAAGGAGGCCAATAAGTTGTATCGACAAGATGATGCGACTTCTCAGTCATGAGAGATGTGATATGATGTGTGATATGCTATATGATATGAGATATGCGATATGATATGACCCCACTCGATCTCTAGTTGGGTTACTTAAAGAGGAAGGCCTAGCAACGTATAAATAATGAGGTTTATTTTAGTGCAAAGAGTGACTTTTTCATTGACTCTCCTAATGAAGTGTTGAAAAATGAAAAGCATCCATTTCGAGCTGGTGACTATGATGAAGTACGTGAGTAAACAGTGACTAATTACAGCTGATGCTTAAAAATTGTTTAACTCGTCGTTAAGTAACAGATGTGATCGCTGAGATGTGCACTTAGTAGGGATTTCGGTTAGGGGAAGGAGCCATTGTCCGGAAGAATAACCCTTTATTGTTAACAGTCGCTTTGCCAAGGCACCCCGTTAGGCTACGCTTTTTTGCGCGGGGTTAATTTTCCCTCAATTTGATAGCGGCTCCGCTTTTTTTTTTTCAACGCCGAAGTCAAGTACAGATTAGCCGAAACCAGTATGGACCCTAAGGGTTGACTTTTTTGTCAGCAGGTAATTTACACCTCATTCGACCACAGGTGTCTCCGTAATTGATCGAATATTTAAATATGAAAATTCGCAATTACCGCCTTTTGTCGCGTCGCATAAACGGTTGCGCGATTAGCATAATCAAGTTTCGGGATTAGCAATTATTTTAACGACTTCAAAGCGGGGCATTAAAAAAATCATCGCTTTGCAAAGCTGACGTCTCAGTTCGCGTGAAATATGGCCGTGCGGAGACTTTACCGAATAAACCAGGGTCTTTAAGGAGATGGCACCAATCGGTGACTGGTATGGGTGGTCGCCACCGATTTTATGACCTCAAGATGTAATAATAACCGAGTTAAGTACGCGAGTTCAAAAAAATCCGCGAGGCACTTCTCCGAAGTCATCAAATCACCTATGGCGTTAATGTATCCGTCGGCATTATCTGCTGATCACACCTTGACATTTACTATCCTTGTAATGACACAAGTTATTTGGGAGTTCTGATTATTAAACCAACGCCAGTAACTTTAGAAATTCGCCATCTCATGGGGATCCATAAGAAACGTGAGGATAGACGTAGGTCGCAAGACGATGCCCTCCTCCATGAGGTAAGGACTTCTATCAACTTCTTTCAAGAAACATGAAGTTGCTTCAACTTCATCAAGCTAATGGCTCCTATAAGTTTGACAACCTTAGTGATCTACAGGTCACCAACTGGCCTGAGGTTTCCCTATCATAGCTCTGTTTCAATTATTGTTAGTGTAACACTGTAAGAATAATAAATAGGATGGGGTGGCTGAATATAATCAATGCTGGACGACTTAATTTGTTCATGCGTATCATATGTTGTGTCCTTGAATTTTCATTGAATGCAATTAGTGTATTGAATGGTTTCGGAATACGGTGTTTTGATGGAAGACATGTCGGAGCTAGAGTTGACTGACTGGCAATCAATCACGATGCCCCATGGTCCAGGGCGCATACAAATCTTGACAAATCGTTCCCGATATGAATGCTGAATACATAACAGCGTTGAAATTAATGCCGTAAACGGCGTCCACGGTTGAGGATTAGTGCGACAGAATTGTTAAAAAGGCGTTACGATCTCCTTTGTACGATGAACTGAAAGTCGTTCCTTACAAAATTAGCCTTTAATCTAATGTAACTAAAGTGATATATTAAGCGGGCATACTAATCTTTTGTGTGCAACGCCTCTAGCTGCGTATCAACCGGCACCGAACGACCGCTACGTGGCTAATAAATGTAATTGCTCTAAAATACGGTGTTCATCTCGGCCTCAACCTCATCGACTTCGTTAACCCGAATTTATCTGCGATGGAGAAATTGCTTCAACTTTGACCTTTGCGCATTGTCACTGTTTTCAATTTAACTGCCCTATGAAACATAATCATACGCTACACACAATAATAACCTTAACAACTCATTTGACACACTTTATTACGAACAATAATCAATTTAAACTACATTTTATATCATATCTTATATCCGACGTATTATCTCCAAGCGCAAAAGACCCTCGGCGAAGCCAGACCCTCAAAATCATCGTTGGTCTTTTTTTCTCATCTGGTAAACGTAATTTGAAAGCACCTTCCTGTACGCATCCACCTTAAAAACGCCCTGGAATGGTGCCATGTCTGCTTCCTCCAGAAAAGATGATGTCAGAGGTGCTCGAGCAGGAAGCTTCTGCAATACCTTCATAGTACACAGTCACATAGATGACGAAGGTATTTCTATAGGGTAAAAGATAATTTGGAAACACCTTCCGATGCGCGTCCACCTTAAAAACGCCCTGCACTGGTGCCATGTCTGCTTCCTCCAGGAAACATGATGTTAGAGGTGCTCGAGCAGGAAGCTTCTGCAATACCTTCATAGTACACAGTCACATAGATGACGAAGGTATTTCTATAGGGTAAAAGATAATTTGGAAACACCTTCCGATGCGCGTCCACCTTAAAAACGCCCTGCACTGGTGCCATGTCTGCTTCCTCCAGGAAACATGATGTTAGAGGTGCTCGAGCAGGAAGCTTCTGCAATACCTTCATAGTACACAGTCACATAGATGACGAAGGCTATAGGGTAAAACGTAATTTGGAAACACCTTCCGATACGCATCCACCTTAAAAACGCCCTGGATTGGTGCTATGTCTGCTTCCTCCATCAAACATGACGTCAGAGGTGCTCGAGCAGGAAGCTTCTGCAATACCTTCGTAGTACACAGCCGAATAGATGGCGAAGGCATTTCTATAGGGTAAAACGCAATTTGGAAGCACCTTCCGATACGCGTCCACCTTAAAAACGCCCTGGAATGGTGCTATGTCTGCTTCCTCCAGCAAGCATGACGTCAGAGGTGCTCGAGCAGGAAGTTTCTGCAATACCTTCATAGTCCATAGTCCCATAGATGACGAAGGCATTTCTATAGGGTATTGGGTAATGTTCTGCATTAATAACTGTAATGAAGAGCCGCATTTCCTCTGTGAAGCCCGGTACCGCCCATGTCCTTACGCACGGCACGGTGGACAATACCAGTGGAAGATGATTCACCGACGTAATCGGTGTCTTCCGTGGCGCTCACCTGGGCTATGTTAATGGGAGACCGAAATCAGATATACGTCGGATTCACATAATATTTTACGGTCCGATGACGGGCGGCGCTTTTAATTGTGGCGCGTCGGCGTGCGTCGGATAGCAATCTCGCGGCGCCCTGAAGAACGTGGTCACGTGAGCGTCCGTCCATCCCTTCCGAGCGCATTGACGTGGGAAATTGTGGTTGATACTGCGGTCGGGGCCATATGGAATGAATACATTTGAATATTGATTAATTCTAATAATCGCAGGTACGATTCCGGCTCTCTCTCTCTCTCTCTCTCTCTCATCAGTATCAGCGGGTTACATCTGGGGGAGGGGGCAGGATGGCCGTGAGAAGCTATTAACGTTGTCTATGCAAATTAAATTTGTCGCACGCAAGCATTGGGAGATGATTCTCGTTTATGACGACGGTGGGAATTTACTGGTATTCGGGTTGTTAATAGTGAAGGTTTACAAGCGTTCCGTAAATTACGATTACAACTACTAAACATTCCAATTCCAGTGTTTCTTATGATTCTTATTCAATAGTGTATATTATTTCATAATAATTATTACAGTATTCTGAATACTACAGTAATGAATACTGCAGTATTCTGACTACTACAGTATTGTGAATAATACAGTATTCTGAATACATACTATAGTATTCTGAATACTATAGTTTCTGATTACTGAATACTATCATATTCTGAATACTACAGTATTTTGAATACTATAGTATTCTGAATACTAATGTATTCTGAATACTACACTATTCAGTTAGTGCTGAAGCGAACAACATTTCTTCAACTCTCCAAGATTTCCCTGCGATAAATCAACCCATAAAAATTAAAACGGCTGCTTGTTAGATTTACTATACCTGCGCATACAATGTGCATAGAAACGGAGGGAGCAACTCTTTCGTCTTCTGGAGTGCGTCGACACCGGTTTTAAATTGAAACATTGTCGCAATGCAAGTATAATGAACTAATTTTATGCAACAAGTGCGGACGGAGCTGGAACGGGTTTCTTTAATTGGCCTTACTGAACGTACCCGTTTCGGTTGTTAATTTTTCACAATTCGAACAGGCCAGTATATTTCATATGCAAATCTCGAACAATAGCGGCGAGACGCGCACTCTCAAAACTGTCGTCGGCTTCAGACTCACCGCGATTTATGCTAAACGCAACACAGGTGTTCGGACTTTGTCGTAAAATGAGTTGGAATAAAGTTGCTAGTTAAAAAAGTAGATACCAGTATCGGACATAACCTATAACTGTCACCACGAACGACGAGATTGCGGGTACCATGGTAACCGGACGTTTGATTATTTCGTGTCGCTAGCAACTGCCTGTAAGGCTAAACGCATAATTTACAATAAAAAATGGAAATAAATAAAGCGGGAAGCACGAATAATTGAAATGGATTCGAATAGATGAAAGAAACCCATAAACACGATTAACAATAACGCAATAAACAATCAACAGCGATTTAATACATTTATGTATGTTCTGTGTCAGTAGTATTTCATTTCATGGCAATAATTCACATAAATCCGCTCGCGCGGCGTATACAATTTAATAAACGTAATGGATTGACAATAGATCGAACAGGTCTTGGCAATGAATTTCCTAGTTGCGCGCACATACTGTTTGTTTACATTCTATATATAGAAGATTAATTAGAATTAATAGACCTTTGGCTCGGGGAATTATTTATGTGGCTCGAGCTAGTCCACGTGTTGCATAATGCATATCACTTCAGGCGGTTTGCCGCATTTAATTTCACCAAACATATCATCGACCATTGATAAAAATCAACCAATTTTTCACTCGACTTCCTATGAGCATCAGACACAAAATCAACTTCCAATGCAAAACTTTGGATATGCAGGAGTAAACTTTAGTTTAGACCAAGGCAACAGGCGTCAACATCGGACCAGACATATTACTGTTGTTGACAAGTCTATGACCAGGGCGTCTACTCTTATCATCTTTTTGAAGCGAATGCGAGACTTCTCGAATGGTTAGGTGAGACGGAGTGGGGATATGAGCGGTTGCCCTGTGTTTGGTACGTATCTATGAGCAAGGTTGCTTGTCACACAGACGGTGACAGCAACAGGCAACAACAACGGACCCGACTTATCACTGTTGCTGGCAATTAAAAAAAATACTTTCCACCAGGTATTTTTTGCCCAATGTTGCCTAAGTGTAGATGCGACTTGAAAGTTGTGTGTATATTCGGTTGCATACTTGTTTGGTCGACAGGACGACCTCCGCAACCCTTTACTCCATAGATAAATTCGGCTCAATATTGCCGTGTATTGCAAACCCCACAATAATCGGGTTTTATGTCGCGCCGGGGTTATGTCCCATTAAAATCACCTACAACAATCAATTCTAATTGCATTGCCCTATAAAGACGCGCGTACAAGTCGTATAAAGATGCCCCGCTGGCGCAGTCCTCCGCAAGGACCTCAGCTCGCCGCAGGACCCTGCTGTACAATTAAACGGACCTATAAACCCACACCGGTTATTGTACTATGTCTCAATAACAAGTTTAAATACCTATCCTCGACCAGACCAAGCCTCTTGTCCCCATTTATGCAATTTTTGTATTGCCCAAACCACAAACGCTCTGAGGTATTATCAACCACATACTTTAAAGCCACCCACCCACCAGCGACAAGGAGAGCGCCAATGAATTTGGGTGCTGCTCCATTTGATTATCCCTGAAGGGAGTCCTTGTCGATGCAATCCTCTATTCCGAAACAAAAGCTTTTATAACTTATCCTTGGGCGGAAACTTACTTCATCTCGCGTGGGCTAATTCATAAAAACATCGAGTGCTTTCTGTACTTCTTTGTAGTACTCGTGACGATATGTAGTCAGTTTTCCGTCGGTGTAATGGAAATTGCATATACTCCGTTGTGCAAAGCACATAAATTGCAAAAGGCCGTCTCGTCGAGTGGCCTTGGAAATAATTGCAAAAGCTCTTAGGACAAGGCCGCCCTTTAGACAGGCGACTTCGAGTTTGCTCTACTTTTCAACTCTCAATTGCGTTTCGTACGGTAGACCGAATTTACGCCGTCCTTTTCTAAACAAAGTGAGTCACCTAATCTATTGTTTTTACAAATTGCCGCGTACCGATGGAATTGACCATTGTTTTCAGCTAGTTAAATCACCGTATCAACTGGACGATCTCAAATAGTAGTGTCACATCATGTAAGCATTATGATTCACACGACCTGCAACTGCTTTATGGGTATTTCAACTAGAATCAACAAATATGAATTTGTGAGGCCATTTGCTTGAAGCAATACTCCTCTGGTGAAGAGTTTTCCACTGGATGAACTTTGAAGAGTCACCACTTTGATGGCATACTGAGTTCTGATAAATGAATGAGAACCAGTTTTGAGATAATCCGATCAATATTAAAGGTGGCGGCAATACGGAGCGATGCCGAAGTAAAGCTATGTGCTAGACAAAGGCACTTGCATTAAAACTCTGTGAGAGCGAGCGAGAGCCAAGCTCTTCAAAGCCGTGGCTCCTGGTCACTTGAAGTATGATATTTGGTAGTAGTTTCGTAATTTCTGTATATATTTAAGGGTAGGAAACTTGATATACGGGCAGAAGGGATAGGCTATGCGTCAAAATGTGACAATCAGGTTTTAATTGCTTGTCGATCCTAAAGTTAGACTAGTAAGTAACACGTGTTAAGTAAAATGTTGTCAGGGATTTAGGGAGTCGCTGAGCACTCCGTTTGAGATCACTCTGTTCAAATAATCTTGACAAGGTAGTTTATCTTGTCTTCGAGGCCGTCGGAAGAGGGGTATTGCGGTTGTGCGCGCACGTGTGCGGGGTGGGGAATCCCCCGGGGCGGCGGGCAGACATACCGAAATTCAAATCAAAAGCCGAAATAACAAGAAAACGAGGTTCGCAAACACGCATCCATCATGTCACCCGGAACATCTACCTACTTTAAATTCGAAATAAAAACAATTTCGGGCCAAACATATTTAAAAGCGGCGCATGATTGACAAGGGGTTACTGCTGTATGGTAATGCGCCCAAAGATGCAACATCGCTATGAATCTATATGTATATTGGACGAGGGTGAGCAACTGTCACGCGGAAACGGATTGAGGGGCATTCGCGATGCAGATTAGCAAGCGCGCCACCATGCTCCCGCCGAAATTTCAATTTCGGACCAAAATTTCATAAAATTCATCACCGAACCCATTCTTTCAATTCAGGCCGCTTTATTCAAAACGCCCGCCAGGTGCGGACCAGACCATACGACCTCATACGATCAAAAATTCACCCTCATTCAGCGACCACACGTGATGCCTTTTCAGTTCTCTCAATTCAAGAAAAATTAGACAACGAATTTGCGGGTTTCGTTATCCTTGTCATTCTGAAGGAAGTTGTGATTTTCAGGATTTAAAATTCTCCCGACTGTAGTACAACTGATAGGAAGCTGTAATTTTTCGGATTAATTACAGAATTATCTGTGACCTGAAGACAAACAATAACAATTTATATCAGATCAACTTTACACACCATGACACATGAAGTAAAATCGCAATATTCTAAAATCTAATATTGTTCATATTCAATATTTCAAAAATTCTCCCGATTAAACTACAACTGATAGGAAGCTGTAATTTTTAGGATTAATTACAGAATTATCTGTCACCTGAAGACAAAGAATAATAATTTTTATCAAATCAACTTTACACACCATGACACATGAAGTAAAATCGCAATATTCTAATATCTAATATTGTTAATATCTAATATTTCAAAAATTCTCCTGACTAAACTACAACTGATAGGAAGCTGTAATTTTTAGGATTAATTACAGAATTATCTGTGACCTGAAGACAAACTATAATAATTTTTGATCAGATCAACTTTACACACCATGACACATCAAGTAAAATCGCAATATTCTAATGTCTAATATTGATCATATTCAATATTTCAAAAATTCTCCCGACTAAACTACAACTGATAGGAAGCTGTAATTTTTAGGATTAATTACAGAATTATCTGTGACCTGAAGACAAACAATGATAATTTTTATCATATCAACTTTACACACCATGACACATGAAGTAAAATCGCAATATTCTAATATCTAATATTGTTCATGTTCAATATTTCAAAAATTCTCCCGACTAAACTACAACTGATAGGAAGCTGTAATTTTTAGGAATAATTACAGAATTATCTGTGACCTGAATACAAACAATGATAATTTTTATCATATCAACTTTACACACCATGACACATGAAGTAAAATCGCAATATTCTAATATCTAATATTGTTCATGTTCAATATTTCAAAAATTCTCCCGACTAAACTACAACTGATAGGAAGCTGTAATTTTTAGGAATAATTACAGAATTATCTGTGACCTGAATACAACCAATAATAATTTTTATCAGATCAACTTTACACACCATGACACATTAAGTAAAATCGCAATATTCTAATGTCTAATATTGTTCATATCCAATATTTCAAAAATTCTCCCGACTAAACTACAACTGATAGGAAGCTGTAATTTTTAGGATTAATTACAGAATTATCTGTGACCTGAAGGCAAACAATAATAATTTTTATCAGATCAACTTTACACACCATGACATATGAAGTAAAATCGCAATATTCTAATGTCTAATATTGTTCATATTCAATATTTCAAAAATTCTCCCGACTAAACTACAACTGATAGGAAGATGTAGTTTTCAGGATCAATTAACAGTAATCTGTCACATCAAATAAAATCACAACATTCTAATGTAAAATTTTGTGGATATTAATTATTTGAAAAATTCTCCCGACTAAACTACAACTGATAGGAAGGTGTAGTTTTCAGGGTTAAAACAAGATTTATCTGTGTGCTGAAGAAAAACAATAATATTTTTATCAGATCAACTTTGCACGCCATGGCACATCAAATAAAATCACAACATTCTAATGTAAAATTTTGTGGATATTCCATATTTAAAAAAGAAATCCGACTAAACTAGAACTGATAGGAAGGTGTTGTTTTCAGGATTAATTAACCGATTTATCTGTGTGCTGGAGACAAACGATAATATTTTCGCAATATTCAATATTTTAATGTCTAATTTTGCTCATGTGCAATATTTCAACAATACTCCCGACTAAACTACATCAAAGAAGATCAATTGTTCCTTATTCTTGTCCCATCAGAAAACCCTAAAGATGTAATGGTATCCACATTGTTGAAAAAATCAACATGAAAAGTGGGAGTTTACCGAGTGCGAAATGATGATAGTAAAATATTTGGTTAATGCCGCGAGTTTTGCGATCGGTCACATGTAGTTATTTTGGTATGGGGATTTTGTGGTCGGGTCCGTTGTAAAGCTTAGTAATGCGGCAAAACTGTTAAATATAAGAAATGGCGGCCGGGACATAAAGAAGGTTCCTGTAATCAAAATTTGATGAGCAATTAAAACAAAACGAAACGATGGCCATCAAGTCGGTAGCGGAGTTATAAGTTTATAGGGGCTGTTTTGGGGGGCGGGCGACATTATTGGCCCCCCCGCAGTTACGATACCAGAACCGGGCCCCGTTGATTGCTGTCGCGGACAACTAACGACTGTACGGCTCAAAACTGTGGCGGCGCAACAGCCCCAGGCCCCGAGGCCCGCCGAACGTGATGCATTATCTAAATTAATCTTACGAATTACAATGCGCGAGTGTAACTATTATCGTCTTTATGTGCGCGACGTTAATATCAGCATTAAATGTTTGATATTCTGTTTTAGGTACGTTTAATCCGTGAATTACGTACAAACATTTACAGCTCGCCACATTAAACCATTATTGTTTCAGTACACGGGACCCGCTCACCCTGCTATTTATACTTTTAGTTTACTGCCTTTGTTTGCAATCTTCGCAATTTGTAATAAATTCCCACCCCATCGGTATGCAAATTAATCCACAACGCTTTCCAATTTCAGAACGGAAATCCCTACAAATTTACTTTTTATCTCCATAAACATTAAATGAGAAGACATCGCAAGCAATTCTAAAAAAACGAGACCACCAAGTTAGGCCGCACCTACATGCTGCGATGTCCGATGACGAATGTTGGTCGCACACATCGCATCGTGTAGGAGCGTCCTAATAAATTTAAACTATAAATTTATTAGTCATATTGCGAGGTCAAGAATATATTCCAATATATATATATATATATATATATATATATATATATATATATATATATATATATATATATATATATATATATATATATATGTTGTCCTTATAACAACATTTAGATTACAATTGCCGTCATCTGCTGTAAGGGGGTGTACTTTTGTTCTAAATAAACTGGGTCGATTAATAATTACTAGCTTGAGAGTGTCAATTAGCGTTTGTTTGTTCTTTATTTGGACGCTTGGACGAAACAGGGCGGCATATGCGCTTGTGTTGCGTAATAACATACTCGACTAGTGTCAGGGGGTAGACCTAATATGCTAATTCGAATACCATCATGTGCGGTTGACGCATATTTTCATATTGGCACTGCCAGATGTCCGCCAGAATAGTAAATAGGTACGTACGTTTATTATTATTAATTACTCGCGTTCGGTATGTACAATTGTAACGCGCCGCGATAGAAACCGTTAATAAAGACGATAATTACCGCTCGTGTCGGTTGTATCGCCGAATTAACATTGCAAATTCGGAATTATGAAGATCAGATAAGGCAATTAGGGTGATCGTGGCAATTAGAAAAAAGTCTTCCTCACCCCCAGGATGTGGAACCATTTAAAATATGACTCGGTGAGAGGGGGAACGATGTTTTAATTAAATTTTGCGGAAAACTCGCATTTCCATATTGATGGACACATCGCGAGGGAAAAATGCTCAGCAGAAATTTTTGCACCGGTTGTTACGACACTGATTAGTATCCCAATATCCTGCCGAATTGCCACCCCATTGCGGATGCTCATTACTCAGCCCGAATATACATATGCACCCCATCATTTCAATATCTTCCTCCGGATGGCATGAATAGAGCCTCGTCCAGCTCTTTTACCCTGCGGGATATTGTGTCATCTATTTTTCGTTTGTTGGTCAAGCAGGCTCGCCTTTTTTCGACCGGAACAACCCCTATGCGTGCCAAACGAGAAGCCACGTCGTGCCCATCAGGGTGATTTTTCAACGCTCTCCTATTTCTGACTACCAGCGCAGTAAATCTCTTCACTCGATTTGTCGTTTGTCGAACAGTCCGACATCTCCTACCCCAAATATCTTCTTACAACCCTAATTAACATTCGTCCCATTTCAAGCATACCATTACCTTAGGATTTGTATTGTACTATAGTGGCCCTAAATTATGTCCGCTCTTTTGACGTCGATTTTCTCGCAAATCTAATAGGTAAACAATTTTAAAAAAATCGTTAAAAATAGAATGAGTGAATTGAATATATAGAATGAATAAATTGAATATATAGAATGAATGAATTGAATATATAGAATGCATGAATTGAATATATAGAATGAATGAATTGAATATATAGAATCAATAAATTGAATATATAGAATGAATGAATTGAATATATAGAATCAATAAATTGAATATATAGAATGCATGAATTGAATATATAGAATGAATAGATTGAATATATAGAATGAATAAATTGAATATGTAGAATGAATGAATTGAATATGTAGAATGAATGAATTGAATCTATAGAATGAATGAATTGAATATATAAAATCAATGAATTGAATGTATAGAATTAATGAATTGAATATATAGAATCAATAAATTGAATATATAGAATGAATGAATTGAATATATAGAATGAATGAATTGAATATATATAATGAATAAATTGAATATATAGAATGAATGAATTGAATATATAGAATGAATGAATTGAATATATAGAATGAATGAATTGAATATATAGAATGAATGAATTGAATATATAGAATCACTGAATTGAATATATAGAATGAATGAATTGAATATATAGAATGAATGAATTGAATATATAGAATGATCATTACAAGATCAAACTTCACTTAGGTAAGTTCGTTTGATCTTGTAATATTATACTTGTTTGTCTAAACTGGTAGAAATGTAGTAACATAGGCTTGACCAACTTCGACTACAATCGTTTATAAACCCTCTTTATTTCTTCCGTAAAATGAGATTACAATAAATGTTTTATATAGTATGGCTGAAAGGGTCTTTGGGCGAGCTTCCTGAAAACAAAAAAAAAAGAGACGGCGATCCAGAATGGAGTTAATTCTGGGAGATAGGTCTTAATTAGTGCCCCCTTTGGGCAAGGTAGGATGCCTGGAGGATTATTTATAATTACTGGAGATTATTTATTATTCAAATCGGTATTAAACCGGCGAAGGGTGGGGGGATAATGGGAGACGGGCCCGGAGTTCGTTCTCGGAATGAGTTCATCAAAATAATTTTTAGTCCAGTCCAAATCCTGCGTCAGCGCCGATCATAATTTACTCGTCCGAAATGAAGCCGTGCGGAGAGCAGTTTTAATTACATGTATTCCCCGCGGAGAGGTAAAACGCAACTGAACTCGCTCCCGTAATAAGGATCTGCGGAATTGAGCCCATTCCATCCCGGCGTTGCATCCCCTAGACCGGCCCGGAGCGCAAGCGGTTTATTGTTTATTATATTAACGGATTCGTAGCGGATCGGTTCACATTTACGGCTACCCGGTACCCGTCGTATCTTATCCTTTACCTATTAATCCGGCCCTTAAATCCTTTTATAACCCCCATATTACCGGCGCGCACATAAATTACCCCGCACGACATTCGCAAATAAAAACTACCTTCGGCTAAATTACATCGGCACAGGATCATTATCCTCACTTCAAAGTCACTCCAAAACTAATTACTGCATTCCCGGAATTACTGCGTACCCGTTAATGGAATTACTACCTACCCTTTACCGAAATTTACTTACTTCTATAAACATCTGTTTAGGTGATACAACGAATCCGGCAGAATTCGCGGTTTATATATATATATATATATATATATATATATATATATATATATATATATATATATATATATATATATAGATGGATGCGTTAAAAGAACGATAACAAAGAAGTTGTATTGAGTCGTATTGTTGGAATTGGCGTGCATGTGTGGAAGTGGCTTAGAGGGAGCAATAAATTTTATTTGGTTGTTATACTGGGTGAATCATTTTGGGTGTATGCGACATATAAAGTAATGTGCAAGCGGTGGCCGGCGATAACGGTTAGCGAATTTATTATTTCTTTTATTTTACCATCAGCGACGAGCGTATGGGGTGCAAAGTAGTAAATCTCCCTTGCGAACCGTGCTACTGGCGACATTAAACATTTAATACTTTCATCCGCGGCCACTCTACCTCCGGGCGCATTAAATTAATAACATTTTTACGATTGCAACAATTTTTTGCCATTTACATATTGGTATGCGGGCCCCCAGGCTTCGGGGGTTTGCAACGGGCGCGCAAACCCCGCCACCCGGCGTTTTATAGTTTACACTCCGGCGTTTTAATGCCCGCCGAAATTGTATTGTTGCATTATATAGATTAGGTCGTGTTTGTAAATTCTCATGGCGCGCTTTACGATCTGTCACTTTTAGCAAGATTGATGACGACCTAGACTGAAACCGGTCGCCCGATTGCACGCATCTATCAATGCGCACGTTTTATGCTTATACTTTCGTGCCATCAGCCCATATCGTCGTTATAATTAGGTACCATACGACCGACTCTAATTCATAATGTGCCGCAGAAGTTCATTTTTATTGCCTCTTCACATTCGTTCCCGAGCCGAGCCACTTTTCGAACGGTTACAGAGCCCAATTTCGTTAAGTGTTTCTTTCGTCATTTTATTCGGACCATGCGACACGGCATTCAACCATACCCTTGCCCCAAAGCCACCTTTGTTCCATTTCTATTGCATCACCGACCGATATGACATCAAGTTTCACGTTTAATTATTCTTTTTGTCTTTTTGTTCCCCCTCAACTAATATTAAGGATCTAGATTCTAGACCAGAGGCATCTGTCATCTAAACCTAAACATATATATATATATATATATAGATGAAAAACAGGTTTATCGACGGTAAGATATTAAAGGAGAAAGGTAATTTGTCGGGCAATTCCGTCACACGAAGAAGCAACCGTAGACACGTGTTTCGGACTATTAGTCCTCATCAGTACGGTATAGCCAAGGAGTAAGATGGACACTCCATGGAGAAAACACTCAAATGGAGACCATAAGGGGGGTGCCCAATGTCGCCAATTGGTGCTTCAGTCACAACATCTTCAAGATTCGAAGACAAGATGTAACGTCGCGCCGGAGGTGACGGACACCCCCCTGAAGATGTTGTGACTGAAGCACCAATTGGCGACATTGGGCACCCCCCTTATGGTCTCCATTTGAGTGTTTTTTCCATTGAGTGTCCATCTTACTCCTTGGCTATACCGTACTGATGAGGACTAATAGTCCGAAACACGTGTCTACGGTTGCTTCTTCGTGTGACGGAATTGCCCGACAAATTACCTTTCTCCTTTATATATATATATATATATATATATATTTATATGTTTATATATATATATATATGTTTATATATATATATATATATATATATATATATATATATATATATATATATATATATATATATATATATATATATATATATGTTGACGAACCTGGTAACCCCCAATAAGCGATCGGTTAGTTCGTAAATTTAGGATGAATGTATGGGCGTAAGTCGCAGTTACAATGCATGGACGGTTTTGCAAAAATAGCGTGTGGCAGTCAAATATTAAAGGCTACCTGTAGTCGTAAAAATGCCTTAACTACCTTTGTTTCGCGATCGCCCTTTTTCCTGCGGGAATAAAACGATAATTAATGAGACGTACCGCCTTCCACTTTTAAAATACGACTCGTAAAGCGGCGACTTTAACGTACGACTGAAAATCAATTTATCAGTTTTGCCGTTTACGACTTTTAGCACGCAACATCTTTTGAAATTAATCAATCACGTTCGGCGTTCTCCTTTTCGCATATGCACACCTCCATCGAAACAGTACGCGTCCTATTACTTTATTAGGTAAGTACCTGCGATAATTTTCGTATTATTTTCGTACTTTTAGCGTGATTAAATTAGGAAATAAGAGTGGGACGTTAAAGTTGAAACGCGGATATAGAATCGGAACGAGTGGCAATATTTTAGGATATATATGGTGCCTATAATCCCGAGGAGTACACTTAAAATTATTAATCGGGATACTTTTATGTGTTTGGAGGAGCGTTCGTATAACACCGTTTGAAAATTCTTTATGGGCCGTTGTTTATTCGGTCGTGTAAAAATCGCCGAACGCGAACGTTGGCAATTAGATATATGAAAGAATATCTAAATTTCTCATAAAACATTTATGCGCCATCCATTTTCATTGACACTCAAATTATACCGATACATAAAAAGAGTCGCCGCTCATTCGAATAAATACCTAGACACTCGGGGCCCTTTTTTATTATTTATTTTTGCAGTCGCCCCGTTTATGCCCGGCTTTCCTTTTATTTTCCGCCATAATAAAGTGCATTTATGTGATTCTTATTTTATTAAAATAGATCTACATTTTTACGGCACGTCGTTTCCACAGGCGCCCCCTGCTGGCTTGTTCACAAAAGCTCACCGCAGACAATAACTCCATCCGGTGCTTTACACGCCAAACTCCAAGCTTTTATACTTGTTTACCGTTGGCCCTAAGGTCATACCCCCACCAAAGGTTATTCGTAGATACAGTAATTTCATTTCTAAAGAGTAATTAACTAAAATTTGATTAAAAACTATGCTACGCATTCCGAATCTGCCAAATCCCCAAAATCGATGGAATTTAGACGTAAGGTCCCTTTCTTCGGAGGCGCTCACATGCTAGACATGTTATTAGTTATTACGCAATAGTTTTCAATCTCGAAGTCAGGCTTCATGACGCCCCTGACACACACCCAGGCATTATATCCAACGCACGAACAAAGGAAATTAAAAATAGACTACATCGGTACTAACTTCTTGACCGAGCACAGTTTTCAATAATAAATAGAATCTGACGACCATTGTCTCTGATAATTTATACCCGCTGCAGTTAATTACGCTCATCGTTCCTCATAAATTTCGCATAAACATTAATCATTCATCGATCTCATCATCCAAAGATAAAGAGATTTACTTAAATATTATTCAACATGCTACAAACACTGACTAAACTCATAAAACTCATAAAAATAAACTCATAAAACTTCGAGGTATCATCAATAGGACACTAATTGAGGCATTATTCAAGACGTAAATTTCCTAAGAAACCCTCTTGCTCCCTCTAGGAATAAATGGGAACTCCCGTCTACGGAAGTACATGCATGGACGACTTTGCACGGACTTCATCTCACCTCACACTCACCCCCAAGACCTCATCAGCTCTAGCAGAAATAGTAAACTAGAAAATCACCAGAAATTAAGCTTAAGAGATGAAGTCTGGCCATAAGAGGACTACCCTGCGTATGAGGATGTCAACGCCTAACCTAAAACTAGTTATAGGACTCCTACATGGACACTAAATAGAAAAAGAAGAGTCAGCACCACATATTCTATATGATGTCGGTGATTTTGAAGACCCTGAAGACTTATTTGGATATATGGAAGCTGGAGGACTCAAGACAGCAACACCTGGTATAGTCTTAAACCATGTTGACCATGTTGGTGTTCCAGTCAGAGTAATGGAATAACCCAAAATAGAGAAATCTAGTTTGGCATAACCACAGGAGGAAAAGGGCCCAGGACTTAATGCATAATGCCCATTTGAAGACGTGAAGCAACACCCCATGCTTTGCCAGAAGCCAACCTAGCTCCAACCATATCAGCTCTAGCAAAATAGTAAACTAGAAACTTGAAATTAACCTTAAGAGATGATGCCTGACCATAAGAAGACTACCATGCATCTAAGGATGTCGAGGCATAGCCTAAGACTAGTTACAGGACTCCTAAATGGACACTAAAGTGAAAAGAAGAAGAGTCGGCACCACATATTCTATGTGATCGCGAGGATTTTGAAGAACCTGAAGACTTATTTGGATATATAGCAACTGGAGGAGTCAAGACAGCAACACCAGGCGTAGTTTATTACTTCTCCACCAAGGTGGATTGAGTGGTCAGACCTAATGAGGCTTAGGTGCTGCGAGCCAAGGCCTGATTCCCTGCAAAGCCATGTTCCAGGCCAGAAAAGAAATGTTGCTAATTGTAGGAACCACTATTGCTTCAACACCCATTGGTACTTCAATCAAAGGTTGCCTAAAGAAATTGAATGATTTTAAAATAGAGAAATCTAGTTTAGTACTAATTAAAACTTTATTTAAGATGTGAAGTTGTCAGTAACCCAGTACAAAGCGAGACTGCTCCAAGGCCATGTTGGTACTCCAGTCACAGAGTAATGGAATAACACGAAATTAGAGAAATCTATTTTGGCATAACCACAGGAGGAAGAGGACCCCAGACTTAATGCATAATGCTGACAATGCCCATTTGAAGACGTGAAGCAAAATCCCATGCTTCCCCAGAAGCCTACCTCGCTCCAACCGTATCAGCAGAAATAGTAACCTAGAAACTCACCAGAAATTAAGCTTAAGATGTGCTGTCTGGCTATAAGAGCATATGTGGATGTCAAGGCACAGCCTAAGACTAAGACTGGAGTCTGAACCACATATTCTATGTGGTCGCGAGGATTTTGAAAAACCTGAAGACTTATTTGGATATATGCAAGCTAAAGGAAGCAAGACAGCAAATCGTGGCATAGTCTTAAACTTCTCCATCAAGGTGGATTGGGTGGTCAGATCTAATGAGGCTTAGGTGCTGAGGACCAATGACTGATGTCACTTCATAGCCAGATTCTAAACCAGAAAAGTAATGTTGCGAATGGTAGGAACCACTATTGCTCCTGCTCAGCTCCAACCAAAGGTTGTCCAGAGAAAGTTAATGAGAGGAGGAAAAGGACCAACGAACTCTCGAACAAAGGAAACAGTTCTAGTTCAACCGATTATCGACTTGGTGATGCTGAGGTACTCGGAAAATGATTTTGCATAAATTACTGCTAAACTCCTGGAGTTAATGGGGTAAAAGTTCGTGAGAATTTGAAGCTCGTCTAGACTGTATCGATCGGATAACCGCGGCCTGTTGAGTGCCGCTGACCGAGTAGCACAATTTTGAGTAACAGGGCCAAGTCTCGGAGCCGGAGTAAGTGATTATTATGCTAGCCACGTCAAGCCTTTCGCGATATCTGGCGACTGAGGAGCGAGAGATATACTTTCGCTCGGTTGGAGTGACGGGCATAAAAGGTTTATTTGGCGCGCGCGGCGTTCGCCGGGCATAAATAAGGGCAGGAATTGAAACATTTAATTTGCTCCGCGTATGACGGCAGTGTTAAGCGCGGCAAAACGCATCCCCGGTTTGTAGATTTTTTACGAGCCCGACATGCCGCCTTTATGCGCGTCACCGACGCGCATTTTAATATGTGTGGTCAGTTTATTGCGCCGCCCTTCGCGGCGCACTCGTAAATATTCTCCTATATGGCGAATTTTTTACAACCGAACTTACTCCGCCAAATTGCTACCCTGATTCCTCCGGACACAATCTCGTCAGGGACAATAACTTTATCATCTACACACTTCAAATTCATTCTTTTTTCGGGACATAAAGATAGTTCCCACTCGCAAGAATACTTCCGGATTTTACGACGCTCCAACAAAGAAATGTATCGTTTACTATTCGTACATACAGCAATTCTGCAGATGCAGACCCATTCCATCTGTCATACGAATTGAAACGGCACCAATAATATAAATCATCACTTGATTTCATTAAATTAGCTTTCCTCAAACTTGGTTCCAATTCAATAATGGACTAAAGCCTCAGAAGCAAAAAGAAGAAGACCTAGTAGCCCCTTAGGGTTTGTTGCCCCATGGACAACAAACCCATGTTTATAACTTCTGCAAAAAGTGTTGTATAAGTGTCTATCATACCTCAAATTGTAGGTAACTGAATTGTCCTGTATTTACTGCACATTGCCTTTCAATTTTACATAAACCTGAAATAATAATTAACAGAAGCAACATGTTTCGTTTACATGATCACTTGTGAAGCTTGTGTATACAACCAGGCGCAATGCTCGTGCCACCGAGAAAAGTGTAGCGAGGACAACATGTTGACATATATTTGCCACGTGGTCCCGTATCATCCCGGCGCATTACAAAGAGCAGCTTTCACGCTTAGGCCTTATGTGCCCGAGACGCACGTCCAACAGATTTTCAGATACGGCACGTATTACTTCTAGTTCATTCTGTTCGCACCCCATTATTTCGTCTTACGCCTCTCAAAGCCGTCGTCGTTTTGTCCTCGCCCGAGCGACAATGGTGTGACCATGGAGGCGCAATATCTTCGTTAATAGTTTGGCGCTCAAGAGGTGACGATTATATCTCACGATATGTAAATCGTCCTCTTTCTTATTACAGAAAAGGCGTTTGTCCGAAAGTAATACAGCTCAATGTAAACAAAAATAGAGATTGGTAGATAAGTACTGGACTCAAACATCACAAAAACGTATAGGTCGATTCTGTGCATATCTATAACGTCTATAAGATCAAACCTATAACTCCATCTTGTCCCCGGTAAGAGTTGTACTCAGAATAGCATTTTCTATACATAAGAGAGTTATTGGCGAGTTATAGAGTTCTATAAGGGTTTCTTATCGAAACCTATACGCTATAGATCTATAACGTTATAGAATCTTAAGAGTGAAAACGCAGAATCGACCCGGTAGCTGAATCAGTGCTCCGAAAGCACTGAGTGGTTGCGGAGCGGGGCTATGAGACTGCCGTGAGCGGGAAAAGGACCGCAAGTTTGCGAAGCACTGGTGTAAATCAATACGAACGGCTATCGTGAATTTTCGAGTCGTTCGATAACGGTACTGCAAAACATCACGTAAATATTCGATTTAATTTTGAGATAAGCGGAGTGGAAACTAGCCCCTCGACTACCGGCTTCCGCTATTACCGACGTTGCGTGGACAATTCTCGGGGAAATACGTTCCGAAATGTAAGCTGTAATTCGTGAGAGTTGTCGTTTTGCATCTACCGTAATAATCGCAATTCTTTGTCGGGCGCAGACTGGAATTTTATCGCGGTCGCGTGTCCGAAGTTCCAAAGCTGCCGTCGCGGCGGAAGAGCGGCGTAAAATAAATTTTTCACAGAATCTAGCCGTTAAATGGGTCTGGAAATAGAGTTAAAAGTAGTTTTCCGGGAAATATAGCGACTGGAGATACTTAATTTTTGGCACGTGTAGGACCCCAATAAAAATCGTCATCGTCCGGAATAATAATAATAATAATAATAATGGGATCCTAAGCTCGCCCGTAGCCCATCCGTAGCCTCAATAATTTCGCTGGCAGTTAAGAGACAGTAGTAATACCGCATACCTATCAAACGTTCGACTCAATTACGAGCGCTCAGATATTAATAATTTTACGGCACAGTATTAGAGAGATAAAGAATTATAACTTAGTTTCCTTTATGATAAGGCGTTACGACTGTCTACGGCGCCCCATCCCCTCCCAAATAACCCAATTTATATACATGTAAGGAATAAAATTTTACGCAATTGCATATTAAAGGAAGGGCCCAGGCTATCTCATTAATAAAAAACGACGCATTGATAAAAAAGGCGCCGAATTTTATTACCGCGCCACTCTTTCTTCCGTTTTAACGTTTGTTTATATCTGATATAAATTCTTTTATTATGCCATTTATGGACGCCGTAGGTAAGCACAGTTAAAAGAACAAGAGGAATTGGATGAACGAGAGCGGAGGTATTTTATTTTCGTAAATAAACCTTTTGTTTTCGCGAAAGTAAAAAACCTCATTTAAATATCACACCCCTCACTCACAGCGCTCTCCACCATAAATTGAATCAAGGGCACTAAGAAAGAGAAACATTAAAAATTAAGACGTTTTTTGATAATAAAAAAAAAGATCAGCATAAACTTCCTACAGATAGGAGAATGTCAAGACCTAAGCTCTGGAAGGCAACCAGAATGCTCAGAAGGCCGAAAATTCAGATTCCACCGATCAGAAAATCTGATGGAAGCTTGGCCAGAAACAACGAACAAAAAGCCAAAAGATTTTCTGAGCATCCAGAAAACATATTTCACCCTCACCATGCTGCCTTCAGACTAAGGTATGTGTCCAAACTGGGGACGGTGGCAGAGGTGCTTGGGAAACTTCCAAATAAAACCACGTCTTATAGCCTTCTCTCCTTACTGCCCATCATGTCAAAAATCTCCACCATCAGTTCGGATTGTTCTGCAGTCTTCCTAGATGTGGTATCGCCTTTAGATAAAGTCTGGCATTAAAGACAACCATAAAATAGGAACTATCCTCAGCATTGACTGGGACTTTAGAGTCGAACAAGGTGATGCATGCTCTGCCCTTAAGGAAATGAAAGCAGGAGTACCGCCTGTTGTGGTCCCTTACCCACAACAGGACTGTAGGAACAACAAAGAAGCTCAAAGGGCTCTTGGTCAGGTCTGGACGAAAAACAACAGGATGAAACTGAACGAACTGAAGTCAGTACATGTTGACTTCATCAACAAAAACAACTATTAATAATCAGATAGTGTAGACAAACTCCGCTGGAAAGCCCATGTCAAAGGAAACGAGAACGCTATCAGTACATTATAAGCTTTTCTTGTACCAGCAAATTCTTAAACCCGTGTGGACGTATGGTGCTCAACTCTTGGTGCATTAGGAATGATGATCTGCATAAGGACCACCAACAGGAGTTTTTGTACAAAAGAAATACAAACAATTGCAAGAAGGAGAAATACTTGATCGTCACGGAAACATCGAGGCCATCCAGCTCCTGGTGATCAGTCTCGATCACTCATTAGTCAATGATCTTTGTTGTGTTATTGGTATGGTACAAAGTACAACAATAAAATCAGAATTTCTCCAGCCAAATAGAAAGAAAAAATCATCACAACGATAAATAATAGATATCGTTTAGCATTTATTTGTCGTTAGAGTGACCGCGAGAGGCGAAGGGCTGCGACAAAGGGCAGCGTAAAGGGTAGATCTTTTTTGCGATTCTCCCGTTGCATTGACGACAATCCGTCGGCCATTAATATCGGCGAAGACAAAAAGGAAAATATTAGTCGGTAAATTTCATACGGTCGATTTATTTTTTATCCGAGAGCATTAGGTATCGCTGGAAGGGTACGGGGTAGTGGTTCTAATCATGCGAAGGGTGGTCGGTCCGTGGATGATGAAAATTGAAGGTATATATCATATAGTGGCTCCGAACGGTGGTTTTTCAAACAAAGGGCCGCGGACGGGGCCGCAATCGATATGGAATGCAATTTTGTGGAAACCTTACGCGACCAAGTGTGTGCCGAGCCGAGTGCACGGACGTGTGTATACACACGATTTTTCCTATTTCGGAATCGATACAGCCTCGCTCGGGAAATCTCACAAATATTTGGGGAGATAATGTTCCCACAAACAGTCCCACCGCTATGATCTTTATTTCATTTATTTGCTTTTTATAGAGACGCGCAAACACGATGGTCATATTATATTTACTAGCCTGAGTATGGATTTCGAAGCTTCAGCAAATGTACGAATCCGAATATAAATAGCTATGGATTTAAAAGATTTGGAGTATGAGTGCATTCAGGCTCCCTTGGTGCTATGGCTTGGCTTCTCCTAGCATAACGAAAAAAAGTAGATGGCACAGAGACGATTATCACGCAAGCTTTAGTCACAGAAAAATTAGTTATTTTTCCTGAAATTTACAACTCACTCACTGCTCAAGCTTAATCAGAAGATTTTTTCAAACTATAAGTTTTTGTGTATTCAGCTTCTTGTGGCATTACGAGAAAAGTAGATGGGATAGAGACGATTATCATACATGCCATGGTCACAAATAAATTAGGTTATTTATCCTGAAATTTACAACTCACTCACTGCTCAAGCTTAATCAGAATTTTTTAATTTACGAGTTTTTGTGTATTCAGGCTGTTTTGATGCTATGATTTCGCTTCTTGTGGCATTACGAGAAAAGGAGATGGGATAGAGACGATTATCATACATGCCATGGTCACAGATAAATTAGGTTATTTATCCCGAAATTTACAACTCACTCACTGCTCAAGCTTAATCAGAAGAATTTTTCAAACTACGAGTTTTTGTGTTTTCAGGCTGTTTTGATGCTATGATTTCGCTTCTTGTGGCATTACGAGAAAAGGAGATGGGATAGAGACGATTATCATACATGCCATGGTCACAGATAAATTAGGTTATTTATCCTGAAATTTACAACTCACTCACTGCTCAAGCTTAATCAGAAGAATTTTTCAAACTACGAGTTTTTGTGTATTCAGGCTGTTTTGATGCTATGATTTCGCTTCTTGTGGCATTATGAGAAAAGTAGATGGGATAGAGACGATTATCATACATGCCATGGTCACAGATAAATTAGGTTGTTTATCCTGAAATTTGCAACTCACTCACTGCTCAAGCTTAGTCAAAAGACTTTTTCAAACTACGAGTTTTTGTGTATTCAGGCTGTTTTGATGCTATGATTTCGCTTCTTGTGGCATTACGAGAAAAGTAGATGGGATAGAGACGATTATCATACATGCCATGGTCACAGATAAATTAGGTTATTTATCCCGAAATTTACAACTCACTCACTGCTCAAGCTTAATCAGAAGAATTTTTCAAACTACGAGTTTTTGTGTATTCAGGCTGTTTTGATGCTATGATTTCGCTTCTTGTGGCATTACGAGAAAAGTAGATGGGATAGAGACGATTATCATACATGCCATGGTCACAGATAAATTAGGTTATTTATCCTGAAATTTACAGATCACTCACTGCTCAAGCTTAATCAGAAGAATTTTTCAAACTACGAGTTTTTGTGTATTCAGGCTGTTTTGATGCTATGATTTCGCTTCTTGTGGCATTACGAGAAAAGTAGATGGGATAGAGACGATTATCATACATGCCATGGTCACAGATAAACTAGGTTATTTATCCTGAAATTTACAACTAACTCACTGGTCAATCTTAATCAGAAGATTTTTTCAAACTACGAGTTTTGTGTATTCACGCTGTTTTGATGCTATGATTTCGCTTCTTGTGGCATTACGAGAAAAGTAGATGGGATAGAGACGATTATCATACATGCCATGGTCACAGATAAATTAGGTTATTTATCCTGAAATTTACAACTCACTCACTGCTCAAGCTTAATCAGAAGAATTTTTCAAACTACGAGTTTTTGTGTATTCAGGCTGTTTTGATGCTATGATTTCGCTTCTTGTGGCATTATGAGAAAAGTAGATGGGATAGAGACGATTATCATACATGCCATGGTCACAGATAAATTAGGTTGTTTATCCTGAAATTTGCAACTCACTCACTGCTCAAGCTTAGTCAAAAGACTTTTTCAAACTACGAGTTTTTGTGTATTCAGGCTGTTTTGATGCTATGATTTCGCTTCTTGTGGCATTACGAGAAAAGTAGATGGGATAGAGACGATTATCATACATGCCATGGTCACAGATAAATTAGGTTATTTATCCCGAAATTTACAACTCACTCACTGCTCAAGCTTAATCAGAAGAATTTTTCAAACTACGAGTTTTTGTGTATTCAGGCTGTTTTGATGCTATGATTTCGCTTCTTGTGGCATTACGAGAAAAGTAGATGGGATAGAGACGATTATCATACATGCCATGGTCACAGATAAATTAGGTTATTTATCCTGAAATTTACAACTCACTCACTGCTCTAGCTTAATCAGAAGAATTGTTCAAACTACGAGTTTTTGTGTATTCAGGCTGTTTTGATGCTATGATTTCGCTTCTTGTGGCATTACGAGAAAAGGAGATGGGATAGAGACGATTATCATACATGCCATGGTCACAGATAAATTAGGTTGTTTATCCTGAAATTTGCAACTCACTCACTGCTCAAGCTTAATCAAAAGACTTTTTCAAACTACGAGTTTTTGTGTATTCAGGCTGTTTTTATGCTATTATTTCGCTTCTTGTGGCATTACGAAAAAAGTAGATGATATAGAGACGATTATCATACATGCCATGGTCACAGATAAATTAGGTTATTTATCCTGAAATTTGCAAGTCACTCACTGCTCTAGCTTAATCAGAAGAATTTTTCAAACTACGAGTTTTTGTGTATTCAGGCTTTTTTGATGCTATGATTTCGCTTCTTGTGGCATTACGAGAAAAGTAGATGGGATAGAGACGATTATCATACATGCCATGGTCACAAATAAATTAGGTTATTTATCCTGAAATTTACAACTCAGTCACTGCTCTAGCTTAATCAGAAGAATTTTTCAAACTACGAGTTTTTGTGTATTCACGCTGTTTTGATGCTATGATTTCGCTTCTTGTGGCATTACGAAAAAAGTAGACGGGATAGTGACGATTATCATACATGTCATGGTCGCAGATAAACTAGGTTATTTATCCTGAAATTTACAACTAACTCACTGCTCAATTTTAATCAGACGATTTTTTCAAACTACGAGTTTTTGTGTATTCAGGCTGTTTTGATGCTATGATTTGGGTTGTGGCACTACAAGGAAAGTATTACAGATAAATTAGGCAATAAAGCGGAAAAGTGGCGCATTAAGTGCGTACTTTTTTTAGATTATGTATTAATTAATTGCTTGTCCGAATGAGTTACGGCCGACTGTAATTAGACGGATCGTTTTTCGGCGGTACGCGAGCAAGAAAACCCATAAAATTCTTCGTATCTGACGATCCACTTAATGCTGCTTTATAGCCGCGTGCTGAAAACTATAAAACATAAGTACGCGCCAGGATTATTGCACATGCCCAATCGACAAAATATCTTTATGACTTTTCTATGAACGGCATAATTGTCCGCTAAATTTACCCATTGCACTTACGGATTACACTTACGCATTACACTTATACATTACACGTATACAAAATTACAAACCGCGACCGCCCTATTGATCAAAATAAAATAATCCTCCAGCATTTTTTATATTCAAGCAACGCACCAAAACAAAGCAATTTAACTGCAAGGCGTTAGTGTGTGTGCGGTTATTAATTCTGGTCAGCTGATAACCTTACACGTTATCACTTTGAAGGCGCATGAGCTTATAAAGCATAGCTTATAAAGCTGTTCGGATAGCGCTGCCTCAAGACTGCATTGTCCCCTCCGAACGTTGGACAAATAATTGCTCATTCCGTGTCTTTATTAATAGTTAATGCCCGCCACCCGTTGAAGTTTATAATCTCGGTCGAAGGCATTAATTCATTCAAATTGATTGCCCGCTCAACAACAGCGCGAGCAAATTACGCCTGTTTAAAACAAAAGCTTTCGTGAGGAGACTGATAACTGATAAGCCAGCGAAGTGGAACGTATTAAGGCCTAGAAGGGTGTGAACCCATGTTAATCAGTATTAAGGTGAAAAAAGTTGTTTCAACTTAGACGGGTATTATAAACGACGAAGATTTCCAGAAAGATTCAAAACCATAACAATTATTTGGTGAATTTCTCTGTTATTATAGGTGAAGAATCTTCTGACACGGTGAATGACATACCCCATTAATTTACACGTTGACTACCGGCAAACCCCGCGTACGCGTCACTTAAAAATAAATTCCGAACCGTAGTTTGCCTACTATATTTCCAGGGAAGATTTACACAAATTGCCCCCTCAATAATACCGCAAGTCCTTAAATAAAACTCGGAATTCCTAAAAGATATATAGAGTCTCTTTGTTGTAACCAAGTGTGCGATGGATCCAAGCTAAGCCCATGATACCTCCCAACGCTTTGAAGAAAAGCTAGACAGAAGCCATATTATTGCAGCAATCTACGATACAACGCTTGGTTTCAGTAATCCGTTTTAGATCCTTTCCAGTTTTAAAAATTAAAAAAGGGTAATAGTGGGGTAAATTGTGGATATCGTTGATAAAATCTAAGTAAAGTATGTCATTTTGTTTGTTTTTGGTGTTATTATGAGTGGTACGTTGGGTGCGTGTCGTCCGTTTCAGCGAATAATTGCGTCGGGAAACGCTGAAAACTGATTACAGATACCGGCTAATTCGTAATAACGAAACGAAATTCCGTCGTCCGTTTTCCGAGAATGTATTAAAGTGTAACAGAAAATCGTGATAGATCCCCGTCACGCACGCCCCTGCTTCCTCGATGAAATTGCATTTTCTGCCGTGGCGTGTCGCTGTCCACCTACCAGCCGCCAGAAATTTCAACGGCCGCCGCTTACGCAAAATTGAGATCCCAGATAACTTTAACACTTTCGTGGCGACAGATCACTTTAAAATTCAACGAAATTGCCCTCGTATTTTGTTACCCCCGCCATATCTGATTATTGTTTCAAATTGTTGGGAAAATCGTCACATGCGGAATTTCAATTCTGTTTTATAAGTTTAGTGACACTGATTAGTGACTATACAACGGTCTGCTCACGCGCATCGGCCACGCCTACAAGTGACGTTAGTGCGAGAAGGAACCGGAAGAAGTGTTAATTTTGCGTTGGTCTTAATTACTCTAGTAGTCATAAAGTGGTAAAAAGACCTCTGGAACGAGGGATTTTCTCTCAAGGTCGTAATTTAGTTCCCGCCGAGCAGGAGGGAAAGTGGGGGTACCCTCTTCTTAGTTTGAAACATCTCTACATAAATGCTTCATTAGCTTCATAGATATTCAATAGCTATATTTACTTGACTGACATGAAGTTTATTTTTAGTGACAAAGAACTCTCTCTCTCTGACGATCTGACGATCTGACGATCTGACGAAAACAATATTTATAATTCGTGAGTGGCTCGGAGCATCTATCATTTATCCTCATGGGGGTTTTTACGCTGCTCTTGGGAGAGGCTGACTCCATCCATCATTAGGAGCCAGCAATATTTATCCCGAGTAAGGCTTGACAAATGGAGTACTTCCGAGCATGCGTGCGCGATAACGAAAAGCTCGTTAGCCGAAATTAACAGTATTTCGCGAGGACACGATAATTAATGAAGAGTTCTGTACGCGCCCTCTACAATTGGCCGATAACGCCGCTCTCTGTTATCGTACAATTAATGGGAAAGGAGATTGAGTTTCTTCCTTGCGCGTCCCCGACTGCTGTCAGTCGGCGGGCCAGCTTCATTCGTTCGGATGCCCTTTGTATCGAATTTCACCCTTTCGCACGGCGCTCTAGTTGACTTGCCCTACGGTTATTATCAGCAGCTAACGGTTAGCACGTTCGCGGCTGCGGTCGGCGTCAAAAAAAGTCACTTTGAGCGGAGTGCAGTTGCACAAAATTGATTCTGCCTCCGGCCACCGATCTGCCCCCAAAACGTTATTGCGGCTTCCGCACGAACTCCACCGCAATTTTAGCACTTTCGCGCGTTTTCCCCACACAGGGAAGATTTATAAATGCCTCGCACCGTTTTAACGAGTCATTTTTCAAAGTTAATTAAACCCAGCGTTGCTAGAGAAAATTTAAAATATAAACCAATTGCTTGAAAAACAGTTTTTCGATTTAATAATTGCACATTTCTTTTTTCTTACTTTGAAGAACATAGTTATGATCACAGTATACCATAGAGGAAGGAAGGGTAACCCTTTGGAGTGATAAAATCCCACGATCGTGAAAAATTAAAGCGCGAATTGCTAGGATAATTTATGCCCGCATGTTCTAGCGAGTTAAACCGTCAATTACGGAAGATGCCGTGGAGGCTATCAATTATTTACCGTCGATCGGTCGAGAACAAAAAAGGATAGTGTGCTCGGGCCGCCAAGGAGCGCTACATGTGTCGCAACAATGGCGAGGGGAAGGAAGATCTGCGGGACCGCAGAGCGCGCGCTACGTCACCCGCAGGAGAGCTGTAAATTCTGTTGACAGATTCCGAGGATTCCACGGTACAATATGGGCTGAACGTTCAACGGAGTAGAACACCGTTGATCACCAATTTACCCCACAGATGGTGCTCGCCGCGTCTAGCGATAAATCCACCGTGCCAATAAACAGACGCTGAAAACAATTAAGCCGACAAGACGGCGACTTCTTTTGTCTTCCTTCGCGTTTCATTCCGCCGCAAACATAATATGGACCGCCAGGGAATTTCTGACCAACTATTGATGGCCACAAGTCACGTATGCAATGTGAACTTTACTCTCTTTCCTAGAATATACATTAGGCAACCATAAAGACAACCTACTTTCTATAAACGAATCAATTGTAGATTTACCGAAAAAAGTTGACTCCTTTCAGTTTACCGTAGCTTTGGCGAATTAAAAACCAGTGAGTCAGCAACCATTAGCCAACCTTACATCTCAAGCATCTCCGTGCAGTCTGCCAAAAATGATCTACTAACTAGTTTTCTTTTTCATTCGTAATGAGGAAGCTCTTTAGTTTTGTATACACGAAACATTTCTAGATTTAGCGAAAAAAGTTGACTCCTTTGACGTTACCGTAGCTTTGGCGAATTAAAGACAAGTGAATGTCAGCAACCATTAGCCAACCTTACAGCTCAAGCATCCTCGAGAGTCTGTCAAAGATGATCTACCAACTACGTTTCTTGTTCATTCGTAATGAGGAAGCTCTTTAGTTTTCTATACACGAATCATTTCTAGATTTAGCGCAAAAAGTTGACTCATTTGATGTTACCGTAGCTTTGGCGAATTAAAGACAAGTGAAATTCAGCAACCATTAGCCAACCTTACAGCTAAAGCATCTCCGAGCGGTCTGCCAAAGATGATCTACTAACTAGTTTTCTTTTTCATTCGCAATGAGGAAGCTTTTAAGCTTTGGCGAATTAAAGACAAATGAAAGTCTGTTGGCGTTGTAGAGTTTAGTTGAGTGAACTAATATAAAATGAATAACAAAATTTAGGGAGGGGATGAGTGCAACCATTAGTGACATACGCGACCACACAAGATGGTACGAACTTTGATATTCCATTAACTGTTCATTTATCATCCATCAGTGTTGGGGGTCGTTGGAAATGAAATTATTGTGTGACAAAAAGCGGCAAGTGAAGGCTTAAAAAGGATTTCTGATACATTCAGTGGGCATCAGATCGGTTTAAGCCTATGAATGAGCGCGGGTAACAGGAAGCTCAATAATTTCATTTAACACGAAATTTAATTGCGTGAACCACAATAATCTGAGTTGAAGGGAGCGCAACTGCTACTTTTTTATTAAGAGCGCCACCCCAGGCGTCGATTCCGATCGCCGGGCTCTTAGGGTGCGTTTGATTCTATTTGGGGTGCGAGCTGGTAAATACTAGAAAAAATGATTTACTACCTAGATCCTAGGATCCTCTTCCCGCGCAAATTTACCACTTTTTCTTATTCGCGCCCGTTCACGTGGAAAATTTAATGGATGACAAACGATACATTAGGGGTATTGATTCGGGTTTCGATGAGCAGGCAAACATAAAAGGGGTTTTGGAATCTTGACAGTTACCGTCTCCGATCCGAAATTATGTACCATTAATTAAATTGAATAAGCTCGCTCGCCTGGCGCTGTCGGATTTCCGCCAGATGTCGCGACAATCACAACAATGCCCGTCAGATGACATTTCCGCGTCGAAGTCGAGTTTAAAATCGCCGCGTGCGCGCGTAACCCCTAAATTTAAAAATTGAAACTGCCTCAATGCGATTTGTTTACAGTAGACTACCCTGACAAGCGAGGGCGGAATTGAATTTCGGTCGCATCTTTTAACAATGTAACCCCATCTCACGGCAGACAGTCCGACATGCATCTCTAATGCTTTTGTGGTGGCCGCTGGTGGATCACCTCCAACCACCCCTCGACCGACACCCCATCATCTCGAAATTCATACTTTAATCACGATTTCACAGTCCAAGTCGCACTACGAGCACCATTCTAATTGTCAACTCTAATTACGTCACACTCGGACAACTCATCTCCCATCAACCCCTATCAACTACCCCACATAAAACACCATTTTCATATCAATATTTTACATTAAGCGACTACTCAGTCACCAGAGTGCATTTACAATTACATTTACATTTACAATTCTGCAACCACAATTACTCACTCCAGCTTTTTTAGCAAACCCACGACAGACTAGGATATTTGGGAAAAGATCCTTTCCTCCAGGGTTTCCCAATAGTCGATGGTCTTCAACAGCTCATCTTCTTGCTCACAAGCATTTTCAGGTTATAATAGCTTCGCATGCTCCAATTCTGTAACCACCATTAGTCACTGAGAGACTAGGAGATTTGGCAAAGGATCCTTTCCTCCAGGGTTTTCCAATAGTACTTATCTGATGGTTTTCAACAGCTCTTGTCATCTCTTCGTCTTACCCCAAGCATTTTAAGGTTACAATAGCTTTGCATGCTCCAATTCTGTAACCACTATTACACACTCTAGCTTCTCTAGCCAACCCAGGAGAGACTACGAGACTTGGCAAGGGATCCATTTCTCCAGTTTCCCTAAAGTATTCACCAGATGGTCTTCAACAACTCTTGTCATCTCCTCGTCTTGATCATAAGCATTTTAAGGTTATAATAGCTTTGCATGCTCCAATTCTGTAACCACTATTACACACTCTAGCTTCTTTAGCCAACCCAGGAGAGACTACGAGACTTGGCAAGGGATCCATTTCTCCAGTTTCCCTAAAGTATTCACCAGATGGTCTTCAACAACTCTTGTCATCTCCTCGTCTTGATCATAAGCATTTTAAGGTTATAATAGCTTCGCATGCTCCAATTCTGTAACTACCATTTGTCGCTCTAGCTGCTTTAGCCAACCTAGGAGAGACTACGAGACTTAGCAAGGGATCCTTTTCTCCAGAGTTTCCCTAAAGTATTCACCAGATGGTCTTCAACAGCTCTTGTGATCTCCTCGTCTTGGTCACAAGCATTTTCTGGTTATAATAGCTTCGCTAGCTCCAATTCCAGAAGAGAGAGTCTCTTCTCACTTACGTGTTTAGTTTTTCACCCTGATTTGATATCGTATTAATGGGTCAAGAGAGGGATAAAGACATTTACGGCCCAATGGTCTAAAATATTGATAGAATGGACTTCAATTCAAGCAACCAGGGTCACTAAAGAAGACAATGAGGACTAGCCCACTCCTGGACGCCGAGGTGGCGAAAACTTGGAGCAAATATGCAAATTTTTAATTATGCATTGTAGCTTCATGGTCGTGCTTTGTCGGCGCGATAAGGAGGCGGTTTTCCAGGCTATAAAGTGCGACCATGGGGGAAGTGGAGTGTGAGCCGCTCGAGTGTGCACCGAGCTAAAAGCTCGCACGGTTACTTAAAGCGCTAATGGACGCGCCCGAGTAGGTGATAAGTTAAAGGATTGTGTGTACAGATGTATTTGCATTATCTAACCTGCATAATATTGAGGTTGAGAAACCGCAGAGTAGCGCGACACTTAAATCTCGATGATAGGGGCAATTAGGACCAATTCGGCACATTTAGAATCGACGTGATATCCACCGACGTACGCATGTTACCAGTTGTAGGGCTAGAGTCATCAATAAGTCCTTAAAACTCTTCAAAAGTCCTCAACCAGTCCCCAACTGACGTAAAGGAAACAGAGAAAAATGACGACCAGGACGCAGAAATGAAACAGAACTAGTGGAAGAGGACGATGCACATGCCTTTAAAGACAAAACCACAAAGTTCGAACTCTTGGACATATTTTCAATGCGAAATGGTAGCAGCTAGCTGTAATTTAGGTGCGAAGTCGCAGGGAGTCGAGTATTTGCTCCGAGACCATTTATCGGGATAATCCTTTTGTATCGCGTCCTTTGTTCCTGCCGGAATATGCCGTGCTTTCGCAACCACCCATCCATCCCTACAGAAATGCTTAATTTGCCTTTATCTTCCCGACCGTCTTTAGTGCTACCCTTTAAGAGTTTAAGACATTATCCTTAGACGTCCCGCGGTATCTAAACTCAACAAACCAGGACCATTCCAAGGAGGAGACATACGTCTTCTCCATTGCTACCCCTAATTGACCGTTAAGGGTACATTAAACACCGTCTCCTGCTTCTAACTTATTACACCCACTTAAAATGAAGGAACAATTCGGTGCTTGCGGCATTACGGTTAGAAGTACTCACCTAATCATGTAAAAGGTTGCGGATATGTATAAAATAACCTTCTTAGTCTTCGTATATGTTTAGAAAGTTGTGTGTCAATGCACCTGAGATCGGGTAACCTATATTAATGGTTACAAGTTGGGATAATAGCATCAATTATGTTAACTTTTAGGGCGGACTAGATTCGTCGTTAATTTATTATGTCTTGTGGAGTCATGGCCCTGCCCCGAGGTTGTCTCGAGGCGGTTTTTAATATGATAATGTAATCCGAACGCAAATTGCCGGAGGGCTTCGGCGCGGAGTTTTCACGTGAATGGGTAATATTATATTTTTATTCCTGTTTCCTTTTTGTGACGATGTTTATGGAAACGTCTTCTGCTCCTTGAACCACTTACGCGCCGTAGCCGCCCCTGCTTCCGTACGCGAGGAAATCATTTTCATATTTACATTAAAAGGCACGCGAGGCCCCGCTCCACTGCGCGCTGTCTACTTTCAGGTCGCGCCTCATTTGTGCTGAAACACATCTCTCCTGAAATTAATTCCGACAAGAACGTCGTAACGTTTCCACCGGTCGTTTTGATTACTCAATTCGGATCACAACATCTCTATTCGATACCCATCAACGTCAACTGCTTCAAAATAGTTCGTTTCGTTTAACAGTTTTTGTAAGCTGTTCAAACATAAAGTGATTACAAGGTCAAAACGGTCACCGTCAGCCTGAATCAGTAGTCGATAAAGGTTTTAGAGTCTGGTTGCTATTGCCAGCATTAGAAGTGACGCCAATATTGTTGCTGATGGTCACTAATCATAAACATCAGTCAGTCTGATCCAACAGTTGGTAACTGTTTTGCAGTCTGGTTGCTATTGCCAACTGTAACAACGACATTTTCTCCATACCGCTAGCTCTTAAGCCATGGAGAGAAAGATGTGGTAATAAAAATGATTCCCTGATACAAATGGTCCTCATTAGGGTGTCAACTTGATGCTGTTTCTGGATGAGGCGATGAGAGAGTGGATAAATCATCGAAATGATCTCGTTGTCGCGGTGAAATGAAACATGCAAATTAATAAAAATTGTGTACGTGTAGATCATTGAGCAGATTACCGCCTTAAAATATCACGTTGTCATCGAGGGAGGGTGGTGCATAATGTATCGTGCGGGGTAAATTCGTCGAAATCTGCTCGGTTGTCCTCTAATTCACTTTAAAATATGACCCTCAATAAACGCGGCATTAATCCTAACCTATAAGCGCTTTAGCGAAGCGCGGCACGTCCCTCCGACGCTGGAAGAAGTCAAAAAAGGATCCCTAAAAGCCTGTAAAACAAAGCCAGCACGTTTATAGGAAACATATCCCCATCGTTTGTGACCGATTCCTTTTGATCCAAAGGATTCGAGCGGCGTCCCTCTCCTGCTCGCTGACAGGACGACCGAGGGGAGCGAGCAAAAATGCCTCGAGTAAAAACTTATGAAGTAAGTCTCAAAGTGGAGTGTCTCTTAATGATTGGGAGGGAATGAAACACGAACATAATTGGCGTTTCTAAACAAAGCCAGGCAAAGATCTCGTGAAGACGGCGACGGGGATCTCGACTAGAGTGGTCTATAACTCGAGATCTTTTCTATATTACACTGCTACGTATCCAGTTTTTACACAATGCCGACGAAAGCGGCTACGAGCAAGAAGAGCGTCACTTGAAGCTCAAATTTAAGTTCGAATTATTATTTCTTTTTATTTCGGCTCTTCTCTCCGTTCTACGCCGTTCCACGTCATTATTCCTCCACTGAATAATATACACCCATTACCTTTTTTTTTCTCTTTCGAACGAGAGACTACTCCATTCTTACCAACCCCAGTACACTCACAGGTGCAAAATTACGCCTTTCTTTCTGGCATAACAACTAGTTTATACATTTTCAGCACTTTGACCACCGTTGGCCACATGTGGGAGAGGCTTAAGGTGACTGTACTTATACCGTGTATGTTTTGGAATAGAATTTTTCACATTCCTTAATAGTATGGTGAAGCGCATGCAATATCCAGGAGTATGTGAATCGAAATAGTTGCATTGTAGGAAGGGTTATTGCAGCGGCGAGATACAAAGTACCCAATTTGAAGAGGAAGAACGCGAGGGATACAAGGACAATCTTGAAAGGACTTTATAAGGAAGCCGGGCATCCTATTTATTATATTTTTATTCGGGGTTGTTAAACCGGAGTGGCGGCGTAATTCTTTTGTTCCGGGTGCGGCCGCAGTTCCGCGCCGAGCGACCGTGTTCTTTTTCTCTTTTTAATTAAATGTTTCGTGATAAGTTATGGCCGAACGGAGACAATCGGGCAATCGTAAAGAGGTGGCTCTCGAGGGTCGGGGCGAGATTTTATCAGCAAGGGCTGTAAACACAGATCCGGAAGGTCGTATACACACTTTATAACACTTTAAATGAGCCGTACTGGCCATTGTTCACCCGGCGAATAGCCGAACTTGCCTTCGACGCATCCTTGTCGAAATGCAATGGGATATGACCTCTCCGACTGACCGTCCGAACAGGACCGGACACCTGGACGAATTTTTCACCCCGTAATGACCAGATTTATTATATTAATGGGCCCGCTTGACTTTTATCACCTCTCATTGTCGACGCAACTTTAATTGATGAAATATTGTGACGGGTTTTTAACTGCCCGATATTAATTTCACCAGGCCATTTTTTCAACGTCGCCGACCTTATCCCTTTGTGCACCTAACCGTTGCTACGGCGACACCGCGTCAACCCATAATAGTTTGTAATACATTGTGTACATACCAGTCGTAAAACAAGGCAATGAAACAAACAATAAAAATGTTACTGGGTTTATCACCTTCAAAACACTGATCTTTCCATGAGAACTCAACGACTATCGGCTAGAAATTTGATTTATAACTTCAAATACCATCCGAACAAAGACGTAGACGTAGACGTAGACGTAGACGTAGGCTTAGACGTAGACTTAGTCGCAGACAGAGACATAGACGTAGACGTAGACGTAGACGTAGACGTAGACGTAGACGTAGACGTAGACGTAGACGTAGACGTAGACGTAGACGTAGACGTAGACGTAGACGTAGACGTAGACGTAGACGTAGACGTAGACGTAGACGTAGACGTAGACGTAGACGTAGACGTAGACGTAAGCGTAGGCTTAGACGTAGACTTAGTCGGAGACGGAGACGGAAACGGAGACATAGACGGAGACGGAGACGGAGACGGAGACGGAGACGGAGACGCAAACGTAGGCTTAGACGTAGACGTAGACTTAGTGGTAGACGTAGATTTAAACGTAGCCGTAGACGCAGATTGAATTGCAAAGAACTTCTTGAACAAAGGGGTTAATAAGAAGTATTTGGGCGTATCTGTGTTTGTGCGGTGTCATTTGGGAAGAGGAAAGAGACCTATCACCTACTAATGGCGAGAAGCGCATTTCGCGTAGCCATTTCGTAATTTGTTCTATCCAGTTAGGCAGGCGACCGTGCGGAACTAACGGGGCGAAGTCGCTTACGGCGGGCCGTTATCAAAAAAGGCGAGGCACCCCATCGTCCAGATGAATTCCGGACATGAGTAACCAGGAATACTTCTAGTTTATGTCGGTGCCGCGATGGCTGAGGTCATTATTAGTAATGTCCCTGGATGCTAAGACGCTCGCCTTCTGATGCGTCTGGCGCGCGCACCCCCCGCCGCCCGGAAGCTCACGCGGAATTGATTTAATTACACCCCCCGTGAAGCCCGCTAACGCTACCAATTTTTCCCGCCGCCTCGCGTTTCCTCCTCGCGGACCGCCATGATCAAATTTAATGGCTGAGAAGCAATAACTAATTAAATTTTTCGAACAATCGAACACGATATCACTACACGAACCATCTTTTCTTCTTCGTATGTCTTTACGTTAAGTTAAGTTAAGTTACTAAGCTACACTAGGCGGCTACGCGTCGTCCGGAAATGAGTTGACAACTGCTCAGTTGGTCCGCTGTGAAGCTAAACAAAAATGGAAACAACAATTTGGAAGTTTAAATGTTCTCCCTTCTCGTAATTGGATTTAGACACATTACTTAATATAATCAAAATCTCACCATAAAGAAGTTTATAACCGGGTGTAGTGTATGATTTAATTTAGTCTTAGTATTAGATGAATCAAACGAGTCTCATGGGTAAGCATATAAACATGTCAAAAGTGATGTGCTGGATGTAATTGATGGTGGTCCTAGCTAGTTAAGATTTTTTTAATAGTGGAAAAATTGGATGTTCTTTATGGGCACTTTGATTAAATCGACCGTTCGGCGCGTGTAAAATTCCATGGTAATGACTGCTTTATGAATATGTGAGCAAATGCGGGCGACATTTTAAGTCCGTTTTAAATCGCGCCGCGGCGATTATATGGTTCATAAATTTCGTAATTAGTAATAATTTATGGGGAGGGGACGCCCGAACAATGTGATTAATTAGAAGTATCGATAATGAGATAAACCCGGAACATGCGTGAAGAGTAACATTGTTATTGGTATTGCGTGCGTAAAAATGCTGTACACGAGCACGACACCGGCCGCGACCATTCCTTTTTATTGATAATCAAACTGCTTTAATGGACGTCCAGACATTAACCGGCGACATAACCTGCCCGTTATGCCATACGTGCATTCTGCAGATAACGACAAGAATTATCATTGCCAACAGTTAAACTTTAATTGATTTGAAACGCTCAAATTTTAGTAGAGTACCAAATAGGTACTCCACTAAATGATGGTGCAGATATTTAGACGACGAGGCTTGTTGCAGGTGTTATCTGACAGAAATCTGCATTACCAAAATTTCAACCGAGCGGAAAGGAATCGTGGGTAGCCGCTCGGGAATTATAAACCAAAAGTCAGATCATATCATATAGATGACGACCGACCCTACGAAAACCTACGAATGTTAAAATAACCATAGGTAGGGGATATAATTCCTCGTACTCTTCGTGTTGCCAACCATATCTCATTAGAGAAGCTTAACTAGTACCAGGCAATTATGACAAAGTACTGGCTAAGTGCCTAAGCTCAGTTATAATACGCATAGCCCGGGATACTCTCGTTGTCCAGACATTAATGGACACAAATTGACAAATCCAGATGATACAGAGCTGGAGATACTAATAAGAGGCGCAGGCGGTCGGATTCTTTCAGCTAAAGTGCCGCCGTACGTTCCACATTTCTTCGCCGACTGTAATTCATAATACCCTGATTACAAGCGTGCCCTTATCGGCGCAATTATGCCACCGCATACTAGTCGTCTTCATGTAATTACTCGGTGCCGAGCATTCAGATAATACACGCGGACTTTTCGATATTTCAGCCTTTGAATACATTTTGCGACTCATTTAGATAAGACGCAACGATTTAGAACTGTCAGCACTATCCGTAGGGCAGAGAACACGCCATTAACTAACCGCTTCTTATGTCTTATGTCATTTAGGTGGCGTGGCGAAAGAGTGGCGATGGCGTGGCGAAGGCGTGGCGATGGCGTGGCGATGGCGTGGCGATGGCGTGGCGATGGCGTGGCAATGACGTGGCGATAAAGTGGCAATGACGTGGCGATAAAGTGGCGATGGCGTGGCGATGGCGTGGCGATAATGTGGCAATGGCGTGGCGATAGTGTGGCAATGGCGTGGCAAAAGTGTGGCGATGGCATGGCGAATGTATGCAGATGGCGCGAAAATATGTAGGTGGCGTGGCGAAAGTGTGGCGATGGCGTGGCGAAACTGTGGCGATGTCGTAGCGATGATGTGGCAATGGCGTGGCGATAATGTGGCAATGGCGTGGCAAAAGTGTGACGATGGCATGGCGAATGTAGGCCGATGGCGCGAAAATATGTAGGTGGCGTGGCGAACGAGTGGCGATGGCGTGGTAAAACTGTGGCGATGGCGTAGCGATAACGTGGCAATGGCGTGGCGATAATTTGGCAATGGCGTGGCGATAATGTGGCAATGGCGTGGCAAAAGTGTGGCGATGGCATGGCGAATGTATGCCGATGGCGCGAAAATATGTAGGTGGCGTGGCGAAAGGGTGGCGATGGCGTGGCGGGTTTTCTGCCATCTCCACAAACGCTTGTCAACTCGTGGTCTAAATTGGAACTAAAAGGAAAAGTTTTGTGATGATGGTACAACTAGTGCCTCTAGAAGACGTAGAGGATAGAGAGTTAAGATGGTTTGGCCAACTGTGAGAATGGACGACGAGTTACAATAGAAACGCAAGAAAGATTTTGCTGCAAAGGTTGGTCAAGCACCCTGAACAAAATACAGAAGACTTACGTCAACAGTTTGCTGTCAACATTGACGTTAGTTAAGATGACTTTTAGCTGTGACTTGTGGAGAAAAATGGGTATGCTTATCAAAAATGTGTAGATGACTACAAGTAATCGTTGGCCATAAAACAAAATTGATATTTTAAAAGCTTAAGCCCGCGGCTCGAATTTGTCAATATGTGGGGCAACGCCCATGGTATAAGGCACGTGTTTTATGGGCTCTCGCGTGCAGCATGGATAAGATGGTGACATACGAAATGCGCCAATGTATGGCCCGTTAAAATATTAATAATTGCCAGCACTCCGAGCGCGGAGAGCGTCTTATCTCCGGAGCGTTAATTATAATTCTTCGGGAGAGTGTTAACGAGATCAGTGGTTTTTGTTGAGAGCCATTAGGCGCGTCTCGGATCGCGTGGCACGTGTCGCCTTTTTCATTCCGAATAAAATAAACAATGCCTAATGACTGCATAACCGAACGGTTCCACGAAGAGCGCGCTGCCGAAATTTGGGATGTTTACGTCTAGAATCTGACGCGTCTCGCCACAGATTCGTATCGTATTGCTTCATATTATGATTAATTGCGCCGAATGTACGTACGGTAACCTTTTTTTAATTACCTTATGGTAATGCTCCTTTGTCTGCACCAGGTGCGTTTCCTTTATTTCAATGACTTCATTAATCTTGCAATTGCATATGGATTTTACACCACTCGAGTCTTCCAAAAATTCTTCTTCAATTGAAGATTTGAGAGAAAAAAAAATTGGTTAGAATTGTTCCATTAGAATTGACCCTAACATTGTTACATGTTACAAATACATTAGTAGAAATACAAACCGTAGAACAACATCGCCGTTTGGTAGTGACGTATTTGGACAATGCATATAAGTAGCAGCATAGCGGAGTATCAAGGGCGATTGTATTTTAGATATCCGACACCCGTACAAGAAGGCCGTAGCCGGCCTTGTCAGCTGTTTTGCTTTTTGATTATAATTGAAAAGATATATTTTTTTACAAAATCTAACAAAGAAAATGTAAACATCAGCAGATGCGTGCCTTCTTTATTTAATTTTTGAAATGAACTAACACGTTGTCCAATGGTTTAGTTTCGATTTTGCTTCGCTACTAAACTATTCGGAAATCTGATACCTCCTTTATAATACCAGGCCTAAATGGTGTTTCGTTGTAGCGTGTGATTGGCCATTTTAAATTAGTTTAGTCTAGTCAATAGTGGTGACAATCGCGGGCAAGGGAGGTGTTCCACACCGCAGCGGATATTAATTACAAATGTGCCAGATTGGGGAATACTGAACACGGCCGCCGGATCTAGAATTAAACACAAATTAATTGCTTGTCCCAATGGGGTTTCAGCACCAAACCGCAATTTATGTATGGACTATGGCGCAAAACTAACATCTAGGACAAAATTCAAGATACTAATGTAGTAATAAATATACTTATTCTATTAAATTTAAAACAAACAAGTTATGTTAAGAATGTCATTTTCTAAACATTAGACAACCATTTCGCTGTGTGTTTCAATTCCTGTGAACTCTGTGATTGTAGAAAAGCTGGCTGGTGTATAAACGACATTTAATGATCAAGGTTCGTGTGTGGAAGTACCACAAACACTGATAAATTGGGATAGGGGTTGCAGTAATAGTGGCCAAAATGTATTTATTTTCTATCATACTGTTTACAGTGCGCGCGTAAGGTAGAACGACATGATGGCTTATGGATTATATCACCATCGATGGGTGGGCATTCGGCAGTCACGGGGTTAGATAAACAGGCCGGCCCGGTGTTTATCGTAGGTATAATTTGGGGAATAATCGAATGATAGAGATAACGGAGGAAGTGAAATATTATTATTAAATGCGCGGCCGATTTTCGTGTTCCGGGGGTGATTTTCCTGTCGCATTTGTGCCGCCCGTACGCCATGGTACTCGACACCGGGCCGCCCGCGATTCACGCGAAACGACAATCACCCATTGTTTCCCTTAATGACTATTTAGACTTATTAATATTTAATGCCCTCTCCAAACAGTTGGCGTACGCACTTGATTCTTTTTCCACAACTTGTGCAAACAAGCGCCGCACGATACAAATTATCTGCTCACTCAACCATTCCAAACATTTTAACGATAAAAGTCATTTGGTTCAATTTACCAAATTGCCATATTCACCTCTATTCATCAGATATATATATATATATATATATATATATATATATATATATATATATATATATATGATATGTATATATATATATATATTTAATATATAATAGACTTGGAACGCAGGATAATAACTGATATTGCTCTTTGTTATTGGAATATCGTCGATGTTAAGTAGGTGGAAATAAAATTGAAAAAATCCTTTGAAGTACAAAATTCCTCTCGTCGCTGGGGCCTTGCATTTCGATTTAGTGATTGAAGTATATCGCGGAAGAAGCACGGGGGAAAGAATAAGCGGAAATTCATCCCATTATGAGTGGAATTCTTTGTGTGTTTGCGTTCTTTAATAAAACATACGGTGGCGGAGGCAGCATGGGGCGGCTTCTGCTCCAGTTCATTACACCGAGCATTATTTAGTATTCCTGTTTACCTTAAAGGCCGCGCTCGTTTGTTCTAATCCAAAGGAGCATTGGTGATTGAAAGGCATCCAGGGCGAGGGGGCGACCGCCTCGCTCCTGGGATTAAATTTTACATGTGGATTGACAGTAATAACAATATACTTCCGCAGGAATGAGCTTTTAAAGCCGTGCTGCTCTTTGATGTCCATATTAACAATCCGGAAGTAAGACGTAACGTTAATTCATCTCTCTACCTTTTCGCTGCGCTCCCCCTAGCGAATTTTTATCCATTTTTGATATGCGCCTTTTTATTATTACTCCTTTTATGCGAAGAGCTGCTCGAGCAGTGAATCTCGATCTATACAACCGCCGCTTTTATTGAATAATAAAACCCGCGACTGTTTAACTTTTATTGCGGTTTTCGTAAACATTTGCCATGATAAAGAATAACTTAATGTATAGTATAAGTATCCCGTAGACGCTTTGTTTTACGACGCGTCGTTAGCCGATATCCATTCAACTAACAGAACCCCGCATGGCCTAAATCTCTATGCAAACCGACACCCATTTACCAAATTGCTTATCACCCGAATCCATCAATCTTCAACCGCAAAACTAGGCTAAATCTACAACACGACACAACAACTCACATTTCATTTAATCAAAAAATAGACCATCTTGCTCATCTTCATCTTAAATGCTATGTCTATATATATATATATATATATATATATATATATATATATGATGTTGATGTTGATGTTGATGCTTAACACTTGAAAGGACGTTTTCATCTCAATCCTTTGTATATTAACCAGGATGTGGTATGACTCGCCAGTGTCTATACATTGTTGCAGTCGGAGTACGGAGAAGTGTAGAGCCGTGAGAAAAGTTGGTGGAGAAATATGTGTCGTAATTTTTATGAGACAAAGCAATGCAGCAAATGATATTCGCGCCACAACGGTGTGCGATGAACAGGCGCAGAATTAGAGCATGAGCAAGCATTAACAGCGGAGGAATTACGACAAATTTTAATTACAAAATAGAGGACGCAAACACGGTCATTACTTTGTGTCGGATGGCTCGGTTGTCCAAACAATACGAGACGGAATAAATAACGGGCGTCGAAAAGAATGCGAGATTTGAATTTATACCTCCGCGAGTTTTTGCGAAAATAAAGGAGTGTGCCGGCGTAGCGCTTAAATTAAGCAGTTTTTCACATAAATAACGGACCCGACGGTGTGCAATAAAGATTATATCGGATCGTGAGTGCGCACAAAGGGCAGACGTACCGAGCGAAGACTTGTGAATATTAGAAGTTTATGCGAATCGTAAAAATGTCATATTGATTTTGTGCATCTTTCTGAAGAATAAAGAGACATATATCAGGTCTGTCGGAAGCGCTGGAATGGGCCAACTTCGCTACTTCGCTTACCCACTCCGCCATACCATTTCCAACAAAATATTGCACCGTATCTCCAGCAATAAGGACGTCAAGGGATATTCGGATTACCTTGAAAACATTTATACATCGCCTCCAGACTTACATATGACCCACATTATCCCACCCGAGAGCACTCCGAATTTACATAAAGCTCACTCCACTTTACTTAACTCTTTGTTCTCGATCTGATTTCATATCTCTCGGAACGTTTCCACCATGTCCAACAAATTTTACTAACATTATTCGCAGGATATGCATCCACACATACATCTTTGCCATCTAGTGACGAGTAGGAGAAGCTAAACCTCCTTTTGCAGTATATATATATAGTATATATATATATATATATATATATAGTATATATATTTTGCAGTATATATATATATATATTCTGGTGGACGCCATAAATATGTTTTTTAAAGGACGCCACATGTATAGCAGAATGTATATATATATATATATATATATATATATATATATATATATATATATATATATATATATATATATATATTTTTTCTGGTGGACGCCATAAATATGTTTTTTAAAGGACGCCACATGTATAGCAGGATGTATATATATATATATATATATATACATCCTTCTCGCAGTGACATCATGCGCAGAAATATAACGTATAACAAAACCTTAAGTAAACATTGTAATGACCAAGGCTGTTTAATACTAATAAATACCCTTGAAATCTGGGGCATTGCGACGGGATAATTCGATTATAATTACCCCTTTGTTCTGTAGTCTAACATTTGTAGTCTGCTTAAGGCTGGTGGCGCGCACTTGACCGAAGTTGCAAAACTTACCTGCGCGCCCAAAGTGCGCTTAATGGTATTACGAAACGGCCCAGAAGATAGAAAGAGAAACGGGCCAACCGTTGAGCAAACGGCTCATATTATCGGTCATTAGCGAGAGCGCACCATGCGTTTGTCTCGGCAGTATATTACGGTCGAACGGCGGATCAAAACCCGTTAAAACTGCGAGTTATAATTGAGCCAGTAAGTCAGCGGTCAGTCTCGATACGCAAATGTGTCGAAAGAGGCGTAAAAATTAGATATCGGTAAAATACAGCGCTTTACGATCGGTAATTCCCGACCAGTGAAACTACTTTGTCAACAATTTACGACTCGCGAATATGTTATTTTAACAACGCGGATAATGAAAATTGCTAATTACCGGAGTAGGTTAACAATTCCTTCTTCTGCATAGCTAAAATGCATTAAAAGCGACAGGTTTGTAACCGCAATAAGACGCTAAATAGTGCGTGTCTCAAGACTGGTATGGCTAACCATATATGGATACTTCAATTGAGCAACCATTCTTCATTATACTATTTCAAACTCTACAAAGTATAGTCTGAAATTCTTTATTATAAGACCAGATTGAATGCTTACCAGTAGATGATTAGTAGAAAAGGAAATAGTCACTCACCTGAAAAAAGAAGAAAGCAAAATTTAGATGAATTATCCACATTAAAAGTATTACAGTGAAGTGTACTCAAAACAAATCAACATCATGAAGCATCTGGTGGACCATCATTAGCAAGTCTGTTGCCATTAGAATGAATTTAACGTCCCAATGATTCGATATTGAGGGGTACTAAAATGTAGCCCATCAAACATGAGCAGGCCAACCGCCACCGGCTTGTTTAAATACAGACGGACAATAAAGGGCATTACAGCAACACACATTTTTGTATCTCGATTGCAAACACGAGAGCAGAGAAAAAAACCGCCGCCCTTGGGGGCCTGCCGCTGAGCAAACACCGCATTTCAGCGTATGATGATATCTTTTCGAAAATACACCACCTCGTTGAGCAATTAATGGCGTTTATTTTTATACTTATACCCATAAAAAGCAACCCTCGACCGCGGATTATACTCGTAGCACGCAAGCAAAATTGCAAAACAATCCACAAACTTTACGAAAGCAAGTTTGTCTTGGCCATTGGTGTGCCAACATTGGTCGCATACTTCGCATCGTATGGGACCGCCTTGATAAATACCATGACCAAACGCTGGACCAGGAAATGTACAAATTTAAAACCCCATGAAACGGTAATTCCAGAGATTATGGTCTGCGACAAAATAAATTACGTCCATCAACACAAAATGAAATCAAATGGGCGCCTCATGCTGGCTGGTGAAATTTCAATTTGGGCGATCATCAGCGCGTAGCGTCGAAATATTGGCGTGAAAAATAAGCCGATTAAAAAGAACGATCGTAATCGAATAGGCAACGGTCTAACGCGGCCACTAGCACTCCCCGCGGCCGGCGCGACGCGCAAGTGTCCAAATATGTCGTTAATTTTTGGGGCTCACGTAATTAGATTGCTCGAAATTGCATAATCCCAACGGACCGATACAAATGAGTTTATAGGAAAATTCACCACGGCCAGGCCACGACGGCGACGCTACGAACAGGAAACTGAAATTACACCTAGCCCAGTCTAAGCATTAAAGGCCATTACCCATCAGATTCGTCGTGCGTTTTGCTGCCATTTGATCCACTTCATTAATATTCAACGCCCCATTCATTTTCATCACCATGTCACTTCACACCTTTCTTTTAGGATGATTGGTTTCAAGGCATTTGTTCTCCTGGTGCATATAGGCCCTCTTCTAGACCCTACCTTTCGGTCTTCGGAAACCCAGCTCTTTTCATTGCTTCTCTCGTTTCTCCTGAACTCTCCTTCCTTCCTGAACGCTCCTTAATTCCTCAACTATCCATCCTTCTTCAACATGCTAGTCCTCATCCTCGTCTCCTCAATCTTCCTCCAGACTTCCTTCATCTTCCTTCCTTTCTTCAATGTCTTCTTCTTAATGATACCACATTCTGAAATTACACCTAACCCAGTCTAAGAATTAAAGGCCATTATCCATCAGATTCGTCGTGAGCTTTGGTGCCATTTGATCCACTTCCACTTTCCACTTCCTGGCGCATATAGGCCCTCTTCTAGATTCTACCTTTCGGTTTTCGGAAATCCAGCTCTTTCATCGCTCCACTGCTCTTGGATAGCAGTTTTCATTGCTTCTCTCGTTTCTCCTGAACTCTCTTTCCTTCCCGAACGCTCCTTAATTCCTCAACTCTCCATCCTTCTTCAACATGCTAGTCCTCATCCTCGTCTCCTCCATCTTCCTCCAGACTTCCTTCATCTTCCTTCCTTTCTTCGATGTCTTCTTCTTTATGATATCCACCTTCTGAAATTACACCTAGCCCAGTCTAAGCATTAAGGGTTCTCGTTTCTCCTGAATTTTCCTTCCTTCCTGAACGTTCCTTCCTTCCTCAACTCTTTATCCTTCTTCAACATGCTAGTCCTCATCCTCGTCTCCTTCCTTCTTGTACCTTCCTTCCTTAACTCTCCATCCTTCTTCAACATGCTAGTCCTCATCCTCGTCTCCTCCATCTTCGTCCATACTCCTTCATCTTCCTTCTTTTGTTCACCGCCTTCTTCTTAATGATATCACATTCTTCTTCGTAGGAATGCTCACGGTCTTCAACTTCAACTGTCACATTTCTCTCAGTTTAGGGTTTGTCCACCGTATATTGCGGTTATGGTGGTATCGATTATAGATGAGGGCATGAGGGTGTCTGAAAGAATATTGACACGAGGTAACAGGCGGATGAGCTTGCTCCACGCCCTGGATTTGCATGATGAACAAATGCAAAGGGGTGACAGAGCGGCGGTGACCGTTCCCTCGCCTCTCCTCCGCCCTCCCCGCGCACATCTGTTTGCAAGTATGTCTGCATGTGATATTGATTGATTCGGTAGATTAATTTGGACGGAGCTCGGTCAGTTGCACCTTAATAATTTGCAAATCCAAATACGCTCGCGTGGTCCGATTTGCATATAACCAGAAGTACTGGCGTCTCGCTTAGCCAGAAGTTACATGGTCCAGCGGAGGCTGCAGATCTATCCCGGGGCGTCCCGGCGCCCGTCGCCGGCCAAGGAGCGACGTCCGTTCCAGACGCGCCCCTGGCCGTGTTGTTTGTTACAGTTTTCATGCCGCTCCATTGACCATCAACAGGTCTAACCTACTGAGCCGAACGCCCGTTCCACCCGACTCCTTCAAACTGGTTCCAATCACAAATAAAGAATCCACCCTGTCAACGCTAAGTCCCACTATCCCACGCTATTCACGAAGTCTCCTCGAACGAAATAAAGAAACAAATCCTCCGGCTATACTCCATTCCACCGATTAACTCCGATTTTCAAGATTCTAAATTGTCATAATGACATCCTTTGTGCAACAGATGCATTTAAACTAGTTCTTAATGATCGTTTATGACCTATATTTATATTCCAGTTAACCGTTTAGGGTTGCTGCCTTCCTCTGTGGGAAACTAGGATAATAACAGATGAGATATAATTTACATTTTATCTACTAAATTGCTCTGGGTAAGTTTGCTTTAGTTGACTAATTTTAACACTCGCCTTCGGCCTCACTTGCGTAACCACAGGTGATGTGCCAAAAAAGGCAAAGGAACGTGGACAGTGGACACTCCCATAGCTAAAGATATGCCTCAAATGTGCGTTCAAGGGGGTTCATGTACACGCCCAGTAAGATAACAATAACATTAAATCAGGAAATTACGCTAAGCGCGTATAGAAGCGCGCGACTGGGAGCTCGATTTGTGTGCCGGCTTCGTGCGCGGCGCCTGTTACTCTTGCGAATAATTTAATCTAACACATATCATTGCCAGACATGGCCGCTGCACCCTTGCTAATGGGCTCTGATGCCCTGAGTTGTTGATGCGATTCATCGTCTTTAAAGAAATCACCCAACCGGGATAATGGTCAGCGAACGCGATCATACCTAACCTTAAATACTCTCTTTATCAACAGTCGGTAATTCCTCTTTACGATAGGTGATTCGAAACAGCTCGAAAGGAACCAATTGGACTTGAGAAAACTGCAATAGATTTGAATATTATTAAGGAAGCACTAAGGTGAGATAGAACACCATCAGAAAGTCTTAGACAAAAGCTTCTTCTTGGCTTTGGTCAACAACTTGGCCAAAGCCAAGAAAACATAGAAGAAGTGTTGTGTGGACTCGTTTAGTTTGTTCGGTGATTACTTTGAAGCCTAGCTAAAATAGTTGGATGTTATCCTTCGAACTAGTAACTTCTGAGTATAGAAGGTGATAACCAATCGCTTGTCCAAAGCCAAGAAAAGATAGATGAAGAATTTTGTGGACACGTTTAGTGTATTAGATCATTACTTTGAAGCTTATCTAAAATAGGTCGAGTTGTCCTTCGAAATGGGGGTAAAGTTGTAAGATGCGCGAGTACATCTTTAATTTCTGAGTATAAAAGCTAATGGCCCATAGCTTGTCCAAAGCCAAGAAAATATAGAAGAAGAGTTTTGTGGACACGTTTAGTGTATTAGATCATTAGTTTGAAGCTTATCTAAAATAGGTCGAGTTGTCCTTCGCAATGTGGGTAAATTTGTAAGATGCGCGGGTATATCTTCAATTTCTGACTATAAAAGGTGATGGCCCATAGCTTGTCCAAAGCCAAGAACAGATAGAAGACGAGTTTTGTGGTCACGTTTAGTGTATTAGATCATTAGTTTGAAGCTTATCTAAAATAGGTCGCGTTGTCCTTCGAAGTGTGGGTAAATTTGTAAGATGCGCGGGTATATCTTCAATTTCTGACTATAAAAGGTGATGGCCCATAGCTTGTCCAAAGCCAAGAACAGATAGAAGACGAGTTTTGTGGAAACGTTTAGTGTATTAGATCATTACTTTGAAGCTTATCTAAAATAGGTCGCGTTGTCCTTCGAAGTGTGGGTAAATTTGTAAGATGCGCGGGTATATCTTCAATTTCTGACTATAAAAGGTGATGGCCCATAGCTTGTCCAAAGCCAAGAACAGATAGAAGACGAGTTTTGTGGACACGTTTAGTGTATTAGATCATTACTTTGAAGCTTATCTAAAATAGGTCGCGTTGTCCTTCGAAGTGTGGGTAAATTTGTAAGATGCGCGGGTATATCTTCAATTTCTGACTATAAAAGGTGATGGCCCATAGCTTGTCCAAAGCCAAGAACAGGTGGAAGAAGAGTTTTGTGGACACGTTTAGTGTATTAGATCATTACTTTGAAACTGATCTAAAATAGTTGGAGTTATCCTTCGAAATGTGGATAAATTTGCAAGATGCGCGAGCATATCTTTTATTTCTGAGTATAAAAGGTGATGCTGGATGATGGTGCGGGTGTTTCCTTTTTTTCTGATTTCGGTGTAGTGCACGGTACAAAGGGTGTAAAACGTGGTGTGACAAAGGGCTCGGAATCCGAGCGGAGGGTATTTCAAAGATTGGTTTCTTAAATCAAGACGTCGTATTTAGTATAGCGAGGGCCTCGGAGCCTCTTTTTGTTTCCTTCCTGAAATCCGTTAAAAATATGGTACTTTCGGCCTTTTGTTCCGCCTCTGGCGACGGGCGAGGTTCGCGTCTGCGACTCCTTTTTATGCTTTGTTAATATCCTGTATTACAACGATGGATCGCCGGAGTTTCGACCGAAGGAGGAGGATCTAAGAAACATTGATGCAATTTCCTGGAAAACTGGAATTATTCGCGTCGTAAATTTCGCGTCCCGCGAGGATCTCTCACATTCCGAACGAGAATTAATTCTTTCGCGTGCCATTAAAATGATTAAAACTTTTATCGGGCACTACCTCGGATTTGCATAATTCTCATATTTAGCGGAAGGAACGTCGCCGTTAATGCCCTCACCGCCACTTGTTCTTACCCGGCGATAAAAATCAGTTGTCCCGCATTAACATTATCTACGACTACCGAGTTTATAACACCAATTCTTTTATTTATACCGAGGAGTATTCATCCAGACTTTAACAACGCCATGCTTCCATTATTCCAACATTCATCTCTCTCTTGCTAACGACCTCTTCTTATGCAGACATATTAAATTCACCGCTGTAGCACGTATGCCTTCTATTGAATGGATGACCAACATGTATTTCTGAAGTTCTTAAGGAACCAACAGACACCAATAACTCGAAGGGAACACATTGCCATTAGGTGAACTGAAGGAAGCAATGAGATGGGATAGAAGACCAACTGAAAGCCTTGGCTCAAGGCTTCTTCTTGGCTTTTGACCAAGAAGATTACCAAGGATTTATTGCAATCCGCCTGGAACACCTCTGGATCAATCAGATGCTCCTCATGTGCATCCTGTATCCACCCTATCTTAAAAGATGACTACATATGGATAATGCCCACTGTGAAACGGAAAAATGGTATAACTACAAACCTACTAAATGAATAAACTCCGTTTGAAGGAGTTTCTAAATCTCTTTCTGGTAAACAAGTGGAGACAAAGCAGTTCTCGGAATACGTTCATCCGTAGCAATCTTGAAACGGGATTGCTTCACCTCGGTGGGAGAGAAAAGGGAGAAGGCGATTTCGCAATATTTAAAGCGTTATTGTCAAACAACCCCCGGCAGCCCTTGGTCCGCCTCGTGAAATATGACGGATGAAAAAAAATCAAGGCGATGTAAAGACGTGCAAATAATTGTCTCTCTCAGGGGGGGAATTTTGAGGATTGCGCTCGACGCAAGTCTTGAAAGTAATCCAGGGGTATTCATTATACAAAAAATCTCGGATCCGAAAGGGCTTTGTCGCGGGTGAAGTGCGCTAAATGGGGCCACGTTTCAGCGGATTTCTGGAGAAAGTGTGCTGGAGAAGTGTCCGGGGGAAGCTCGAGACCCCTTTCTCCGGAACAAAAGTCCAGATGAGAAACAATACGTGAGTAAACAAGTGAGTGTGTCCAATATTTGCGGTGGGATGGATAGATGGCATTACCGCGCCCGGACGTGACGTGTATGCGCTTGATCACTCTCTAATCTTTCGCGAGCCGCGACGTGTTTGTGTTACGAGATGCCCGTCGTCCCTTCCCATATTGCGAATTCCAGTAATCCGATACCGGTCAAGATTGAGTTACGAAACGGATACCAAATAAACGAAAAATGTCATTAGGGACGGGTCTTCCCCCAATTAAATTACACAGGTCCCGCACATAACGCAATTTATTATCCGCTTTAAGCCCAAATTACGTACAACAACGGCGCAGCGCCGATAACTCACTACTCGTGCCCTTCTTGATTGCGGCATACCTCCTTTCGGACACCACCATAAGAAACAAATAAAATCAACCCCCCCCGTCCCCCCGCCCCCCAAGGACTTCAAGTTCTACTTCAGGGATATTTTTATCTCGAAGGCTTCTTTAATCTAAGGTAAGACATTTATTTCATTTGTTAGAATTTTATATATTGAATATCGCAATTGTTGCTAATATTTCGTGTCACCTAATCAGTTATTAATTAATTACGGATACTAATTTACATATTTCGGATCGGACTTTTCCACTTTTCGGGTGACCGAAGACTGCTCGTTCGAACAGTGTTAGTTTCATTGCGATATCTCTCAGGGTACTCGAGTAATTAGCATTTTTCTATACACGTAACTTCCCGTAAGGGGGCTGGAAGCCGGCCGTAGAAATTAGGAACGCAAATTGTCGCACAACACGCCCACCTTTGTCTACGCCTGCTATTTCAAGGCTGTATAATCGCGATCGGACTGTTTGATATTCCTATAGTTTAAGAAGAATAGATCTTCTGTAGATCTTCTGTAGAACTTCTGTAGAACTTCTGTAGAACTTCTGTAGAACTTCTGTAGAACTTCTGTAGAACTTATGTAGAATTTCTGTACAAGTTCTCTAGAACTTCTGTAGAACTTCTGTAGAACTTCTGTAGAACTTCTGTAGAACTTCTGTAGAATTTCTGTACAAGTTCTCTAGAACTTCTGTAGAACTTCTGTAGAACTTCTGTAGAACTTCTGTAGAATTTCTGTACAAGTTCTCTAGAACTTCTGTAGAACTTCTGTAGAACTTCTGTAGAACTTCTGTAGACCTTCTGTAGAACTTCTGTAGAACTTCTGTAGAACTTCTGTAGAACTTCTGTAGAATTTCTGTACAAGTTCTCTAGAACTTCTGTAGAACTTCTGTAAAACTTCTGTAGAATTCTGAAGACCTGAGCTTTCTTGAAAAAAAGAAAGCTTTCCGACAAATAAGGAATTTCACTTGCTGTAAGCAGAGAATGAACTTCACTTGGCATTAGCATTGATACATTCTCTTGTCCGATGAGCGCTGTAGCTTCAGTGTTTCAAAAGTGAGGACAGGGTGCTTTTAAAGGCAAGAAGGATAATTAGTGCTCTTGAAAGCATTTTTTTTGTTTACTGGGGGAGTTTTTCTGTTGTTGTCTATTCGGTGTCGGTTTCGCATGGGAATTATGGGTAGAAATAATTACAGCCGGTGATGATATATTGTGAATTGTGTAGGAGGAAGTGGAGAAAGTTTGGCATAAAGTGTCGGTCAGATCTGTTAGGGTTAGGTGGCGTATGATGGATGACTTCCGCGCGCCGGTCCCGTCCCGACGCTCGGCGTCGCCACGGCCGTAATCTGCGCCATTTGTCATCTCGGCTCACCTCCTCGCTGTACACACTGCCGGATTCTTCTCCCAATCGCCCGGCGTCGTGCGACTTTTGTCCTCTCTCGCACAATAACTCCCGCAGATTGGGTCGCTCGCTCTTTGTGCGTTATGAGGATTGATTAAGCAGGCTACGCGCGCTGGGGGACAAATGAATTTCACACCAATTGCCCGATCGTTGTTTCGCTGTTGACGGGGAATTTATCGGGTATATTACGGGGTAGCCCGGGACAGAATTATCGCGTTTTTTACGTCCCGGTCTCCCCCGCGATCTTTGTCTACCAGAAAAATCGAGCCATCTCGCTGATGGCGCCCATCCACTATCTTCTCCTCCGCTCTGTTTGCCTCTTCTAATGCCATCTATTCATTATGCTCCCAGATCACTTTATTATGCCGCGGGACATCCACGCTAATACGCACCAATAAATCTCTCTAAAGGCAGTCCGATTTGGACATACAATGGCGCATAACTTGTTTACTATAATCACACTAATTTAGACCAGTCCCATTCAGATTGCATCCGATTCGGAATTCTCTGTCCATCTATCAATGTTCACGGATAAAGCATTTCAGCGAATTACCTCAAATACATTAGGCCAGGAAGAAGCTAAAACAGCAAACATCTGAAGACATGTGGTCACCAGGACATCACATCCATTTTCTTCCAGACCATCTACTCATATTTGGAATACTGGTCTCTTATTTCCACCACTTCAAAGCTTTGCAATGGTTGCTTTCCAAAGAAATCAATCGATGCTATGTCCAATATCATATGTTAATGGGAAATTGATGTCAACTTTCTTTCTTTCGCTTGCTTCATATGAACTGCTGCCTCATGGTGGAGTTGATTTTTGCTTTTGGCTGCTATTGCTTCGGTACCAAGATGTTGTGGAAGATCGTTTATGTACATAATGAAGGCCACTAAAGACCACTAGTACTTCAATACATTGTAGTTTAATAATAGTAATCTATTAAAACCATAAAAGTTATTGACCAATGACAAAGAACCGAGCATTTGTGCATTTGTAGTAAAGAGGGAAATTATGAACGGTATACAGAGTGCGAATTAAACTCGAATTTTGTTTATACTCGATAAAGTCCGATGATTGTGAAAAATAGAAATGGGTGTTTCCGAGTATTCGGATTTAGGATGCGTATAAAATAGCGATTTATCGAATTAGAGTTCGGGCGCGAGGAGCGCGGCGAGGGGCGGTTTCCATAAAAAATTTAAAGCCGCTTCTCGTTCCTCGACTGCAGGGGCATATGAAGCGTGTAAAATTGGTTCCGAACGTAAAGTACCATCGACGACTCGGCCAGATACGGGCAGGAGTGCGCGCGAGATGTCTTTGTCACCCTTCGAGGGCGACCCCTTCGCCTGGTCAGCCGATCAGACGACGAATAATAACACAAAAGGGACCCACTTCACTTCGACAATTCAATTTCTCCCGGTGATAGATCTCCGCGTAATGTGAAATTGATATGACGCGCACAAAAAAATGCCTTTTTTATAGTTTGATTTAAGAAGTTTATTCTCCACCGAGCAGGAAGCCATACAGACGTCCGAACAGATCCCACTCATAAATTCAGGAACGCAGCCACTCACCACCTTTTAAGATATTGCTTTATATATATATATACAGTGTGTCCCCCGATGGACCTAATTATACCTATGGCTATAGAAGAGGTAATTTTCAATTTATCGAGAAAAGTCATTGTTTATAAAGAATTTTGGTCCTAAAAATTCGAAAGCCATTGTTAATATTTTGGTTTAACATACAACGTGGTTAGAAAACACGAAAATGTTTTCGGCCCTATAGGATGGCCACCACGTTCACCTGATTTAACGCCGCTTGATTTTTTTCTGTGAGGTTATTTAAAACAGAAGGTGTATGTGAATAATTCTCATGCTAATGTAGACATTCTAAAACTAAAAATTAGGGAAGCAGTAGACGAAATAAATGAAGAAACAATTGATTTGGTATATCGGGAGTTCGTGTTTTCTAACCATCCTGTATGTTAATACAAAATATGAACAATGGCTTTCGACTTCTTAGGACATCCAAAGCCCTTTATAAAGGTTCATCATATGTGGTCAGCTATTTGTTGATGTATTACAGTAAGAATTCTTTTGGGTTGTGGAATCTTAACGTGGGTGTGTTTGTGTAGTGATTCGTGGAGTACCAAAGACGGATATATAGCAAATTCCTGAGGAAGTTTTTAATGAAACTTCCCACGTTACTGTCATCAGTACATATCTATATATATACATATTTATATTATATTTTCTTACCTATTGTAGTTTCTTCAGTGCCTGCCATAAAGAGTAGAGACGGAAGTGTTTGTGTACCAACATCTCTGGTGCTTCTTCTGCAATAGCTTTTCGAAGCCGTCTCACAACCTTCAGGTGAGCTGATCTCCGTTTGACATTTGGACCAATGCTCCAACCACGGTGATGTCATTGGCAATTTTGCACGTCTGTGCCTTGGCATTTTGCTACAAACTACAAATTAAAGTTATTAATATCGTTGGCAAACTTATGAAGATATAGCTACCTTCTCCTTTTTTGGAATTGCTAATTTTAGTTTTCTGGTAGATGGAGAAGTTTAAAACCTGAAAATAAAGAGATACGTATGGTAGTTAATAAAAGTTAGGTTATACAAATACAATACAATACATACAGATCAAAATGTAATGGTTTCAATAGAAAGTAAGTACCTATTATTTATGTCTATATCCAATAATGCAGAAACCAGTAAAACATAATAACCGCGGGTCTTTCGTTGCACTCGTGAACGTCAACAAACTTCAACTCCAAGCAGGTGTCATAACTTAGAGCATGAATACGAGTTTGTTTTTTGTTTATGTTGAAATTCAAATCCTACACACGTACTGCAGAACATATGGATGCAAATGTGGCGCTTATTATTTAAAATTGATATCGCCTATTACAGTTTTTATAAGGGGTAGGGGCTTGAGATTTATTTCGGCCTATACATCTCAGCCTATATCATCTATCAACACACCACCTAACTGTGCTTATGCAAAGTGATATGATCCAGCGTGAAAAGGGGTGATTTATCAACACCGTTGAAATAAAATTACTTTTATGTTATCGTCATCTTATTTTTGCATACAGTCAATGGGAATATTCGGGTTCATATGATGATACGGATAGCTTTATTTAAAATATGACTAGCATGATAATCAAAAGAAAGTTGTCTGCGTGATATACAGTTGTCCAGGAAATCGCTTGGTATATGGTACCGAAATATCCATATTTGACTGTTGCCTTATTAGTTTCATACAAGACGCCAACTTTTATAAACAATAAAATTTTCCGAGAAATGGATAACCAAAAAAAAAAATCCATATGATGCGGACTTTCCGTGACGCACTGTAGATGTATGGCATTTTGTGTCAGTGTAGAGTAATGTATAATTATGTCGTCGGTTAATATGTAGGAGTTTTGTAGGGTTTGTCTATGAATTGGGGCACTTTATCAGCCGACTTCATATGCTAAACAATATCGCAGGGATTTATCCGTGAATAGTGCCCTACCCGAAATTCACTGCATATGGTAATGCAGACCCGAGGCCCTACTGAATAATCGATCAGGGTCTGTCTATCTATCAAATTAATCACTTGTATAAAAATGTCATGAAATATACATGTGACGTGGAGTCGTTTATATTGTTTCAGGCTTTTGACGGCCGCACATTTGTTTTTGCTCGAAAAATATTCATCTCGAAAAATGACGAGAATTGATAAAAGGAAACTAATAATCAATATAAAGAACGTAGTAACTCACATCAGTCGCTTGAGAAGTCGGTACGATTTTTTAAATAAAACGATAACTGTAAAAATTGCGCTAAACATAGTCATAGATTCACAACTCAGGTAATATCCTAAGAATTTTGATAAAACTTTTCAGAATTGATAAAACGAAACTTATAATCAATATAAAGAACGTAGTAACTCACATCAGTCGCCTGTGAAGTCGGTACGATTTTTTAAATTAAACAATAACTGTAAAAATTGCACTAAACATAGTCGTAGATTCACAACTCAGGAAATACCCTAAGAATTTTGATAAAACTTTCCAGAATTAATAAAAGGAAACTAATAAACAATATAAAGAACGTAGTAACTCACATCAGTCGCCTGAGAAGTCGGTACGATTTTTTAAATTAAACAATAACTGTAAAAATTGCACTAAACATAGTTATAGATTCACAACTCAGGAAATACCCTAAGAATTTTGATAAAACTTTCCAGAATTAATAAAAGGAACTAATAAACAATATAAAGAACGTAGTAACTCACATCAGTCGCCTGAGAAGTCGGTACGATTTTTTAAATTAAACAATAACTGTAAAAATTGCACTAAACATAGTCATAGATTCACAACTCAGGAAATATCATAAGAATTTTGATAAAACTTTCCTGAATTCATAAAAGGAAACTAATAATCAATATAAAGAACGTAGTAACTCACATCAGTCGCTTGAGAAGTCGGTACGATTTTTTAAATTAAACAATAACTGTAAACATTGCACTAAGCATAGTCATAGATTCACAACTCAGGAAATATCCTAAGAATTTTGATAGAACTTCCCAGAATTGATAAAAGGGAAATAATAATCAATATCAAGAACGTAGTAACTCACATCAGTCGCTTGAGAAGTCGGTACGATTTTTTAAATTAAACAATAACTGTAGAAATTGCACTAAACATAGTCATAGATTCACAACTCAGGAAATATCATAAGAATTTTGATAAAATTTTGCTGAATTCATAAAAGGAAACTAATAATCAATATAAAGAACGTAGTAACTCACATCAGTCGCTTGTGAAGTCGGTACGATTTTTTAAATTAAACTAAATCTGTAAAAATTGTACTAATCATAGTCATAGATTCACAACTCAGGAAATATCGTAAGAATTTTGATAAAACTTTCCAGAATTGATAAAAGGAAACTAATAATCAAATAACGAACGTAGTAACTCACATCAGTCGCTTGTGAAGTCGGTACGACTTTTTAAATTAAACAAAATCTGTAATAATTGTGCTAATCATAGTCAGATTCACAACTCAGGACATATCCTAAGAATATTGATAAAACTTTCCAGAATGAATAAAAGGAAACTAATAATCAATATAAGGAACGTAGTAACTCACATCCGTCTGGCAAACTTAAGACACAAAAACGCAAAACTATAGCCAAGTCATCACCCGACCATAGACAAATTATAATAGCTTATAAAATGTTCGAACCAATTAAAAAATCAATTATCAAATACAATTTTTATCGCTGTCACGTGCCCGAGAAAGAAATTTCTGTGCGTGACAGAAGTGTTCAGTATAAACAAATACAGGGCTGGCACACAAAAATAATTTCAAGGTAAATTTACAGCTGCACGCCAACATTGAGACAAGACGCGATAGAGATGGAGGCGAGCAGCCATCGACCACGAGATGCCTTTTTGTCCACGATATCTTCGCCCAGACAGCGCGGTTTGTGGTTTTACCAAGAAATTCGTCAAGGGGACGATCTTCTTCGAAACTAAAGTCTCCTAGACATATCTAAAATAATAGGCTGCAGCAAATTAGATCCTCCGGAGTAGAGACGCAAGGTTTTTAAAATTTCTGATGACAGCCGTCTGAAACCAGGCAGTTACACGTTTACTTTTAAAGGCTATGAAATATACCGTTGTACAGAATGGGCAATGAATGTTAAAAACTCTCGTAAAAATGTGCTTAAGTTATAACGACTGTTTGTTTAATTACATTTTAAGAAACGGGTTCGAAGTTACAACTTTGTTAAAGCTCATTGTAGTAATTCATCACCAGGGTTCTTATATTTTGCATATTAAAGTTGATAATTTTTAAAATGTTATAGACCCAATATGATTGATTGTAATTGCAGAATACAACACAGTTGAAGACGTAACATTGCAGTAGCTAAGTCTCAAGTGTATGTGCTTATATTGAAAACTGTTACAAAGTTGGGTGGGAGTTTAACAAATTCAATCTGATAATTTAATGCTCTTAGTGGAACTGGTGGAACTGGTGGGACGCGGAGCTTAGCACCTCCATCTAATTTATCTAATTGCTTTTGAGGAGCGCTGCGGAATAAAGGCGAATCAAACTAGATCCAATGTTAACTTAAATTTTCCGGGTTACAAACACCGGTCGTTAAAGTTATTTAATGCGAGAGTCCAGTTGCGGGAATTGCCGAATTTAATACTCTCTATCATCATAAAATCAGGTGATGTACCCCGAACGACTGCATATTAGCTCCAGTCACATAGACGCCGACGCCGTCATATAATTACCAAGCCGTGAAATGACAGAACAGGTCCACAATCACATCTCCATCCACATTCGCATCCAAATATTGATTTTATTTCGTAAAATCTATCAATAACCTAAGAATATCTATGAAAGTTGCTACGATTGTTTACTATGCATCAATAAACAGTATAAAGGCCATAGTAATACGTGAAACTCCCTGAAAGAGGAATGCTGATTTCTTTTTTATTTTCTGAAACTTGCATATTTTCACTATAAATCGTAAACAAATCATTACTCCAACAATAACCTAAGAATTTTTATAAAACTTGCTACGATTGTTTACAATGCGTCAATAAACAGCATAAAGGCCATAGTAATATGTGAAACTACCTGAAAGAGGAATGCTGACCTTTTTATTTTCTGAAACTTGCATATTTTCAATATAAATCGTAAAAAAATCATTACTCTAACAATAACCTAAGAGTTTTTATGTATCTTGCTACGATTGTTTATTATGCATCAATAAACAGTATAAAGACCATAGTAATACGTGAAACTCGCTGAAAGAGGAATGCTGATTTTTTCATTTTCTGAAACATGCATATTTTCACTATAAATCGTAAACAAATCATTACTCTAACAATAACCTAAGAATTTTTATGAAACTTGCTACGATTGTTTACTATGCATCAATAAACAGTATACAGGCCATAGTAATACATGAAACTCCCTCAAAGAGGAATGCTGATTTTGTTGTGTTCTGAAACATGCATATTTTCAGTATAAATCGTAAAAAAATCATTACTCTAACAATAACCTAAGAATTTATATGAAACTTGCTACGGTTGTTTACTATGCACCAATAAACATCATAAAGGCCATAGTATTACGTGAAACTCCCTGAAAGAGGAATTCTGATGTTTTTATTTTCTGAAACATGCATATTTTCACTATAAATCGTAAAAAATCATTACTCTAACAATAACCTAAGAATTTTTATGAAACTTGCTACGATTGTTTACGATGCATCAATAAACAGTATAAAGGCCATAGTAATACGTGAAACTCCCTCAAAGAGGAATGTCGATTTTTTATTTTCTGAAACATGCATATTTTCAATATAAATCGTAAAAAATTCATTACTCTAACAATAACCTAAGAATTTTTATGAAACTTGCTACGATTGTTTACTATGCATTAATAAACAGTATAAAGGCCATAGTAATACGTGAAACTCCCTCAAAGAGGAATGCTGATTTTGTGGTTTTCTGAAACATGCATATTTTCAGTATAAATCGTAAAAAAATCGTTACTCTAACAATAACGCAAGAATTTTTATAAAACTTGCTACGATTGTTTACTATACATCAATAAACAGTATAAAGGCCGCAGAAATACGCGAAACTCCCTGAAAGAGGAATGCTGATGCTTTTATTTTCTGAAACATGCATATTTTCACTATAAATTTTAAAAAAATCATTACTCTAACAATAAACTAAGAATTTTCATGTAACTTGCTACGATTGTTTACTATGCATCAATAAATAGTATAAAGGACATAGTAATACGTGAAACTCCCTGAAACTGGAATGCTGATTTTTTTTATTTTCTGATACATGCATATTTTTACTATAAATCGTAAAAAAATCATTACTCTAACAATAATTTAAGAATTTTTATGAAACTTGCTACGATTATTTACTATGCATCAATAAACAGTATAAAGGCCATAATAATACGTGAAACTCCCTGAAAGTGGAATACTGATTTTTTTTATTTTCTGAAACTTGCATATTTTCAATATAAATCGTAAAAAAATCGTTACTCTAACAATAACCTAAGAATTTTTATGAAACTTGCTACGATTGTTTACTATGCATCAATAAATAGTATAAAGGCCATACTAATACGTGAAACGCCCTGAAAGAGGAATGCCGATTTCTTTTATTTTCTGAAACATGCATATTTTCACTATAAATCGTAAAAAAATCATTACTCTAACAATAACCTAACAATTTTTATGAAACTTGCTACGATTATTTACTATGCATCAATAAACAGTATAAAGGCCATAGTAATACGTGAAACTCCCTGAAAGAGGAATACTGATTTTTTTTATTTTCTGAAACTTGCATATTTTCTATATAAATCGTAAAAAGATCATCACTCTAACAATAACCTAAGAATTTTTATGAAACTTGTTACGATTGTTAACTATGCATCAATAAACAGTATAAAGGCCGTAGTAATACGTGAAACTCCCTGCAAGAGGAATGCTGATTTTTTTTTATTTTCTGAAACATGTATATTTTTACTATAAATCGTAAAATAATTCAAATGGCTCACCCTGCATGGACACTATACAAACTGGAGCTGAGGTAAAAATATTTTACCCCTAAAAAGATTAAAGCTCGTTTATAAGCTTATCTCATATTTAACTTTATTTTGAAAGGTCTCCAACAGTTTTTACAGCATTTAGTTAATAATGAATGCCCCTCAGGCTGTTGTTTGATTTCGCTAGGAATACAAGGGATAAATAAAAGTATGATTTATCACGAGAAAACATAAAGGGTATTAACTGACGGCTTACTAGATAATATGTCAGAGGTATTTAGAAAAAAGAAAGAAACAAAAGAACCCTCCGCAGGAGGGATCAGACGCAATTAACTATAGTTGCCTGTAATTCCGTAAAATGACAGAGATCATATAACTAATTCCTGTACATCAGGTCCGGACGTGATCGTATTATTTTTGATCCGTTGATCAATTAGTCGGATGGACCCACGGCGATTTGTAGTTTCTAGAAGCGCTCCGACGCTGCGCGGAGCGTCGGAGCGAGTCGGTAAAAATTAATTAAAACCGAAAAATGCCCCGGATTTAATTGCAATGCAATTTGCAGATGGGACAATGAATTTAGTACTGAAACGTGATGTCCTCCAGGGAATTCGGTACATTGTTCGTCACCCCCAGGCGAACCCTTCGGGTCTTATTGGCAAACCGCTAAACACGCACCTGATAAATTGATTGATTTGCCTCGATTTTGCATCACGGCAGTTTAACGCAAACTGCGTCCGATCTAATCGACCGAACTTGACGTTTCAAACGGTACCGGATAGGAAATTGGTCGAGGAATTCATTTCTGAAAACCGCGTTGCTCTATAACGCGCGGTTCGCGAGAAAACCGCGAGAAACCGCGGAAACTATGTTTTCCCACTTTCTGGCCAAACCGTACGCGTTACGGGAAAACCGAGGTCACCGTTGAATTCAGCACATCCAAATGCATCAGCATGACTACATTAGAACGCTCTATCTCTCAAAAAGTTAGCAATATTTTTTTTATCTAAATTTAGCACATTTGGATAGAAAAAAATTGAACTTTGCAACCGTTGGCGATAGAAACGTTTACCCATCACCAAGTGATAGCTCTCGACGAGTACATCAAAAATATGTATACTTTTATATGCCTAAGTATTACCATTTTGAAGTTATGTGGTCCAATTCGCTTATTTCTGTGTTATCTGAAACAACGTAATTTTACCACAACTCGGTAACCAGTAGAGACAGAGACTTTTCCTATGTAAATTTGTAATCAGCGGACCCATTTTAGTAAGATAGCAAAGGTTTCGTGTTGATCCGGGTCCTAGTTTTTGAGATAGGTGTGCCACTTCAAAATTATAGTTTAAAATTTGTGATTTGTTACAAAATTTTAGCCAGTCGGCAAAAACCCAACCACCTTCAATCAAATTAAGGTTATGGTTCTTAATACAGTTTTTGACGCTGATCACGCCGGTATAATTAGATTTTACTTATTTGGAACGGTTCGGCAGTTATTACGTTCCCAGTTATCAAAAATGATGCTAAAAACACCCATTTTACTATATTAGAAACTATTAACGCAAACTGTGTCCGATCTAATTGACCGATATTGACGTTTCAACCGGTACCGGATAGGAAATTGGTCGAGGAATTCATTTCTGAAAACCGCGTTGCTCTATAATGCGCGGTTCGCGAGAAAACCGCGAGAAACCGCGGAAACTATGTTTTCCCACTTTCTGGCCAAACCGTACGCGTTACGGGAAAACCGAGGTCACCGTTGAATTCAGCACATCCAAATGCATAAGCATGACTACATTAGAACGCTCTATCTCTCAAAAAGTTAGCAATATTTTTTTTATCTAAATTTAGCACATTTGGATAGAAAAAAATTTAACTTTGCAACCGTTGGCGATAGAAAGGTTTACCTATCACCAAATGATAGCTCTCGACGAGTACATCAAAAATATGTATACTTTTATATACCTAAGTATTACCATTTTGAAGTTATGTGGTCCAATTCGCTTATTTTTGTGTTATCTGAAAAAACGTAATTTTACCACAACTCGGTAACCAGTAGAGACAGAGACTTTTCCTATGTAAATTTGTAATCAGCGCACCCATTTTAGTAGGATAGCAAAGGTTTCATGTTGATCTGGGTCCTAGTTTTTGAGATAGGGGTGCCACTTCAAAATTATAGTTTAAAATTTGTGATTTCTTACAAAATTTTAGCCAGTCGGCAAAAACCCAACCACCTTCAATCAAATTAAGGTTATGGTTCTTAATACAGTTTTTGATGCTGATCACGCCGGTATAATTAGATTTTACTTATTTGGAACGGTTCGGCAGTTATTACGTTCCCAGTTATCAAAAATGATGCTAAAAACACCCATTTTACTATATTAGAAACTATTAACGCAAACTGTGTCGGATCTAATTGACCGATATTGACGTTTCAACCGGTACCGGATAGGAAATTGGTCGAGGAATTCATTTCTGAAAACCGCGTTGCTCTACAACGCGCGGTTCGCGAGAAAACCGCGAGAAACCGCGGAAACTATGTTTCCCACTTTCTGGCCAAACTGTACGCGTTACGGGAAAACCGAGCACACCGTTGAATTCAGCACATCCAAATGCATAAGCATGACTACATTAGAACGCTCTATCTCTCAAAAAGTTACCAATGTTCTTTTAGTCTAAATTTAGCACATTTGGATAGAAAAAAAATGAACTTTGCAACCGTTGGCGATAGAAAGGTTTACCTATCACCAAATGATAGCTCTCGACGAGTACATAAAAAATATATATACTTTTATATGCCTAAGTATTACCATTTTGAAGTTATGGGTCCAATTCGGTTATTTTTGTGTTATCTGAAAAAACGTAATTTTACCACAACTCGGTAACCAGTAGAGACAGAGACTTTTCCTATGTAAATTTGTAATCAGCGGACCCATTTTAGTAAGATAGCAGAGGTTTCATGTTGATCCGCGTCCTAGTTTTTGAGATAGGGGTGCCACTTAAAAATTATAGTTTAAAATATGTGATTTGTTACAAAATTTTAGCCAGTCGGCAAAAACCCAACCACCTTCAATCAAATTAAGATTATGGTTTTTAATACAGTTTTTGACGCTGATTACGCCGGTATAATTAGATTTTACTTATTTGGAACGGTTCGGCAGTTATTACGTTCCCAATTATCAAAAATGATGCTAAAAACACCCATTTTACCATATTAGAAACTTTTAACGCAAACTGTGTCCGATCTAATTGACCGATATTGACGTTTCAACCGGTATCGGATAGGAAATTGGTCGAGGAATTCATTTCTGAAGAGCGCGTTGCTCTATAACGCGCGGTTCGCGAGAAAACCGTGTGAAACCGCGGAAACTATGTTTTCCCACTTTCTGGCCAAACCGTACGCGTTACGGGAAAACCGAGCTCACCGTTGAATTCAGCACACCCAAATGTATAAGCATGACTACATTAGAACGCTCTATCTCTCAAAAAGTTAGCAATATTTTTTTTATCTAAATTTAGCACATTTGGATCGAAAAAAATTGAACTTTGCAACCGTTGGCGATAGAAAGGTTTACCTATCACCAAATGATAGCTCTCGAAGAGTACATCAAAAATATGTATACTTTTATATGCCTAAGTATTACCATTTTGAAATTATGTGGTCCAATTCCCTTATTTCTGTGTTATCTGAAACAACGTAATTTTACCACAACTCGGTAACCAGTAGAGACAGAGACTTTTCCTATGTAAATTTGTAATCAGCGGACCCAGTTTAGTAGGATAGCAAAGGTTTCCTGTTGATCTGGGTCCTAGTTTTTGAGATAGGCGTGTCACTTCAAAATTATAGTTTAAAATTTGTGATTTCTTACAAAATTTTAGCCAGTCGGCAAAAACCCAACCACCTTCAATCAAATTAAGATTATGGTTTTTAATACAGTTTTTGACGCTGATTACGCCGGTATAATTAGATTTTACTTATTTGGAACGGTTCGGCAGTTATTACGTTCCCAGTTATCAAAAATGATGCTAAAAACACCCATTTTACTATATTAGAAACTTTTAACGCAAACTGTGTCCGATCTAATTGACCGATATTGACGTTTCAACCGGTACCGGATAGGAAATTGGTCAAGGAATTCATTTCTGAAAACCGCGTTGCTCTATAACGCGCGGTTCGCGAGAAAACCGCGTGAAACCGCGGAAACTATGTTTTCCCACTTTCTGGCCAAACCGTACGCGTTACGGAAAAACCGAGCTCACCGTTGAATTCAGCACATCCAAATGCATAAGCATGACTACATTAGAACGCTCTATCTCTCAAAAAGTTACCAATGTTTTTTTTTCTAAATTTGGCACATTTAGATAGAAAAAAATTGAACTTTGCACCAGTTGGCGATAGAAAGGCTTACCCACTACCAAATGATAGCTCTCGTTGAGTCTATCAAAAATATGTATACTTTTATATGTCTAAGATTTACCATTGTCAAGTTATGTGGTCCATTTCGCTTATTTTTGTATTATTTGAAAAAACGAAATTTCAGCTCAACTCGGTAACCATTAGAGACAGAGACTTTTCCTATGTAAATTTGTAATCAGCGCACCCATTTTAGTAAAATAGCAAAGGTTTCATGTCGATCCAGGTCCTAGTTTTTGAGATAGGAGTGCCACTTAAAAATTATAGTTTAAAATATGTGATTTGTTACAAAATTTTAGCCAGTCGGCAAAAACCCAACCACCTTCAATCAAATTAAGATTATGGTTTTTAATACAGTTTTTGACGCTGATTACGCCGGTATTATTAGATTTTACTTATTTGGAACGGTTCGGCAGTTATTACGTTCCCAGTTATCAAAAATGATGCTAAAAACACCCATTTTACTATATTAGAAACTTTTAACGCAAACTGTGTCCGATCTAATTGACCGATATTGACGTTTCAACCGGTATCGGATAGGAAATTGGTCGAGGAATTTATTTCTGAAAAGCGCGTTGCTCTATAACGCGCGGTTCGCGAGAAAACCGTGTGAAACCGCGGAAACTATGTTTTCCCACTTTCTGGCCAAACCGTACGCGCTACGGGAAAACCGAGGTCACCGTTGAATTCAGCACATCCAAATGCATAAGCATGACTACCTTAGAACGCTCTATCTCTCAAAAAGTTAGCAATGGTTTTTTAATCTAAATTTAGCACATTTAGATAGAAAAAAATTGAATTTTGCAACAGTTGGCGATAGAAAGGTTTACCTATCACCAAATGATAGCTCTCGACGAGTACATCAAAAATATGTATACTTTTATATGCCTAAGTATTACCATTTTGAAGTTATGTGGTCCAATTCGCTTATTTCTGTGTTATCTGAAACAACGTAATTTTACCACAACTCGGTAACCAGTAGAGACAGAGACTTTTCCTATGTAAATTTGTAATCAGCGGACCCATTTTAGTAAGATAGCAAAGGTTTCGTGTTGATCCGGGTCCTAGTTTTTGAGATAGGAGTGCCACTTAAAAATTATAGTTTAAAATTTGTGATTTCTTACAAAATTTTAGCCACTCGGTAAAAACCCAACTGTCTTCAATCAAATTAAGCTTCTGGTTTTTGATACAGTTTTGGACGCTGATTACGCCGGTATTATTAGTTTTTACTTATTTGAAACGGTTCGGCAGTTATTACGTTCCCAGTTATCAAAAATGATGCTAAAAACACCCATTTTACTATATTAGAAACTTTTAACGCAAACTGTGCCCGATCTAATTGACCGATATTGACGTTTCAACCGGTACCGGATAGGAAATTGGTCAAGGAATTCATTTCTGAAAACCGCGTTGCTCTATAACGCGCGGTTCGCGAGAAAACCGCGTGAAACCGCGGAAACTATGTTTTCCCACTTTCTGCCCAAACCGTACGCGTTACGGAAAAACCGAGCTCACCGTTGAATTCAGCACATCCAAATGCATAAGCATGACTACATTAGAACGCTCTATCTCTCAAAAAGTTGCCAATGTTTTTTTTTTCTAAATTTGGCACATTTAGATAGAAAAAAATTGAACTTTACACCAGTTGGCGATAGAAAGGTTTACCCACTACCAAATGATAGCTCTCGTTGGGTCTATCAAAAATATGTATACTTTTATATGTCTAAGATTTACCATTTTCAAGTTATGTGGTCCAATTCGCTTATTTCTGTGTTATCTGAAACAACGTAATTTTACCACAACTCGGTAACCAGTAGAGACAGAGACTTTTCCTATGTAAATTTGTAATCAGCGGACCCATTTTAGTAAGATAGCAAAGGTTTCGTGTTGATCCGGGTCCTAGTTTTTGAGATAGGAGTACCACATAAAAATTATGGTTTAAAATTTGTGATTTCTTACAAAATTTTAGCCACTCGGTAAAAACCCAACTGTCTTCAATCAAATTAAGCTTCTGGTTTTTGATACAGTTTTGGACGCTGATTACGCCGGTATTATTAGATTTTACTTATTTGAAACGGTTCGGCAGTTATTACGTTCCCAGTTATCAAAAATGATGCTAAAAACACCCATTTTACTATATTAGAAACTTTTAACGCAAACTGTGCCCGATCTAATTGACCGATATTGACGTTTCAACCGGTACCGGATAGGAAATTGGTCAAGGAATTCATTTCTGAAAACCGCGTTGCTCTATAACGCGCGGTTCGCGAGAAAACCGCGTGAAACCGCGGAAACTATGTTTTCCCACTTTCTGGCCAAACCGTACGCGTTACGGAAAAACCGAGCTCACCGTTGAATTCAGCACATCCAAATGCATAAGCATGACTACATTAGAACGCTCTATCTCTCAAAAAGTTGCCAATGTTTTTTTTTTCTAAATTTGGCACATTTAGATAGAAAAAAATTGAACTTTACACCAGTTGGCGATAGAAAGGTTTACCCACTACCAAATGATAGCTCTCGTTGAGTCTATCAAAAATATGTATACTTTTATATGTCTAAGATTTACCATTTTCAAGTTATGTGGTCCAATTCGCTTATTTCTGTGTTATCTGAAACAACGTAATTTTACCACAACTCGGTAACCAGTAGAGACAGAGACTTTTCCTATGTAAATTTGTAATCAGCGGACCCATTTTAGTAAGATAGCAAAGGTTTCGTGTTGATCCGGGTCCTAGTTTTTGAGATAGGAGTACCACTTAAAAATTATGGTTTAAAATTTGTGATTTCTTACAAAATTTTAGCCACTCGGTAAAAACCCAACTGTCTTCAATCAAATTAAGCTTCTGGTTTTTGATACAGTTTTGGACGCTGATTACGCCGGTATTATTAGATTTTACTTATTTGAAACGGTTCGGCAGTTATTACGTTCCCAGTTATCAAAAATGATGCTAAAAACACCCATTTTACTATATTAGAAACTTTTAACGCAAACTGTGCCCGATCTAATTGACCGATATTGACGTTTCAACCGGTACCGGATAGGAAATTGGTCAAGGAATTCATTTCTGAAAACCGCGTTGCTCTATAACGCGCGGTTCGCGAGAAAACCGCGTGAAACCGCGGAAACTATGTTTTCCCACTTTCTGGCCAAACCGTACGCGTTACGGAAAAACCGAGCTCACCGTTGAATTCAGCACATCCAAATGCATAAGCATGACTACATTAGAACGCTCTATCTCTCAAAAAGTTACCAATGTTTTTTTTTTCTAAATTTGGCACATTTAGATAGAAAAAAATTGAACTTTGCACCAGTTGGCGATAGAAAGGCTTACCCACTACCAAATGATAGCTCTCGTTGAGTCTATCAAAAATATGTATACTTTTATATGTCTAAGATTTACCATTTTCAAGTTATGTGGTCCATTTCGCTTATTTTTGTATTATTTGAAAAAACGAAATTTCAGCTCAACTCGGTAACCATTAGCGACAGAGACTTTTCCTATGTAAATTTGTAATCAGCGCACCCATTTTAGTAAAATAGCAAAGGTTTCATGTCGATCCAGGTCCTAGTTTTTGAGATAGGGGTGCCACTTAAAAATTATAGTTTAAAATATGTGATTTGTTACAAAATTTTAGCCAGTCGGCAAAAACCCAACCACCTTCAATCAAATTAAGATTATGGTTTTTAATACAGTTTTTGACGCTGATTACGCCGGTATAATTAGATTTTACTTATTTGGAACGGTTCGGCAGTTATTACGTTCCCAGTTATCAAAAATGATGCTAAAAACACCCATTTTACTATATTAGAAACTTTTAACGCAAACTGTGTCCGATCTAATTGACCGATATTGACGTTTCAACCGGTATCGGATACGAAATTGGTCGAGGAATTCATTTCTGAAAAGCGCGTTGCTCTATAACGCGCGGTTCGCGAGAAAACCGTGTGAAACCGCGGCAACTATGTTTTCCCACTTTCTGGCCAAACCGTACGCGCTACGGGAAAACCGAGGTCACCGTTGAATTCGGCACATCCAAATGCATAAGCATGACTACATTAGAACGCTCTATCTCTCAAAAAGTTAGCAATGGATTTTTAATCTAAATTTAGCACATTTAGATAGAAAAAAATTGAATTTTGCAACAGTTGGCGATAGAAAGGTTTACCTATGACCAAATGATAGCTCTCGACGAGTACATCAAAAATATGTATACTTTTATATGCCTAAGTATTACCATTTTGAAGTTATGTGGTCCAATTCGCTTATTTCTGTGTTATCTGAAACAACGTAATTTTACCACAACTCGGTAACCAGTAGAGACAGAGACTTTTCCTATGTAAATTTGTAATCAGCGGACCCATTTTAGTAAGATAGCAAAGGTTTCGTGTTGATCCGGGTCCTAGTTTTTGAGATAGGAGTGCCACTTAAAAATTATAGTTTAAAATTTGTGATTTCTTACAAAATTTTAGCCACTCGGTAAAAACCCAACTGTCTTCAATCAAATTAAGCTTCTGGTTTTTGATACAGTTTTGGACGCTGATTACGCCGGTATTATTAGATTTTACTTATTTGAAACGGTTCGGCAGTTATTACGTTCCCAGTTATCAAAAATGATGCTAAAAACACCCATTTTACTATATTAGAAACTTTTAACGCAAACTGTGCCCGATCTAATTGACCGATATTGACGTTTCAACCGGTACCGGATAGGAAATTGGTCAAGGAATTCATTTCTGAAAACCGCGTTGCTCTATAACGCGCGGTTCGCGAGAAAACCGCGTGAAACCGCGGAAACTATGTTTTCCCACTTTCTGGCCAAACCGTACGCGTTACGGAAAAACCGAGCTCACCGTTGAATTCAGCACATCCAAATGCATAAGCATGACTACATTAGAACGCTCTATCTCTCAAAAAGTTGCCAATGTTTTTTTTTTCTAAATTTGGCACATTTAGATAGAAAAAAATTGAACTTTACACCAGTTGGCGATAGAAAGGTTTACCCACTACCAAATGATAGCTCTCGTTGAGTCTATCAAAAATATGTATACTTTTATATGTCTAAGATTTACCATTTTCAAGTTATGTGGTCCAATTCGCTTATTTCTGTGTTATCTGAAACAACGTAATTTTACCACAACTCGGTAACCAGTAGAGACAGAGACTTTTCCTATGTAAATTTGTAATCAGCGCACCCATTTTAGTAAGATAGCAAAGGTTTCGTGTTGATCCGGGTCCTAGTTTTTGAGATAGGAGTGCCACTTAAAAATTATAGTTTAAAATTTGTGATTTCTTACAAAATTTTAGCCACTCGGTAAAAACCCAACTGTCTTCAATCAAATTAAGCTTCTGGTTTTTGATACAGTTTTGGACGCTGATTACGCCGGTATTATTAGATTTTACTTATTTGAAACGGTTCGGCAGTTATTACGTTCCCAGTTATCAAAAATGATGCTAAAAACACCCATTTTACTATATTAGAAACTTTTAACGCAAACTGTGCCCGATCTAATTGACCGATATTGACGTTTCAACCGGTACCGGATAGGAAATTGGTCAAGGAATTCATTTCTGAAAACCGCGTTGCTCTATAACGCGCGGTTCGCGAGAAAACCGCGTGAAACCGCGGAAACTATGTTTTCCCACTTTCTGCCCAAACCGTACGCGTTACGGAAAAACCGAGCTCACCGTTGAATTCAGCACATCCAAATGCATAAGCATGACTACATTAGAACGCTCTATCTCTCAAAAAGTTGCCAATGTTTTTTTTTTCTAAATTTGGCACATTTAGATAGAAAAAAATTGAACTTTACACCAGTTGGCGATAGAAAGGTTTACCCACTACCAAATGATAGCTCTCGTTGAGTCTATCAAAAATATGTATACTTTTATATGTCTAAGATTTACCATTTTCAAGTTATGTGGTCCAATTCGCTTATTTCTGTGTTATCTGAAACAACGTAATTTTACCACAACTCGGTAACCAGTAGAGACAGAGACTTTTCCTATGTAAATTTGTAATCAGCGCACCCATTTTAGTAAGATAGCAAAGGTTTCGTGTTGATCCGGGTCCTAGTTTTTGAGATAGGAGTGCCACTTAAAAATTATAGTTTAAAATTTGTGATTTCTTACAAAATTTTAGCCACTCGGTAAAAACCCAACTGTCTTCAATCAAATTAAGCTTCTGGTTTTTGATACAGTTTTGGACGCTGATTACGCCGGTATTATTAGATTTTACTTATTTGAAACGGTTCGGCAGTTATTACGTTCCCAGTTATCAAAAATGATGCTAAAAACACCCATTTTACTATATTAGAAACTTTTAACGCAAACTGTGCCCGATCTAATTGACCGATATTGACGTTTCAACCGGTACCGGATAGGAAATTGGTCAAGGAATTCATTTCTGAAAACCGCGTTGCTCTATAACGCGCGGTTCGCGAGAAAACCGCGTGAAACCGCGGAAACTATGTTTTCCCACTTTCTGCCCAAACCGTACGCGTTACGGAAAAACCGAGCTCACCGTTGAATTCAGCACATCCAAATGCATAAGCATGACTACATTAGAACGCTCTATCTCTCAAAAAGTTGCCAATGTTTTTTTTTTCTAAATTTGGCACATTTAGATAGAAAAAAATTGAACTTTACACCAGTTGGCGATAGAAAGGTTTACCTATCACCAAATGATAGCTCTCGAAGAGTACATCAAAAATATGTATACTTTTATATGCCTAAGTATTACCATTTTGAAATTATGTGGTCCAATTCGCTTATTTCTGTGTTATCTGAAACAACGTAATTTTACCACAACTCGGTAACCAGTAGAGACAGAGACTTTTCCTATGTAAATTTGTAATCAGCGGACCCATTTTAGTAAGATAGCAAAGGTTTCGTGTTGATCCGGGTCCTAGTTTTTGAGATAGGAGTGCCACTTAAAAATTATAGTTTAAAATTTGTGATTTCTTACAAAATTTTAGCCACTCGGTAAAAACCCAACTGTCTTCAATCAAATTAAGCTTCTGGTTTTTGATACAGTTTTGGACGCTGATTACGCCGGTATTATTAGATTTTACTTATTTGAAACGGTTCGGCAGTTATTACGTTCCCAGTTATCAAAAATGATGCTAAAAACACCCATTTTACTATATTAGAAACTTTTAACGCAAACTGTGCCCGATCTAATTGACCGATATTGACGTTTCAACCGGTACCGGATAGGAAATTGGTCAAGGAATTCATTTCTGAAAACCGCGTTGCTCTATAACGCGCGGTTCGCGAGAAAACCGCGTGAAACCGCGGAAACTATGTTTTCCCACTTTCTGGCCAAACCGTACGCGTTACAGAAAAACCGAGCTCACCGTTGAATTCAGCACATCCAAATGCATAAGCATGACTACATTAGAACGCTCTATCTCTCAAAAAGTTGCCAATGTTTTTTTTTTCTAAATTTGGCACATTTAGATAGAAAAAAATTGAACTTTACACCAGTTGGCGATAGAAAGGTTTACCCACTACCAAATGATAGCTCTCGTTGAGTCTATCAAAAATATGTATACTTTTATATGTCTAAGATTTACCATTTTCAAGTTATGTGGTCCAATTCGCTTATTTCTGTGTTATCTGAAACAACGTAATTTTACCACAACTCGGTAACCAGTAGAGACAGAGACTTTTCCTATGTAAATTTGTAATCAGCGCACCCATTTTAGTAAGATAGCAAAGGTTTCGTGTTGATCCGGGTCCTAGTTTTTGAGATAGGAGTGCCACTTAAAAATTATAGTTTAAAATTTGTGATTTCTTACAAAATTTTAGCCACTCGGTAAAAACCCAACTGTCTTCAATCAAATTAAGCTTCTGGTTTTTGATACAGTTTTGGACGCTGATTACGCCGGTATTATTAGATTTTACTTATTTGAAACGGTTCGGCAGTTATTACGTTCCCAGTTATCAAAAATGATGCTAAAAACACCCATTTTACTATATTAGAAACTTTTAACGCAAACTGTGCCCGATCTAATTGACCGATATTGACGTTTCAACCGGTACCGGATAGGAAATTGGTCAAGGAATTCATTTCTGAAAACCGCGTTGCTCTATAACGCGCGGTTCGCGAGAAAACCGCGTGAAACCGCGGAAACTATGTTTTCCCACTTTCTGGCCAAACCGTACGCGTTACGGAAAAACCGAGCTCACCGTTGAATTCAGCACATCCAAATGCATAAGCATGACTACATTAGAACGCTCTATCTCTCAAAAAGTTACCAATGTTTTTTTTTTTCTAAATTTGGCACATTTAGATAGAAAAAAATTGAACTTTGCACCAGTTGGCGATAGAAAGGTTTACCCACTACCAAATGATAGCTCTCGTTGAGTCTATCAAAAATATGTATACTTTTATATGTCTAAGATTTACCATTTTCAAGTTATGTGGTCCATTTCGCTTATTTTTGTATTATTTGAAAAAACGAAATTTCAGCTCAACTCGGTAACCATTAGAGACAGAGACTTTTCCTATGTAAATTTGTAATCAGCGCACCCATTTTAGTAAAATAGCAAAGGTTTCATGTCGATCCAGGTCCTAGTTTTTGAGATAGGGGTGCCACTTAAAAATTATAGTTTAAAATATGTGATTTGTTACAAAATTTTAGCCAGTCGGCAAATACCCAACCACCTTCAATCAAATTAAGATTATGGTTTTTAATCCAGTTTTTGACGCTGATTACGCCGGTATAATTAGATTTTACTTATTTTGAACGGTTCGGAAGTTATTACGTTCCCAGATATCAAAAATGATGCTAAAAACACCCATTTTAGTATATTAGAAACTTTTAACGCAAACTGTGTCCGATCTAATTGACCGATATTGACGTTTCAACCGGTACCGGATAGGAAATTGGTCGAGGAATTCATTTCTGAAAACCGCGTTGCTCTATAACCCGCGGTTCGCGAGAAAACCGCGAGAAACCGCGGAAACTATGTTTTCCCACTTTCTGGCCAAACCGTACGCGTTACGGGAAAACCGAGGTCACCGTTGAATTCAGCACATCCAAATGCATAAGCATGACTACATTAGAACGCTCTATCTCTCAAAAAGTTAGCAATATTTTTTTTATCTAAATTTAGCACATTTGGATAGAAAAAAATTGAACTTTGCAACCGTTGGCGATAGAAAGGTTTACCTATCACCAAATGATAGCTCTCGACGAGTAGTATTTTGAAGTTATGTGGTCCAATTCGCTTATTTTTGTGTTATCTGAAAAAACGTAATTTTACCACAACTCGGTAACCAGTAGAGACAGAGACTTTTCCTATGTAAATTTGTAATCAGCGCACCCATTTTAGTAAGATAGCAAAGGTTTCATGTTGATCCGCGTCCTAGTTTTTGAGATAGGGGTGCCACTTAAAAATTATAGTTTAAAATTTGTGATTTCTTACAAAATTTTAGCCAGTCGGCGAAAACCCAACTGTCTTCAATCAAATTAAGGTTCTGGTTCTTAATACAGTTTTGGACGCTGATTGCGCCGATATAATTAGATTTTACTTATTTGGAACGGTTCGGCAGTTATTACGTTCCCAGTTATCAAAAATGATGCTAAATGATGCGGCGAAAACCCAACTGAGTCAACGGTATAGTCCGAATTTAGATTATTATTGTTGTTCTCTAGTCTGTAGGTGGTATAAATTTCTGATTTGTGGGTATGTTAAACGTACAAGGAGATTCTATGGACCGTGGAGCCAGTAAGACAAAGTTATTCTGAGTGTTTGAGGAGTTATGGAAAGTCGGATTGCAGACATAATACTGGAACGGTTATAATGGTGCCAGGGGTGAGTTTACGACACGACTAGTTTCGTACAATTAATTTTGCTGGTTCATATATATATACGAGACAATCGTAAGAGCGAGAATGGCGCGATTTTCCCATCGCAGTGCAACTTCCTGGTTCCTACTGTCTTCACTTGCCGTATCCGGACCTAGGCACGTCCATTCCCGGAGCGGATGCTGCGTGTTTAGACGTTTTCTTATTTATTTGCGAACAGATTACTCTGGTATCTTCGTTCGGTTACGAACCTGCTTCCAGCGACTTCCTCCTTAAATTCCCTTACCACATTTCGAAATTTATCAAATATATTTGCCGGAAAATGACTCGAACGAAAATTAAATTGAACTTCCTCAATCGTATTTGAACCCCGCGTCCCTCGAAAAGTAATCTAGATTCGCTGGGCAAAAACTATTAGACCACAAAATGAAATACCGTAAATCATCTCTTCTCCAATCGAACCGCATATGGGTTATCGTCATCGAGATAAATATATATATATATATATATAATGTGTTAAAGTGACTAAGCCAGCAACCCCAATTAATACACGGTGTTAAACAATCGTGTTGTGTTTTATTTTAATATATATATATATATATATATATATATATATATATATATATATATATATATATATATATATATATATATATATATATATATATATATATATATATATATATATATATATATATATATATATATATATATATATATATATATATATATATATATATATATATGTATATATATGTATATATATATATAGGTTTTTGCATTCCCATATGGATTTTATAATAGTTTAAAATATAAGCGGATCAATCGCGAGTCACTGGTTAAATATAATTTCGAATTGATCAATTCTCGCGCGTGGTTGGTTACTTAGTTGTCCAGCATTAAACGTCGAGCATTTGGCAGCACTTAAAAAAACCTAAATAAAGATTATGCCGTTCGGTAATATGTGGGGTTCTCCGGTTATACAACTGTCATACGAAAGTAACAACAGATGGGGTTGGGGTGGTGCCGCCCCTTCGCCGGCGTTATGGTAATATGTGAACCGACGCAAAGCTTTTAACATTGGTTCTGAATCACAGGTATTAATCCGCCGTTGCACACCTGTTCGCCCGTACTAATTACCTAATCCATAGTTTTCATATCGCCCGGCAGATCAAATCCCACGGATTATTAATTTAATATCATAACATGCATAACAAACTAATTGATTTTCCTATTGCTCAACAGAGTGGAATGTATCAAACAAATGTTACTAAACTGTTTGAAAGCTACAGACAGTCTATATTATATGCTGAGATTATATGCTAACGTTATAGATCTATAGCGTATAGGTTTCGATAAGAAACGCTTATAGAACTCTATAACTCTCCAATAACTGTCTTATAGAAATGCTATTCTGAGTACATCTCTTACCGGGGGCAAGATGGAGTCACCGAATCAGCTGATTGTATTTACTAAAGCGTCGCCCTGTTTGAGTTCAGCGGTTGAGAAGTTTAGGATGCGTTACATTTTACAGTTTTTGCATTGGATGCAACAGTTATAAACATTTTTCTTTAGCAACTGATGTAAATACGTTTGGTATTTAATGGAATATTTTATATTTCATTTCGATGTACAATCAAATGTAGTGTATATATATGTATGAGCTGACTAAGGATTGATACGAATGTTGAAAGTCCTGACTTAGGGAATGGACAGGTGAATCAGCTAGATATAGGTAATAGCAATTACTAGTATTAGGTAGACCGTCAACGAGGAATAATGTAATTATAAGGGAATAAACGTATCATAAGTGCCAACGTGTTTGTGTGTCAACCCATCAGATATACGTAGTATATCGCTGGCGATCCTTACAGCCGAAATCTTGTGACCATCTCGAGAGAGTGGCAACTATGGGGAATTATGTCAGCATGGAGGAACAAGAAATTATTATTGCCCAAACCGGAAATAGTGGTGGCGCAACATCTAGCAGTTGTATTTCAAGTATGTCATTCAGTCTTTAGGAAATGGGTGGTGTCCTATATGTCATCATGTGAAAATCACAGAAAATTGCACGAGAGATCGACAGCAGCCAGGAGCTGATCTGAGATTCCAGAGCCGAATAGTGTGAGTACGCAAATAGTGCGCGAATAACCGAACTAGCAATTGAATTAGCAATTTAGGAGAATTAAAATTAGAATTAGACAATTTATTACTATATCCCAACACAAAATTGAACATACATCATCAAAAGAGAAATATAAAATAGTCCTAACGATCCTTTTGAGTTTTTATGCGATATCCACAAACTTAAAGAAAATGTTATAAGTAAAAATGATTTACTGAGACATTCCAAAGATATAGAAGCCGCTTTAAAAGTTGGCGAATCCTCCATCTTAATGGTCTAGCACTTGCTGCCGAAATGGTAAGCTACTTAACCTGCTAGTTGCCTGCCTATAAAAATAATATTAAAATGTGCTGAGTCTTTGATGATATTATTATTGAAATTAATTAAAAACTATCAGCGATTAAAAAACTCCCCATGAAATGCTTGCATCAATATCTCCGAAAATATTACTCTTAGCAGAACAAATTATACATTATATTAAAGATAAAATTTTGATGAAGATTTGGGTACATGATAAACAAAGAATTACTTAAAATGTTGAAAGATTTAGATTTGGGAAAATGTAAAGAACGGAGATATTATGTCAATATCTATTCTGTCAGAAACGACAGAAGTTTGCTGATGATAGATGACTTAACAGTGTAGATATTGACATAATATTTCGGTTCTGAAAACCCGTTTTTTAACCTTCTCCCAAATCTACATCTTTCAATATTTTTAAATAATTCTTTTCATCTTTAATATGGTGTACATTTTGTTCTGCTAAGCTTAATACTTTCGGAGATGTTTGACGCAAGTAGTTCATGACAAATTTCACTGATAATCACTGATAATTTATAATAAATTTCAATAATAATGTCTCCATTCAAACATTTTGATGGTATTATTGGTACTATTTTCATAGTCGGGCGAATTAATTATGATGTTAAATGATTTTGCGTCCATAGACCTTGTTTCCAGAAGGTCCTGTTGACGTTTTTAAAAATTCATTACCTCCCTCAACATTGGGCCAAATTTAACATTGCTTAGCAGTTTTTTTCTAACCCTGCCCTAGACAGTTTGCTAAACTAATATTAATAACAAAAAGTACTTAAGAACCATGTCTACTTAAAATTGTCTTAATGGGTTAGCAATGAAGGCCACTGAATATGAATTGAGTAATATATTAGATCTGAAAGAAGTTACTCGCGATTTTGCAAAAAAAAAGTTCGAAAGAGCTAATTTTAATTTAGGGTTAAACTTTGTATATTGTACTAGTATTCTTTACTTTTTGTTGTTTTAAAAGTATTGTTTGTATGTCGAATATAATCAATGGTGAAAACCAAAATTAGCTATCGTCTTTTGTTTTCGAGTATTATTATCCTATTAATCTAAGCAAATTGCACTGCGAGATATGCACTGTCAAATATTTGTACCGAAAGTACCGAAAATATGAACATTTAATGCCGATTTGTAACATCGCACATCTGGACTTGCAAACACGTTGCAAGGTCTCGAACGCATCGGCTGGCTCGACAAAAACTTGTAGTTCTGTGGCCGTAAAAAAAAACCTTCTACGCCAATATTGGGCTGACTATTTGAGGTAAACATATTAATGCCGCATGAATGCATCAGTGAAAAATACATTCTTATGCCTGAAAGAAATAGTTTTCGCGCTATAGAATTCTTAATACGTTTTACTTTCGACAAGAAAATAATATCTTGGTACGTAGTGTGTAGGATGTTTGTTTTCGCTGCATTACTAACGCGTCTTGCAAAATATAATAAAAAATAATACACGCAAGGACTCATGATGCATGAATTTATTATTTGATAATAATTATTTCAATCATTTGCAGTTGGTTTGTTGCAAAAGTAATTAATAAATCAATCAGGGGGGCGGCTCTATTGAGATTTGCCTACGCTTATCAGCTGGAGAAATGTTGTCGATATTCTCATAAAATCTAAATACTGCAAAGCTTGAAAATTTTGGAATAAGAAATGGAAATATATCCATGTATTTTCGATAGATCTTGATCGGGGGACATACTGTATATGTGAGCTTAAATTACTATTCAGTTTCAGTTGATAAGGCTTTTATGAAAGTACTTTTGTAACAAAGACTATACTTTTTCATAATAAAAATATGACGGTAATTGTAGAGTAATTGCAGAAGTAATGGCGTTAGTACAGAAAAGTCGACGTTACTGCGAGTCATATGCTAATTTGTGTTGCATTGTCCCCCCAGCACAGCGCGTTCATATCTGAATCATAATAACTAATCAATTACTGTTTAAGCCCTACTTTGCGTGGAATCCACAGAGCGTTTGTTAGTACCCAGGCTAATCCACAGAGCGTTTGTTAGTACCCAGGCTAATCATTTGCATTTCATATCCGCACCCGTAACCTGGTTTATCTGATTCACTATGGTAATTCTGTACAAATTTCTTCATCATCAACATAGGGAAAGAATATGACTTGATTGTTTTAGTACTCTGAAGATAGACAATTCGCAGTTTATGCCATTGCAAGCGATTCTAAAAAAGCAGTTTGTGGTCAGATACATTGGGTAATTAATTCTAAAAAGTACAGCCCTCTATCTATTTTAGTTTGTTCAGGAGGATTTTTTAAACTTAGATTTTACGTTGTTTATCGGTGGTTGAATGTTATTATTTCGCTTCATGTGCGATTACGAGAAAAGTAGTTGGGATACAAATTATTATTATACACGTTTATGGATCAGATACATTGGGTAATTAATTCTAAAAAGTACAGCCCTCTATCTATTTTAGTTTGTTCAGGAGGATTTTTGAAACTTAGATTTTACGTTGTTTATCGGTGGTTGAATGTTATTATTTCGCTTCATGTGCGATTACGAGAAAAGTAGTTGGGATACAAATTATTATTACACACGTTTATGGATCAGATACATTGGGTAATTAATTCTAAAAAGTACAGCCCTCTATCTATTTTAGTTTGTTCAGGAGGATTTTTGAAACTTAGATTTTACGTTGTTTATCGGTGGTTGAGTGTTATTATTTCGCTTCATGTGCGATTACGAGCAAAGTAGTTGGGATACAAATTATTATTATACACGTTTATGGATCAGATACATTGGGTAATTAATTCTAAAAAGTACAGCCCTCTATCTATTTTAGTTTGTTCAGGAGGATTTTTGAAACTTAGATTTTACGTTGTTTATCGGTGGTTGAATGTTATTATTTCGCTTCATGTGCGATTACGAGCAAAGTAGTTGGGATACAAATTATTATTATACACGTTTATGGATCAGATACATTGGGTAATTAATTCTAAAAAGTACAGCCCTCTATCTGTTTTAGTTTGTTCAGGAGGATTTTTGAAACTTAGATTTTACGTTCTTTATCGGTGGTTGAGTGTTATTATTTCGCTTCATGTGCGATTACGAGCAAAGTAGTTGGGATACAAATTATTATTATACACGTTTATGGATCAGATACATTGGGTAATTAATTCTAAAAAGTACAGCCCTCTATCTATTTTAGTTTGTTCAGGAGGATTTTTGAAAATTAGATTTTACGTTGTTTATCGGTGGTTGAATGTTATTATTTCGCTTCATGTGCGATTACGAGCAAAGTAGTTGGGATACAAATTATTATTATATACGTTTATGGATCAGATACATTGGGTAATTAATTCTAAAAAGTACAGCCGTCTATCTATTTTAGTTTGTTCAGGAGGATTTTTGAAAATTAGATTTTACGTTGTTTATCGGTGGTTGAATGTTATTATTTCGCTTCATGTGCGATTACGAGCAAAGTAGTTGGGATACAAATTATTATTATACACGTTTATGGATCAGATACATTGGGTAATTAATTCTAAAAAGTACAGCCCTCTATCTATTTTAGTTTGTTCAGGAGGATTTTTGAAACTTAGATTTTACGTTGTTTATCGGTGGTTGAATGTTATTATTTCGCTTCATGTGCGATTACGAGCAAAGTAGTTGGGATACAAATTATTATTATACACGTTTATGGATCAGATACATTGGCTAATTAATTCTAAAAAGTACAGCCCTCTATCTATTTTAGTTTGTTCAGGAGGATTTTTGAAAATTAGAGTTTACGTTGTTTATCGGTGGTTGAGTGTTATTATTTCGCTTCATGTGCGATTACGAGCAAAGTAGTTGGGATACAAATTATATATATATATATATATATATATATATATATATATATATATATATATATCGTACCGTCTACCATCGCGTGCGTATAACACAATTTATTAAGAGGGAAGGTAAATATTTCACACAAAAGCCCTGTTACTTATAAATCGTTTCGATTTGTAAAAGGGACGCCAACGTCGCCTCCGTCGCGACGCTGTAGTGCCCGTTGTAATGCATACGAAAGTGACGGCAAAACACCGTGAAATGGCGTGACCCATTGTTGCTGTTCTTACGGCTAAACATTGAATTTTTCTCCTCGGAGGCGTTTGTCATCTACAGGTTTATGTTTTCCATTGTTGTATAAAAGGTTCCGTGAGTGCGTCGGTCCGCCCTGCGACTCGAGAAGCCGACCTCTTTAAATCTACTCCGAAGGCAATTGGGCAATCTAATTGATTATCCCTCGCCGAATTGAATCAAATCATTTTTTAGCTGTATCTCTGATTACCAATTTAACTTTAGATGGATGGAATTTTATTATATTATTTAAGATGAGCGTACAATATTATTAAATGTTTGTAGGTAGTTAGATTATAGTATATGTATTATAATACAAGTTCTATAAGACAAAGATTAGTGAAAATTACTTTTGATTCGTTCCAATGTTGTATCGTAGGTACAAGTGTAAGAAGGGAACCTTTAAGAAGTGTATAGAATGACATAGGGGCGGAAATGGGTTGACAGGGGTGCAGTAAGATAAAATACGTAGCCAGTAGCAACAATCGCTGGTGCTTTATGTTTATTTGATAGTTGCTAGTAAAAGAACATCTTTGATTCAATATTAAGTAGTGTTTTCGTCGAGAGACGGCAGCGTTAATAGGCGGAATTGCTGCTTGTGGACCATATACATGCAAACGATTGCCTCCTCCCCGGTGCATGGCATATTTCATCCGCATGGCTCATAGAATTTCATTAGGTCATCATCGTGAGAGGAGACGCAGCCAAGGGAAAAGCGGAAAACCATCGCTGCTTTATTAGGGTACTGTCAAACTTGCTCATATAAATTTCATTGTACGGCTACCGTATATTAAGTTCCCGCATTAAAAGCGAACTTATATACGTTCTTCCCCTAAGACTCTGCGCAATTACTACCGACACTAACAACTACATCGTTACGTTATTAATTCCCAGATATAAAATAACTCATCAACGCATGATTACCTCTGCCTCGATTACTACACCAATCTTGGCACTTCCACGATTTTCCTGTTCATAGTTCATACGTATATATACAAGACTATCTAATAATTCATACAGACAGTTACCAATAATCTTCGTTTCAAAAAGCCCCCTGAAAAAACTAGAATAGATAGAGGGCTGTAAATTTCAGGATTAATTACCCAATTCATCAGTAACCAAAGCGTGTAAGATATTAATTTTTATTGCAACTTCTCTGCTCGTAATCGCACATGAAGCACTTTGGACATATTGGAAGAACTCTACATAGGATAGCTTTCAAGTGATGTTTACGTACTTAGCTGTTGATGGTTATGTATAATAATTAATTATAAATTTGACTACTCGGTGACTAGGGAACATAAAATGTTTATGAGCGCGACATTAGTAATAAATAAGGTAAATATGCTTTGTTAAGCTCGGAGCATCGTAGTATATGGCCGTTGTTGTCGACTGAAAATAAACCTGCACTTCCAGATTTATGCTCTGCATATTATGGTAATTCCGAAATGTACCACGGTTGGTATATGTTTTGAAGTTTCGCGTTGAGTGAGTGGAATACCAACGAGACACAAAAAAAATTTAAAAAAAGGACTCGCCGACTTTCGCGCGCGTTATCAACGCGATCTTTTGTTTCAAATCCTCAAAGGATTCCCTCGTTCTTAAAATGTATTAAATATCTCCGGCGCAATCGTACCCTGGCGATAAATTAAAACGAACAGAACGAAAGAAAGAAAGAAATAAAGGAAGGAAGAAAGAACGAAGTAGGAAATCAATTCGAGAGCAATGTAGGAAGGATTTTATAAGGATACGGAAACGCCGTCTTTATAGGGGATATGTTAACTAGTGAATGGATATAAAAGTTATTGGACCGTACAGCGTAATATCTCTGGTCAGTGTAAAACAGATGACGTCGCGACGTTGGCGCCGACGACGCCACCGCCCCTTTGTCACCGACGCTAGCGCGCCCGACCAAGGTTCCAACTATAAGGTCAAACTACTTAACAAAGGATACAGACCAAATAAAAACAATCCCACCCAACTGCGCCAGTTCGGCTGGATATTATAAACAACCTATAAGATCTCATTCATTTCGGATTAATTTCTATAAAATTGGTACTCCGTTTCTCACCATAACGATATATATATATATATATATATATATATATATATATGTATATATGTATGTATATACGTATAAGAGCAAATGTAAAGCATAATAAATTAAAAGCTTTTACGGGGCGCGCATTTTCTTCCGTAAGTATATCAATGATATAAATCAAATCTGTGGTGTTTCCTCTATTCGTTCGTGCCCTCCGCCCTTTGATGTCCTCGGAGCGAGATGATATATTTATCGAATCAAAAGCCTAAGTATAAAATTCTCCTTACGGTTGGTATAAAATATTCATACGACAAATGAAAACCGTCGCCGGAAAGAAAATGCGGAAGATAATAGCGACCGAGGCGGTATCTCTTATTATACGCGGCAAAGAAACGAATCTCGCCGATTTATGCAAATGGCGCGCGGCGAAAACTTCGAGATAAGTATTTATTTAGACCCGTTGCCGTTCGGAGATATGCAAATATGAGCTATGATATGGGTGGCGCGAATATTGTACCGTTCGATCCCCCCGGGAGTACGCCACTGCATTCCTAATCTTAGACGATGCCTCGTAAAAATACAATAACTAAAAAGGGTCCTACACCCAGGACCGAAATCAGCACTTTACATTTCGGATATCATATATATATATATATATATATATATATATATATATATATATATATATATATATATATATATATATATATATATTACCTATTTATTTACCAATTTGTAATTCATATATTCGTTATAAAAGACAATTTATCTCGCTATGAAAGCAAGTTTCTGCCTAAATACGGATCTGTGGTGAAGACTTAGGTCACAATCAGGTTCAGATTGTATTGTTTAGGTTTTGCACTCTTCTCATGAGCGTTGAATAGATTAGGATTGTAGGGCATCTGCCCTATGGATACTAAAATTCGGATAGTAAAAAGCGAACGCAACTTGCAGATGATTTACGATTGATTTATTCAAACCTCGGTCGTATAAAGTACTTTATTGCTTATAACGAATTTCAGCTCAGGGGCGAGGCTTCAGTTTCTCCCGTTTTCCAATTTTTTATTTATACTTGCTATTGAATTACGGCCGAAAGTTTATTATACATGTGTTATGAATCGTTGTATCGACAACATGGAAATAAAAAAAAGTTATATTGCCGGTACAATGTTGCAGAACTATGTGACACACTGGACCAATATATTGTCATATTATGGGTTTATAACAATACAAACACGGTGTACATTTTACTGGCTAACATAAAAACGCCGTAAATTATTTGTTGGAAATGTATGCTATAGCAAATCATTGTAAATGTCAACGTTTGCCATGGTTCAATCAATTATGTTTGGAAGGGGATGTCAGTTATTTGAACGAATTAAACAAACGAATGCGACAAGATGTCTTATAAAGAGTGTGATATACTATTTTGTCTACTTTCTACGAAGTAGGAGGCGACGTACAAAAAAAGAATACGCTATTGGCACAACATTCCACACGCATGTTTAAATATGAATGGAATAGAATATGAGTAGGATATGAAAAGAATATGAATAGAATATGAATAGAATATGAATAGAATATGAATAGGATATGAATAGGATATGAATAGGATATGAATAGGATATGAATAGGATATGAATAGGATATGAATAGGATATGAATAGGATATGAATAGGATATGAATAGGATATGAGTAGGATATGAATAGGATATGAATAGGATATGAATAGGATTTGAATAGGATATGAATAGGATATGAATAGGATATGAATAGGATATGAATAGGATATGAATAGGATATGAATAGGATATGAATAGGATATGAATAGGATATGAATAGGATATGAATAGGATATGAATAGGATATGAGTAGGATATGAATAGGATATGAATAGAATATGAATAGAATATGAATAGAATATGAATAGAATATGAATAGAATATGAATAGAATATGAATAGAATATGAATAGAATATGCAACAAATATGAATAGAATATGAATACAATATGAATTGAATATGAATAGAATATGAATAGAATATGAATAGGATATGAATAGGATATGAATAGAATATGAATAGAATATGAATAGAATATTAATAGAATATGAATAGAATATGAATAGAATATGAATAGAATATGAATAGAATATGAATAGAATATGAATAGAATATGAATAGGATATGAATAGGATATGAATAGAATATGAATAGAATATGAATAGAATATGAATAGGATATGAATAGGATATGAATAGGATATGAATACAATATGAATAGAATATGAATAGAATATGAATAGGATATGAATAGGATATGAATAGGATATGAATAGGATATGAATAGGATATGAATAGGATATGAATAGGATATGATAAGGATATGAATAGGATATGAATAGGATATGAATAGGATATGATAAGGATATGAATAGGATATGAATAGGATATGAATAAGATATGTATAGGATATGAATAGGATATGAATAGGATATGAATAGAATATGAATAGAATATGAATAGAATATGAATACAATATGAATACAATATGAATAGAATATGAATAGGATATGAATAGAATGTGAATAGAATATGAATAGGATATGAATAGGATATGAATAGGATATGAATAGGATATGAATAGGATATGAATAGGATATGAATAGGATATGAATAGGATATGAATAGGATATGAATAGGATATGAATAGGATATGAATAGAATATGAATAGAATATGAATAGAATATGAATAGAATATGAATAGAATATGAATAGAATATGAATAGAATATGAATAGAATATGAATAGCAGTGGTTATGTATATGTATTTACGTTTAGCATATGCCATTTTATATCAATGTAACCAATCTTAGAAAAAAGTTACTGAAAACAGTGTGTGCATTGTGAATGCAAAGTAGAAAAATTAATATTATGGATGACCTGTAAACATTGTTGCCGTTCAGGTATATAAATTTCGACTGGCATTTAAAGTATAGCGACAATATGTCAGGGTATAATTTCTAGGCAATTGAACATAGACTAGCAGTAATAAAAGCGATATGGCTTTTGCCATTTTATCAGCAAACAAGTAGTTATTATGCCGAGAATCTGGCGGGACTGTTGCTTTCTTTTTTCGCTTTAACATTTCCCCTGCAATGAAACAAAGACAATTATTTTCCCTACATTAATCTTGTCCAAACAGAGAAGACGGCGGTTCACGGCTACAGTTGATTTTGTATCCCGTAATTTATACATTGTTTTTCTCTTTCGCAGCCGCGTCACATAAATTCCGACATGGGGGATACTTTATTTCCGCACTTATCCGGTTCCGAATACATAATTTTGTAGACAATGCAAACGCTACAAGTATCTACTACACAAATACAGTTCTACATCGAAAATTTGCATTTCTCTCCTTCCAAGAACAGAAGAACCTACATATAGATTAGTCTTGAATATAATAAAATCTAAAAATTAAGTTCAAACTAAGATATGTAACCATAAAAAAACACATGTATACACGCGGAAAGAATGATGTACACATCTTACTTTTTGCGGCAGGACGTAAACATCGTTCTTTCCGCAAGTGTACATTTTACATATTCGTTGAGATTATTTACATTTGGGTCCTGTTATGATCTTCGGGGTTCAACAATAGATAGCTGTGTGCCTTTGTGTTGGGATTAATTATGAATCCATCAATAGGTATTAATACGCGTGTATGGAATAGTGCGATGTATCGGACATAATGTCAAATATGTGATTATTATGTATGACGCTGTCTTATTAAACGCTTGTCATACACAGATCGGACGGATTGCCTGATTTTCGGATAGTGGGGCACATGCGGCCCGGATAATGGTCTGTTGCACTGTCCGGTGTAACAGGCTTGCAATGTTAAACCTAATTACTGGAATTAATTGACATTAATTATTAGTTCCCGCTGTTCGCACGATGACCAATTAATAAGGGTTGCGGTTAACCAGTCCCTATCTGCCCACCACATTACTCCGCGCTACTAATTTATTACTATATTTATTAATACGTATACGCTTTTGTCCATATATCACCGTTGCAACACTTGCTCCATAACCAATTATGTCAACGCAAGGTCTGTGACACGGTATTACCAAACATCGATACGAATAAAGGTTAGAGTTTACACCATAGACACTGTAAAAAGACGCTGTGAAAAGGAATTTTAGGTTATGTAGGTTTGTTTTATCTTACAAAGGAAACAAACGCGTGCTAGACTTGGAACTACTTTGAGTGCAATCGCACATGATCAATCAAATTTACAACAGTCCACGATCTAAAAACAATACAAACTCTATCTTTTCAAAATTCTCCTGAACAAAATAGTTTAGGTGGGAAGCTGTAATTTTCAGGATTAATTACCCAATTTATCTGTGACCCAGGCGTATATAATAATAATTCCTATCGCAACTACTTTGGGTGCAATCGCACATGAAGCAAATTTACAACAGTCCACAATCTAACAACAATACAAACTCTATGTTTTAAAAATTCTACTGAACAAAATAGTTTAGATGGGAAATTGTAATTTTCTGGATTAATTACCCAATTTATCTCTGACCCAGGCGTATATAATAATAATTCCTATCGCAACTACTTTGGGTGCAATCGCACATGAAGCAAATTTACAACAGTCCACGATCTAACAACAATACAAACTCTATCTTTTAAAAATTCTCCTGAACAAAATAGTTTAGATGGGAAGGTGTAATTTTTAGAATTAACTACCCGATTTATCTGTGACCCAGGCGTATATAATAATAATTCCTATCGCAACTACTTTGGGTGCAATCGCACATGAAGCAAATTTACAACAGTCCACGATCTAAAAACAATACAAACTCTATCTTTTAAAAATTCTCCTGGACAAAATAGTTTAGATAGGAAGCTGTAATTTTCAGGATTAATTACGCGATTTATCTGTGACCCAGGCGTATATAATAATAATTCCTATCGCAACTACTTTGGGTGCAATCGCACATGAAGCAAATTTACAACAGTCCACGATATGAAAACAATACAAACTCTATCTTTTAAAATTTCTCCTGGACAAAATACTTTAGGTGGGAAGCTATAATTTTCAGGGTTAATTACCCAATTTATCTGTGACCCCGGGGTATATAACAATAATTCCTATCACAACTACTTTGGGTGCAATCGCACATGAAGCAAATTTACAACAGTCCACGATCTAAAAACAATACAAACGCTATCTATTAAAAATTCTCCTGCACAAAATAGTTTAGATGGGAAGCTGTAATTTTCAGGATTAATTACCCCATTTATCTGTGACCCAGGCGTATATAATAATAATTCCTATCGCAACTGCTTTGGGTGCAATCGCACATGAAGCAAATTTACAACAGTCCACGATCTAAAAACAATACAAATTCTATCTTTTAAAAATTCTCCTGGACAAAATAGTTTAGATGGGAAGGTGTAATTTTCAGGATTAATTACCCTATTTATCTGTGACCCAGACGTATATAATAATTATTCCTATCGCAACTACTTTGGGTGCAATCGCACATGAAGCAGATTTACAACAGTCCACGATCTAAAAACAATACAAACTCTATCTTCTAAAAATTCTCCTGGACAAAATAGTTTAGATGGGAAGGTGTAATTTTCAGGATTAATTACCGTATTTATCTGTGACCCAGGCGTATATAATAATAATTCCTATCACAACTACTTAGGGTGCAATCGCTTATGAAGCAAATTTACAACAGTCCACGATCTAACAACAATACAAACGCTATCTTTTAAAATTTCTCCTGGACAAAATAGTTTAGATGGGAAGCTGTAATTTTCAGGATTAACTACCCTATTTATCTGTGACCCAGGGGTATATAATAATAATTCCTATCACAACTACTTTGGGTGCAACCGCACATGAAGCAGATTTACAACAGTCCACGATCTAAAAACAATACAAACTCTATCTTCTAAAAATTCTCCTGGACAAAATAGTTTAGATGGGAAGGTGTAATTTTCAGGATTAATTACCCAATTTATCTGTGACCCAGGCGTATATAATAATAATTCCTATCACAACTACTTTGGGTGCAATCGCACATGAAGCAGATCTACAACAGTCGACGATATAAAAACAATACAAACTCTATCTTTTAAAAATTCTCCTGGACAAAATAGTTTATATGGGAAGGTGTAATTTTCAGGATTAACTACACAATTTATCTGTGACCCAGGCGTATATAATAAGAATTCCTATCGCAACTACTTTGGGTGCAATCGCACATGAAGCAAATTTACAACAGTCCACGATCTAAAAGCAATACAAACTCTATCTATTAAAAATTCTCCTGCACAAAATAGTTTAGATGGGAAGCTGTAATTTTCAGGGTTAATTACCCAATTCATCTGTGACCCAGGCGTATATAATAATAATTCCTATCGCAACTACTTTGGGTGCAATCGCACATGGAGCAAATTTACAACAGTCCACGATATGAAAACAATACAAACTCTATCTTTTAAAATTTCTCCGGAACAAAATAGTTTAGATGGGAAGCTGGTAATTTTCGGGATTAACTACCCAATTTATCTGTGACCCAGGCGTATAAAATAATAATTCCTATCGCAACTACTTTGGGTGCAATCGCACATGAAGCAAATTTACAACAGTCCACGATCTAAAAACAATACAAATTCTATCTTTTAAAAATTCTCCTGGACAAAATAGTTTAGATGGTAAGCTGTAATTTTCAGGATTAACTACCCAATTTATCTGTGACCCAGGGGTATATAATAATAATTCCTATCGCAACTACTTTGGGTGGAACCGCACATGAAGCACATTTACAACAGTCCACGATCTAAAAACAATACAAACGCTATATTTTAAAATTTCTCCTGAACAAAGTAGTTTAGATGGGGAGGTGTAATTTTCAGGATTAATGATTCCATTCATTTGTGACGCAGGCGTGTAGTTTTTTTTAGAGGAATGTGACCGGAGTTAGAGAGAAAATTTATTTGTCGATGTGTCGGTGATTGGGGTGGCAGGGCATGAATCGGTTTTAGGGGCGTCAGCAATTAGAGAAATACCGAGTGGAAAGTAGTGTCAGGTGTCGTAGGGGCGAAAAGAACTGTACAATTAGGGCAGCTGATGTATGTATCAACGTGACAAAGTAGTCACTCTACTCTGTCACCTAAATAGTTCTCATTAAGTTAATTTCGTTTGCGACTAAAAAGCTTGTGCCCAAGATATGTCATTGTCAATCGGAGTCCTCGTCTTGAGCCAAACCAGAAGTCGAGCCGCTCGCTCGAGCAGCTGGGGGAGCAATCATTAATCTGCCCCATCAGAAAACAAAGGCAATTTATAACTTTTAACAGTTTTAAGAGCCGCCAACAAAAAATTATGTAAACACTAAATATACGTTTACCAGTTTATTACGGAATCGGATATTCCTCCTCACTTTAGGCCTTTATCTTACCCTCCTGACAATTAAAAGATATCCCCGACGCAGCGCATAAATAAAAACTTCTACAATGGGCACAGTTAATCTCCAGAAACGCTGTAATTAGAATTTTTCTGCAGAACAAAAACAGGCGATGTATAATTTACGCTGGATTAAAACAATTCTTGAATTTGTACCGGAATAATCCACCCCTTCTTGTATTCAGACGCCCTAATTATGCTTAAGCTCTTAAAGGCAAACGAAATGTTTCGTTTTTATTCTTTTATTAAATATAAAATTAGGTTTGTAATTTGCAATAAAACAGAAAATATTTCAGGGCCCAACAAATTTAAGAATTTCCAAGATCCTATAAAACGAAATACTTCTATTATTAAAAAGAAACTCAAACACATTTAAAAGGAAACTAATAATCAACATAACGAACGTTGTAGGTAACTAACATCAGTCACTTGTGAAGTCGGTACGATTCTTTAAATTAAACAATAACTGTAAAAATTGCACTAAACAGAGTCATAGATTCACAACTCCGGAATTATTATAAGAATTTTGATAAAACTATCCAGAATTCATAAAAGGAAACTAATAATCAATATAAAGAATGTAGTAACTCACATCACACCAATGATGTGATAATTAGCAAATGTATGAGAATTAAAAATATAAAAGTGTTTTTCTTTGTTACGTTCAAATCTTGTATAATCGATCTATGTGTACTTCCCAATCTCCAGTCGAATTTTATATTTTGCATATGTGGACAACGCAAGGGCTAATAATAGAAAATTACGAAAAAACGACTAATTATAAATAAGAAAAGTTAAAACTGTTGCTTTGATAAGTAGGAGTAATTTATCTTTAATTTAATGAGTTTGAGGCGGGACTATCCATAGCAAGAAATTAGACCGGTGATCAAGATAGGGCAAATTAAGTCATAAATAATTCCGACTAGATAAATCAGTGAGTAAGCATTATTAGATTATTTGTTAAAAAAATGCTGGTGGTCGTAATACGCGACATTATTAAGGGAGCATAAATTGCAAGGGCAACAGCTACATGGAGAAAAGTGATTTAGTTTCGCGTGCAAAAAGTTAACACGGACAATTACCGCATGATATAATTTATCATTTAGAAATACATGCATAACTAAAAAGCCTACTGCAATAGCGAGGAAAAAAACCCAGATAAAACCTCCGATAGGGCATAAGCTTACTTACGAACTATGCTACACACCCCACATCAAAGGTACCCTGCAATAATAATAATAATCCACGCCTTAACATCCCCCAACAGCTTTCGCCACTACGGGGGCATCGGCAGGCAATTCAGTTTAAACAGCAATAGATACAAGCAACCAGAAAATCCTTAAGTGTGATGATTAATATTGCTGAAGTGGTTGGGAACCCAGTGGAACCTATCTGTTGGAATTCTCTCTTCTATTTCACACATACATCCTCACAGCCTATGTGGATGTAAAGCATAGGGGTGGTGGCCACTGCGGTAATTAAAAATATATCGTCGGTGTTAATTTTGTCGAGTGCAGGCTAAAGTAATTAATCGACGGCCCGCCTGGGGCGTGATTAAAAAAAAATAGATTTGTCCAATATTTCCAACGCTCATTTGGCTGATGAAGTCGAATTTTACGGCACCGCCGGCCCCAAACCGAACGCGACCAATTCAATTGCAATCTGTTGCTTGTCCGGGCACCGAAAAAATACGCTGTGTTTTCCCCGATCCCAACGGTTCATTTTGCTGGAAACGACGCACACCGCTACAGCCAACGTGAATTGCAGCACCTATATTGCCATTTAACTAATAGGTAGACATGTTGCGCATTTACGGCAACCGTATTTTCGTCTCTGGTCAAATAATGGGTAATTACGTTTGGTAATGGCGTCTGCATTTTAGTTACTGTTTTATTTCCCTTCCATATAGTTTACTGATGTTTGGTGGGGCAATTTTAAACCAGAAAATTGGAAGTTCAAGCGCGATATATATATATATATATATATACTATATAGGGAATATGACGTAAATAGAATCCAAGAGAGAAGTAATTTTTAAAATTAATTAAAACGATACGGTCTCAACCAGTTTCCTAGATATATATATATATATATATATATATATATATATATATATATATATATATATATATATATATATATATATATATATATATATATATATATATATATATATATACATACATATATACATATATATTACAGTATGGAACCGATAAGACGCGAATTGGCCTATTCATCTGACTCGTCGTTTCCGAATGGAGGCTGTCAGATGTGCGTTGATGATGTAGAATCGAGGAGGCTTTTAGTGTCTGCTATAAGAATCAGTTCCCAAATGTTACGGGCTCCTTTCTTGCGACGCGTCGTAAATTCGACGTATTGATTTTATAGCGAATAAGCTTTACTCTTAAAGTGATATGTATCTGCCAATCACCCTAGTTTATTGTCCCATTCGATACAGCCAGGAACGCATCTGCGACTGTCGAACGTTATTAGCCCGCGCCGTCTTAAAGTCAAAAATAAAACGACGGCCCTTTTGTTTAATTGAACTATCCCCTCGAGCACTTTTTATCGCCCCGACGTTCGATCCGGCATCAAAACTCCATTTTATTACGAATTACCTACGATAGTAGTAACACTTAACCAAATTTACTTTATACTGCAATAGAACTCTCGAATGTTTAATGCCTTTCAGGAAATAGCTTCAGCTACCGACTCGAATACGTATTTCAGTTGACCACTAGCATCTCAGGATGTAAAATTAAGCTGTGGAAGCAATTATACTTAAAGTTTTTGTGACTGCTATATGATTTCGCCTCGTGTGGCATTATGAAAAAATTATATAGGATAGACACGATTATCATACATGCCTTGGTCACAGATTAATTAGGTAACCAATCCTGAAAATTACAACTCTCTGTCTGTTCTAGCTTAATCAGAATTTTTTAATTTACGAGTTTGTGTGTTGTGGCGCTGTTTTGATGCTATGATTTCGCCTCATGTGGCATTATGAAAAAATTATATAGGATAGATACGATTATCATACATGCCTTGGTCACAGATAAATTAGGTAACAAATCCTGAAAATTACAACTCTCTGTCTGTTCTAGCTTAATCAGATTTTTTTAATTTACGAGTTTGTGTGTAGTGGCGCTGTTTTGATGCTATGATTTCGCCTCATGTGGCATTATGAAAAAATTATATAGGATAGATACGATTATCATACATGCCTTGGTCACAGATAAATTAGGTAACAAATCCTGAAAATTACAACTCTCTGTCTGTTCTAGCTTAATCAGATTTTTTTAATTTACGAGTAAGTGTGTAGTGACGCTGTTTTGATGCTATGATTTCGCCTCATGTGGCATTATGAAAAAATTATATAGGATATATACGATTATCATACATGCCTTGGTCACAGATAAATTAGGTAATCAATCCTGAAAATTACAACTCTCTGTCTGTTCTAGCTTAATCAGAATTTTTTAATTTACCAGTTTGTGTGTTGTGACGCTGTTTTGATGCTATGATTTCGCCTCATGTGGCATTATGAAAAATTATATAGGATATATACGATTATCATACATGCCTTGGTCACAGATAAATTAGGTAACCAATCCTGAAAATTACAACTCTCTATCTGTTCTAGCTTAATCAGAATTTGTTAATTTACGAGTTTGTGTGTTGTGACGCTGTTTTGATGCTATGATTTCGCCTCATTTGGCATTATGAAAAAATTATATAGGATAGATACGATTATCATACATGCCTTGGTCACAGATTAATTAGGTAACCAATCCTGAAAATTACAACTCTCTGTCTGTTCTAGCTTAATCATTTTTTTTTTTTATTTACGAGTTTGTGTGTTGTGACGCTGTTTTGATGCTATGATTTCGCCTCATGTAGCATTATGAAAAAATTATATAGGATAGATACGATTATCATACATGCCTTCGCCACAGATTAATTTAGGTAACCAATCCTGAAAATTACAACTCTCTGTCTGTTCTAGCTTAATCAATTTTTTTTTAATTTACGAGTTTGTGTGTTGTGACGCTGTTTTGATGCTATGATTTCGCCTCATGTAGCATTATGAAAAAATTATATAGGATAGATACGATTATCATACATGCCTTGGTCACAGATAAATTAGGTAACCAATCCTGAAAATTACAACTCTCTGTCTGTTCTAGCTTAATCAGATTTTTTTAATTTACGCGTTTGTGTGTATTCGCGCTGTTGTGATGCTATGATTTCGCCTCATGTGGCATTATGAAAAAAATATATAGGATAGACACGATTATCATACATGCCTTGGTCACAGATAAATTAGGTAACCAATCCTGAAAATTACAACTCTCTGTCTGTTCTAGCTTAATCAGATTTTTTTAATTTACGAGTTTGTGTGTACTGGCGCTGTTTTGATGCTATGATTTCGCGTCATGTAGCATTACGAAGAAATTATAAAGAATAGATACGACTATCATACATGCCTTGGTGGCAGATAAATTAAGTAATCAATTCTGAAAATTACAACTCTCTGTCTGTTGTAGCTAATCAGGAAATTTTTTTAATTTACGAGTATGTGTGTACTGGCGCTGTTTTGACGCTATGATTTCGCGTCATGTAGCATTACAAAGAAATTACAAAGAATAGATACGATTATCATACATGCCTTGGTCGCAGATAAATTAGGTATTATGCCGTATTGAAGTTATAGGATATGCTCAGAACTCAGAAGTATTGATGATTCACTTACTTGTGTGTTACATCAAATACCGTGAATACATTGTTCCAAATAGTAAACGAAACATACCACACGTACACACATACCACATAACGAACCCACTGCGAAAATTAAACTGGCATCATCAAGTTACATTCCAGGTTGCATTTTTAACTCTTATTTACAAATACTACCACACTTCCTGTGTATCTTGTAAGAAGTTTTGCACTCTATGTGCTTTGAGATAAGGAATGATTTATATATCTTGTTAATATAATGTGTCATCAATAAATATTGCACTGTAACATTCCGGGAGAAACTGGATTACCATATGAAAAATCTACCGTGAATTTCTTGAGTTATTCCTTAAATAGCCACTATAGTAAATACTCCCACATGAAAAAACTTTTCCCACTGAAAGAAAATATAAGGGAGAAGCATGTTAATGCAAACACATTATTACTGTTTGTACACTTGACGTTTCTTCGATTTTGTTTTGACGCAGCAGTCAGTTGTCGTCCCGTGGGACTCCCCGACGACTAGGGAAGGAAAAATGGGTCTAAATTTGTGCGGGCCTAAATGTTCTAAAATCCGATTCCCCGAAGGCTCAATTCGGTAAGGCTTATTAGCATTAATTCGATGATTGTTTTATTAGATATTACGGGGCGCATCAATACGGGCAATTACTCAATAATACTCAATAATCCGGGATATCGCGTCCGAAAAATTCGTACTGATATTTGCACTGCCCGCCCGAGATATAATAGCTAATTACTGCTGGTCTAATACCCAACTATAGAAGCCTCTATGCCCGTCTATTTGATCAATTACCAGCTAATTCTCTATTTCGCATAATAACAGGATTACTAGAGATTACCAAACACAATACGAGGTGCAAATTAATAAACACCAGGCCCAGATCTAATGGCGAACATTCAATATTATCCAGATAATAATAATAATAATTTAAATTACGGTGGCCAACTTTTTTAAACGCCAAGACGAGACGACGTTCAGTTCACAAATAAATTATTCGTGGTAATATTTCACGCCGGTTTGCACGTAGGTGAAAATCAAAGAATGCACGGACTCGTCGATACGCATAGACGCGTTTTCTTCCCTGCTGACCAAATGGAACGAGTGCATTAACAGGTAGAGTTCTAAGCAACTCTGTATTAATTATATGCGTACGATTGTAAGTGTATAAATACTGTCAATTATACTTTTATATGTGGCATTTTTGTCTGCCGTGAAAAGGTGAAAATATGACCGTCTATGGCCATGTAAGGATAAGTTCATTAAAGTCCGCATACGTGCGGTTGCATAATTGCAGACGATTAGTGGATAAATTATAATAATACAAAAGGCACATGACATGTTAAATTGCAGCGTGCGTATAGAAAATATTGAGGAGAGGAAAAAAATACAGTCTCCGCGCTGCAATCCGCATCGTTGCTCAATATTATTGCGTTGTTAAAATAAAGTCGTTCTGAGGTAAGTGAAAGGCGACGTAACGCAGAGATATGCGCGGAACCTTGCAGTCGTGCACACGGAGAAAAAATCGCCACCTGATTGACATGTGATATACTTGATTCGATGATTTGTTAAACAGCCATTGTAATGGTTATTGTAACAGTTATTGTAACTACTTCCCCTCGGAGCCCGTCTATGTATGTGTGTATGTGAAATTAATGTACGGCATTACCCAACGCGCGAAAGAACAATGCGTCAAAACGTACAATCATGCCATGATACAATCTGCAGTGAACACGTGTGGTTCACTACCACAAGGCAACGTATATTTATTTTTACTTTTTTCTGCCTCATATCTGCATATGCCATCTTAAACATCAAAACGACATCCATTACGATTTGTTTACCACTCACACAAGCGTTAAGACCGCCTCTTTAAAAATCAAGCATCGACTACACGCTATATTCAAATACAAGCTATGTAAACGCTACTGAAATCCGCACTACTCCAACCGGTTTGCACCCTACCGCGTAGGCAACTCACACTACACAGCAGGTTAAGTTGCCTATATTCATATACAGGAGTATTGATTTTTGTTTCAAGTATGTAATAAGGGAATCACCGAAAACAAGGTTGCCAATTTGTATGCAACATTAGAGCATCGCGTAAAGGAGATATCTTTAACTCTAATGCAATTTCTCTACAATCTATATAATTGTTTATCGATAAAACTGAGAGTTATAAATAATCCTGCCTCAGTATACTATGTATAAAATAAATATTTATCAGCAAAACATCAACCAAAAGATACAATGTGGCACAAAAGCAGTTGCATATCTGTAATAAGGCTTATTCCAACTAGCTTTTGAGGCTGAATATATGATTCTTTGAGATTACCATGACAAAAATAACTATAAAAGTTATAAAAACACATACTGTTGGCGGACAGCTTTTAGTTCAAAAGTAACCACAGCAAAAGCAAAGTTATAATTGATCTTGGATGCTCCAGCTTTTGAACTACTAAACCTGTTGCGTAGACATAGCATTTTCTACTCTTGTAAACCTCTACGTGTGAAAATTACAAAACGTACTAACCTGAAAAATAAAAGAAGTTAATGTTGACTTTACACGCTACAGATTACCTGACACACCTTTTTTCTTGACGCTACTTCCTTAGAGCTTTCCTTTTTCATCTTAAATGCTGCTAAACACTGATGTTTTTCAATGGTGAAGCGTTGTCATCGTCACTTCAGAATTGACTGACGTAAACGATGGTGTTCAATCATTGTCCGACCATTCTTTATAAACGATCGATGAATACGGATGAACCAGAAAGAAGAACCAGAAGAACCAGAAAAGATGTAATATCGGCTCCAGTACTATCATGATATCCTTTTTTAATGTAGACTGTAATTAAACAATAATTTATTAGATATATAAAAAACTATAACTTACACAGAATTATTGCGGAAATTGTGCTTTTGTAGAATATTTTTCTTACCATAGAAAGTTAGGATAATGGATGAAAATATTGAGGAAAGAGAACTCCGAGGGAACTCCAAACAAACGTGACTCACTTACATGTTTTGGTTATCCTTAGGGTTATATTAGTTTTAAACGGTTGGCAACTTATGAAAACATTAAATTTGAATTGCTTCGTCGATCAATCGTTTATTTATTTTCTAATAAATAAATAATTCTTGGATAGGCAGTATATTTTCATAAAATTATATTAAAAAATAAAAAAATGCAGGGTGCGCCATCTATTATGAAACCTCCCAAGTACAGGTGTTCCCCGTGAATGATCCATAACCTAAAAATGTTGAAATACGAGAATACGAGATTAGATTTCCTTGAACTTGAAGTAATTGCAACAAAAGAATTATTTATAAAATAACTTGTGAATCACACAAAGAAACAATAGGAGCCTAGGAATGAACCACAAAGAATATTTTAAAAGTATATATTAATGTATAATTTCCCTTGAGTATAATAAAATATGCGTGTACATGTAACAAAATATAGAATAAATATTCATAAATATCATAAATAATAATTGAGCTATCCTAATAGTATAATTTCATTTATCTATATTATTAATGCGGGTTTTGATTAAATCTAGGATTTTCGTTTCCAAAGTAAAGAGATGTTCGTCGTGCACGTCAGGAGCGATCTCCCGCATGGTCTTCGCGAGATTGCACACGTATTCGATGTTACTGCCACTAGGGCCAACGGATTTGAAGACTTGCATGGCGATACTGTCGATATCAGCCTCCCCAGCGTATTGAAAGTTGTCCGAGGTCCCTACGTATATCGTAATTTCGAATGGATCGAAATGTGCTTCATCCTTAGGGTAAAACATGACCTTCTTACGCTGGTAGCCTCCTTTTTCCCTGTAGTCCAGATGGTCGATGACTTGGGAGATGTCTTCATCCCTTATTTTGTAAGCTATGCCCCATACTTTTGCCTAAACAATAGAAAAATATATTAAGAAAAGAATGATGAAATAGCATGTGGGATTACCTCATTGTCGTTGGAAGGCAATATTGTAACAACACGGCCAGGCTGTAAGGAAAATGAAAATTAGAATCGTGAAAAGTTAATCAAAAAAGGGATTTAGCTGACTTACATTTTCAGGGGTTCCTCTGTGGTCGGTGCTGTGTTGATAGAATCTCCTGTGGAATCCCTTGATGTGGCCTGTTACTTTATATTCGAATGGAAAATCTACTTTCCACACAAGAGACCCATAACCAAAAACCCACATTTTCTTCATTGCTTCGTAATTGTTGTTCATGTTTTGTGGATTAGGGGCACCAGCATTATAGGAACGAACCACCGACAATAAACTACAACATTTGAATACCTCGCTCACAGGATGTGAAAAACGAAACAATACTCTCTGCATCATGCGCACGAACTGCCGCTGATTAAACTTGGCATTACTTCAAATAGTTCCCAACGTTTAAAAAATATATATTATCAACAGGCCTGGCGTTGTTCAACTTTAGCATTGAACCAGACACCTTCTCTGCTTTGTCAGCATACAAATATTTAAAGGGGTCAAATAGGTTGTTGATATTGGAAGAATTATGTGCTTATTTTCATCATAATGTATCTACGAAATTTGCTTTCTTGTTTGTATTTATGTAGCTAAAATGTTGTCATTAAAAGTATTGTATTGAGGATGTTACACAAAGATTGTAATAACATAACAGCGTACATTTACACAAGTTACCTTCTTACAACATTATCGAAAGTTGTCGCAATATTGCATGTTCAGCGGGAAGGGAGATTATGCTTATTTTATTCTTGTGGTGTTGTTATTTTCGACAACAATTGATTAAATGAAGACTCTCGATCCACGGAGGATGTGAGGATCATTTTGTTAAGGAAGTTAATTGAGAGCATTGCAAATGGATCGAACGAGAAGTTGTTCATTAAGGAGTAAGGAAGCTAAAAGGCGTTTCTTGTTGCATTTATGTAGCTAAAATGTTGCCATTGAAAATATTGTATTGAGAATGTTACACAAACATTGTAATAAGTACCTTCTTACAATCTTATCCAAAGTTGTCGCAATATTGCATGTTTAGCAGGAAGGGAGATTATGCTTATTTTATTCTCCTCGTGTTGTTCTTTTCGACAGCAATTGATTAAATGAAGACTATCGCTCCACGGAGGATGTGAGGATCATTTTGTTAAGGAAGTTAATTGAGAGGACTGCAAATGGATCGAATGAGAAGTTGTTCATTAAGGAGTAAGGAAGCTAAAAGGCGTTTCTTGTTGCATCTATGTAGCTAAAATGTTGCCATTGAAAATATTGTATTGAGGATGTTACACAAACATTGTAATAACGTCGCAATATTGCATGTTTAGAGGGAAGGGAGATTATGCTTATTTTATTCTTGTGGTGTTGTTCTTTTCGACAGCAATTGATGAAGTGAATGAAGTGACGAGTATCGATACAGAGAGGACGTGAGGATCATTCTATTAAGGAAGTTAATTGAGAGCGTCGAAAATGGATTGAACGAGAAGTTGTTCATCAAGGAGTAAGGAATGAGGTTAAAAGGCGTATGAAGCGCGATGTGGGTCTTCGCAAGAATGCCGGCAGTTTCCGTAATCAATTTAATTTCCACTACCGGGTCGAATATCGAACGTGGATATCTCGGCGACGCACATGCGCCTCTCTGGCAACCCTATATCAGTTCTCCTTAGTCCTCGCTAGCTTTTGTATTTCCTATGTCGCGCACTAATACATATCATAACAAAATACGCCGAAATCATTATGACTGATTCGCTGAACGTCCTGAAGGACATAAAGGACCAATCGTGCGTACTAGTGTCTCACCCGCCAGAAGGATTCTACCCAATCACCTTACCAAAACAGACACCATCCTGGCTCCGGAGGTGCCGAGCTTACAGCCCTCCACCCGTGGTGCGGTATCGAGATCCAACAGCCGGGATGGAGTCGAAAACAGACCAACACCGACCGAAACTAGCCAACAGATCGAGACCTCTCTCCAACAGGAGTCCAAATCAAAAAATACGCTTATCAGTGAGACAGATCAATCGATACCAGAAAGTCAGCACAAGCCAACAACCATCGAGACTGAGGAACGGAATCAGGACGACGACGACGAGATTATCTCCACGCGATTCAGCAGAATCAATTTCGACGATTACGAATTCACGTACAGGGACTTTACCCGACTATCAGACGAGTATTTGGATGAATCGAAGGACCCTATCCCCACGGAGCGAAAAACCCGATACCAGCGCGATGAAAATATTTCGGGATGCATTAATTCTTTATCTTCTGATTATCTTTCGCTATCCCTTTCACCAATCGAAAGAGACCGGCATCCATTTGAATTCAGCAGGTCTTTATGGTAAGTATATAAGTCTACCAGCAAGTCCTCCTTATTAAAATGAAAAGCTCATAGGAGATTTCGAAAAACATTCCTACCTTCCTCTATAACAATATCATCCAACCAAAGTGCAAGATGGCATTTTTCAGAATTGTTGAATATTGCCTTCTTGGTCTCCAAACTAGGGGAGCAACACTGGAGATCAGGATAAACCTGTATTTTAGGACAAACGAAAGAATTCGTATTATAAAAAATGTCACCAGCCAGTTACTAGCACGTGTTGACATGAGCTTCCTTCCACTCAATGCTTCCATAATGATTCCACAGCGACCACAGCATAGAGTCTAACTTGGATACTGTTTTCAATTTGCTGGTCACATCTCTTGTGGTTCTCAGGTTGTCAAAATAATTCTTTACTTTAGTACCCCAATATCTTATACTTACGAAATCTTCAGAAATCTTCAGTACTAGTAATCATACAGTCATCAGCTGTATGTTTGAAAATATTCTATAGATTACTTGCTTATATCTCTTATTATATCTCTATTTACGCCAGATCATGCCAAAAGGGCACTAAATAGTGTGTTGATGAGGTTCGCGAGGTTCGGCTATAAATTGCTCGAAAACCGAATGGCCTAATGAAACGGTTTATTTGAAATAAATGCGAACCACCAGAATGCCATAATTCAAGCTCTATTTAGAGAGCTTAAAGTCCAGTTGGTATTTATAAATAGGATTAGTAGTGGTTAATAAGAATTAAATATGTGCTTCAACGTGGACGTACGTTTTGAATGGGGTGGATTTCTTATGTAAATCAGCGTGACCACTTTCAGACGGTGTGGTAGATCTGTTTCTGCACGTGATCTTATTTTAAACAGCTGATTGCTCCCAAAAATTATTTCTGTGTTGAGGCGAATTCACAAGCATCGGCAGTTGACTTAGTGCCAAATCTCAGTAGAGTTTCAAAATTCGCGCGAAGTAGTTTACAGAAAGGAAAGAAAAGTTCCCGCCTTGCACAACATCGCCGTACTGCGGTTGCGCAGCAACAACACCATTCAGGTTCAAATTTCAAATTGAGGAAAACCCCCTCGCTGAAAATTCGATATTTGCGATTTGGCATTGACAGTGGGGTCCCGCTATTATTGGCATTTATAAATATAAAGCACAGTCCGGTACCGGCCAGCGTATAGTTTTTTCGAAAAGTTTACAGGTTTTAGGACAATGGAAGACTTTGTGTGCCCAAATCAAACTATCGTTGAAATCAGTCCAGTTGTCATCCAAACAATTGACGTAATGTATAACATATTTTTTTGTCTGACGTGCGCTCTTGGGGTGGGTTTGCTTTGTTACTTGTACTTTGGAAAATTGAAAAGACAGCCCCCACCTCCTGATAAATTAGATGAAGAAATTATCCCCGAAATGTCTGAAATTGAAGTTATCTCACCCTTTAAACCAAGACTGCACAAATCTTGTTGTGCTGTAATGACTAGGTAAGAATTGAAGTTTTCCATCAATTTAGTCCCTCTTAATAGTAAATAATAACAATAATAATCATTTCTTTCGCTTATCCAGCTCTGATCAACCAAAATCCATCGAAAACCTTAACGTTGAAGACCTGCGGGAAATTGCTACCGCAGATGAGTTCGTCGAGCAAGAGAGCGCTACCGACTATTGTTATGGTGGATACAAACCAATACAGATAGGAGAGGTGCTCGCCAACAAATACTCCGTACTCCGAAAACTTGGTTTCGGTCACTTCTCTACCGTTTGGCTGTGCAAAGAGAAGGAGAGCAGGTAATTTATCCATCACCAATTACAATACCACATTACACATTCGTCCGATGTTACAGTCCTGAAACCCAATACGAATACGTTGCTATCAAGATAGTCAAAGCTGCCGAGATGTTCTCCTGCGTCGCGCAGGATGAAATCAAACTGCTACGCTGCATCAAATCCGCTGACCCGAACGACCCGGGCTACAAAAACATCATCCAAATGCTTGACTATTTCCAAGATCTCAGCGTCAACGGGTACCACACCTGCATATCCTTCGAACTAATGGGACCATCCCTTCTTCATCTTTTGATACAAAGTGACTATCATGGTATCCATTTACCTGGAGTACGCATCATCCTCAACCAGGTAATAATAATGATAAGCCGAAGATTCTGATAGATATAACAAAACTATTACTTCTAATAGGTGCTTAAGGGTCTAGTCTATCTTCACAACACATGTAAAATTATCCATACCGATATTAAACCTGAGAACATTCTGATTAAAGTTAAAGACGAGTACATTCGCAATTTGGTTGAAACCAGTTCTCGTTACACAGAGTTGGGAGTCCAGATGCCAAGAACATACGGTAACTAATAATTAATGACTAAAGTGAAAGACTTACATTGATAACTGCGTTGGTTTTTGTAGTGAGTGCTGAAACCTGGGAAAATTACATATACTGCCGACCGCCACAGGATTTGAACGTGCCCACAGACTCCGATTGTGCTCCTGAGAGGCCGAGAGTACGTTTTGCCCGCGGTACATCAATTCCTAAAGAAGAGCGAAACATTCCTGAAAAACTCAACCGGACTAACGTCGTTCAGCAATCGTTGTTTATCTCACCGAACATCGAGGTGAAAATTGCTGATTTAGGCAACGCATGCTGGGAAGTAAGTTCGATTTTGAAGTATAATTATTCGCAAGTATTAGTTTTGAGTTTTAAGGACCATCACTATGCCTCGAACATCCAAACGAAGCAATACCGTGCGTTGGAAGTTATCGTGGGCGCTGGGTACACTTTTCCAGCGGATATGTGGTCTGTTGGGTGCTTGGCTTTCGAGCTAGCGACTGGAGAGTACTTGTTTAATCCAAAACGTACTCAAACCCTCTCATCTACTGAAGATCACATCCTACTGATTTGTGAATTGTTAGGTGGTATTCCTAAATACATCGCACAACGCGGTACATATGCAACCCAATTCTTCGATAGTGCAGGTGAGTTTTTTTTTTAAATAAATCTGTAGACTTTGACTATATATTTTTTTGTTTTGCTTAGGTAATCTACGTTTCTTTGGTGATTTACAACTTCGAATCTGGAAATGTGAGGATGTTCTCGTCGACAAATATAAGTGGAAACGTGTGGATGCTATACCATTCGCTGCGCTTATTGAGTCGATGATAGAACCGGACCCGGACTTACGTCTGACCGCAGCAGATGCACTAAACTCTGAGTGGCTGAATGACAGCCAATGAGGAGTGTTCTCCCCGATAATAATTTTGATACAGGTCAAATTCTGGTCACACACAACTCATATTTTGTACTTGAATTATAGTAAATGTATATTGAAAAAGTAAGAGTTGTTTTTGTATTGTTAGTGATGGTCGATCACTACAAATATTTGTTATACAGTGCGTCCAAAAGAAGTTTGCTAGAAAGGGAACTAGTATAACCCTGAAAATAGTTTTTTAAAAAAAGTTTTTTTTTACTTTATTGGACACTCTGTATATTATGATTAAGACGAGTGTTCATTTCATGTACAATTTGATAGGTGCTGCGGAGGAGTGTTTAAATCTTTTGAATATACTGCCGTACTATTTGAAGTGAGACTATATAGGACGTTAAAAAGAGATTTTTATTGATGTTAAGTTTATCGTTTTCTTTCAGGTTGTTTTTCTAAGCGTAGGCATATCTTCTAATATATCTAATGTGATAGCTGCTAGATCCGGGGTGACTTCTTCAATTTAATCCGATCCGTTTTTATATTTAAGATGTTAAAGGTAAAGACATTTAATTCCAAGATATGCCTAAATAGATATTCCTGTGAATTCTGTAGTCGATAAGTTCTTTCGGATTGCGTGTACTTAGGATAATTTTAATGATAAAGTGAGAGCCCTGTGGCGCAGGCTACCCGTGACGACGACAAAAGAAAAATAGAATTTGATCTGTAATTATTCGCACTCTGTAATTCTCTAGGACAATTTTGTATCTGCGCAAGGTTTCCTACTTTTAAACATACCAATATTAGAAGACTGACGGTATTATCGTTCTCTCGTTTCCCGTTGAGTTACGTAACTACCCATTCTGATTTTTTAATTAAACTTCCAAAAGGTACGCTGCGTTTTTCTTTAAGGACCCGAACTATCGAGCATCCTATGTCATAAATAGATCCTGAACTCCCACCAAATCAAGCCACCAACTAATATAGAAAGCAAAACTACATCCTTGACCTTTCTGGTTATTTAAAGATGTTAAATAAAAACAAAAATCACTATAATTTTGGGCTAAAAATAGACACGACAAATTAAAATAATAAAGTGCAGATACAGAATTAACAATGTTAAGAGTACAAAGACTTTATAATCTATATTTAAAGAAAGTTGATTTCAAAATTATTACCGGTAAAGACGAAACCGGCATTCTTTCAAAAATTATTTAAAACGCGCTACCTATTGCATTTTTAAGGAACTACGATGACCTTGTATTAACCTCCAAATTTTTCATAAAACTGAATTCCAGTGCAAAGTTATTTGTAGTGGAGTTGATATTATATAGAAAGATGGAGGATAATAAACCATTTGTACCTGAAAACCACGGTCTGGATAAAGGCTTCCGTCTCACCAAGTTTTCAGACTTAAGGGGATGAGGCTGTAAAATCCCCCAAAACGTCTTAACGGACTTATTGGCGGGAATCGAACCAAATTTGAACCGCTCTTCGGCAGACACTGATAGAATAGGTATGAAAAGGTAGCAAAATAAACTTTTGACTCCCTTCGTTCTCTCTCTTTAGGTATAGGCTTAGACTCTTGTTTGATTCCACTACGCGATAACTTATCTTTGATTCAATCCGTCGACTTCTTTTACCCACTAATCGACGATCCTTACGTTATGGGTAAGATTTATTAAATTAAAACTACTGGCTAGTTCATACGAATAACTATTATAGGTAAAATCACTTGCGCAAACGTGCTGAGCGATGTTTACGCCACAGGTGTTCACGAAATTGATTTGTTGACAATGATCTTCTCCTGTTGCGAGCAAATGTCCTCTGAAGAACGTGACATCGTCATGCCCATGATTATCAAGGGTTTTAAAGTGTGTACTCCCTTCAACATTTTCAATTACTTCATCATATATATATATATATTTCAGGATAACGCTGCTTCTGTTAACGTACAAATAAAAATACAAAATGCCATCGTAAACCCATGGTGTATAATTGGCGGTATTGCGACATCAGTCTGTACGGAAAACGAGTACATTAAGTAATATTCATTAAGTTTTCTTTAGCAATTAATAAATACTGGTTATTTCAGCCCTTTAAACGCACAAATTGGGGACGTGCTGGTCTTAACGAAACCGTTAGGTGCGCAAATAGCATGCAACGCAATGCGTTGGTCGGAAAACCCTGAACGTTGGCCCAAAATCAACGCAGTCGTTACAATTGAGGAAGTGAAAAATGCGTACAACCACGCTATAACTTCGATGGCGCGTTTAAATCGAAATGGTAATACTTGCAAAATAAAAATATTAATATATAATTAATATCAAATCTTTTAGCTTCGAAATTAATGCATAAATACAAAGCCCATGGGGCAACGGACGTGACCGGTTTTGGTATATTTGGTCACGCCGAAAATTTAGCGACCTACCAAAGGAATAACGTTAAATTTGTGATCCATACGTTGCCGGTCATAAAGAATGTCTTGAAAATTGCTGAAATAACAGGCTCGAAGGTTAAATTTATGAAAGGGACCACTCCTGAGACCTCCGGTGGTTTGCTGATTGCAATGAGTGAAGACGTAGCTCAAGATTATTGTACAGAATTGAAGAAAGTTGATAGTTGCGACGCGTGGATTGTGGGTAATGTTGAAGAAGGGAGCAAAACGGCATTGATAGTGGAAAATCCGACTATCATTGAATGCGAATCAAACTTAGCTTAGATTTAATATACCAGTGTCTAAATTATACTTAATTTTATATTTGTGATACTGACCTTGTGGATGACTAGAACCAGGGAAAGTTCTATGGAATTGTTGGTTTTACGATGTTGGGGTTAGTATTGCGAATAATTGGAATTGGTTGTTGTATATTTCAAATAAATTTGATAATTATTCTATTTGTTTCTTTTTTATTTGAAAACAACGGGAATAAAACGGGGACATTGTAATTATATTTTTATATATTTAATATCATAGATACAAATATTTGTTATAATAGTTAAGAAACATACACTTTGTCATCTCAGAAGTAAATTAATCTATCACAATTATATAATGTAAAATTGGTTGTACGCGTAGAGCCTGTCGAGAACAATGGTCTACACGTACGAACGCAAAAAGCCAAACCGTGCGTATCTCTACTTGACGTATACTTCATTCTCGAAATGAAATTGTAACAGTGTGAGTTTTAAGAACATTCAACAATGAGAAACGACCGAAAGGAACAATATTGCATACGATTTAACTTTTCACCAGCCTGTTTTAACATAGAATAACATATATAAAATACATTTTGTTCTAACAATTTGTACGCTCGACGTGGTGATCTTCCATTATGTTATCAATTTTTTTTTGCTTTTTTTCTTTTTGTCTTTTATCGCATGAAAATGTGACATGGTGTTTTGAAATTCCGAACGAATCACATAATATCGATATAAATAGAAAAGAAATGCAGTGAAATAGGAACAAATCAAGAAGTCAGTATAAATAAATATGTATAGCGTATATCTATTTAATATACTAGTACATACAAGGTTCGTATAAACCGTCCCTTTCTAATAATTGTGCGGTTTTATTTGTGCAACAAGTAGAAATTTGAATTTCATCCTGGCAAAAAGGACGGCATATACGAGCACGACGAATACAGAACACAATAATACTTACAACTATGAAATACTGAAATGAGTTATCTTAAACCCTTTTGTTATGGACACTTTCCGTCAAACACTTCATTTAACTACTACATATACTTTGTGCGTATATTCAAGGTGCATTTCGTTATAACTAGAATCATTCACGTTATTTGGATACCAAAAGGGTTAACCGTTAACCTAATTATAAGCCTTTGGAAATGTTAAAAACAAAAGAACTGCAGAAGAAATCAAAGGGTCTGAATTAGTCACCATTCTCCCATGTTTGCGGCCACTTCTCGTGATGTGAGTTGGCATAAATAGCACACACGTTCGCTCGACTTACAACTAGAAACTTGACTTACGGAAACTAGAGTCTTCAGTGTATGGCACAAATTCATCAAACTAATCGATTATTATTTAATTAATATGTTAAAAAGGATATGCAACCAAATACACACAAGGTCAAGTTTGTATACTTGGTTGCATATCCTCGTCATAAGAAGAAGTCAAGATCACTACAGGATGATGATATAAAAAAGGCACTACATTGTCCATAATATAAATATAAGATAATTATAACGAAATATAATTAAAGATCAATTAAAAAAATAAAGCTGCTCTGTTGTTGGAGTATTTAGGAAACAAAATGTTCGTTCGTTATGTATTTCTTGGCACATCGTAGCACACAGACCGATGGTAGAGAGAATATGGCACAACTTGGGTGCAACTTTTTCTGCGAACGCACATCACTAGTGACATATGATGTAACACTCGTTACATTTCTTAATTTTTATTAGTTCCAGTAGCAAGACATACGCTGGTCTCGGATGTCAATATGAAATATGTTTAAGAGGAGGTTCTCATGTAGAGACCTAAAAACTAGCTCAACTTTAAGACAGTTTCACTGTCTTCAGGGGCTGATTCTACAAGGTTTCAAAATAAAAAGGAAAAAAAGGATTTTTTAGCTGATTACATGAGAATCTCCCGTTAGTGAAACATGTTAAGGCGTTGCGCAGATCAGATCTGAGACTGAAGAGTACTGCTGTATGTCTCACTGTTTGGCTTGTGCTTTGTGATGGATCGTCAAACTACCACTTAAAAAACAACCAGGCACATGAATTTGTAGCAAACACACCCAAAAAGAATCCTATTAAGGTGGAATTTAAACAGGATATGCAACCAAATATACAGACAACAACACCTGATTGCATATATTTTGAAATCGCATCTTGATCAATTTGAATTTGAAGAAAATAATAAACAGAATGGGGCAATTTCTTACTACGCTGTACCGTAATTTGAAAAGATACAATTGGCAGTTAAAATTTTCTTCAAATTGCCATCTGGTGTACGTTTTGAATTGATCTAGACAATTAACCTGATGTTTATGTAAACTACGCAATATAAATATGTTAGAAAACTAATAAGACACTATATACTCCTTTCAGCGAGAGTTGTCCGGTGTCATTACGACAAGTGTCACTGTTTTGCAACCTTTTCAGCGTTTGTTGGTGATTAGATGACGCACATGTCAACTCTGGCTGAAAATAGAGTACTCAAATACGTGTACACAAGACACACACGTTGGAGTTTTTTACATTAGGGACATTTAATAATATTGAAGTAGACGATTGAATATCTTTAATGTTCTTAGAAAACCAACAACAGTTACGATTTGGAAACGAAGAGCAAGTCCAGCTACGAACGAGTAACATCTAAATTTGTTTCGAAAGTTTAGAAAGACAAAATACATCTAGAGGCGCTTTTAAAGTTGGAAAAATTATGAAGGACCACATATTTTATATCGAGATATAGAAAAGCGTAAATTCACGATCGTCATGCTCTCGCGACGCAGTCACCGTGCGGATTTCATTCTGCGTGGTGTTTAAACGTCATTTTTAACACGACATTTACTTCTAAAGTTACGAAAATTACTATACACAGAAGCGTTGCGCAAAGTTCAACAAATTAAAGTGATAATTTTTACAAATTTTGTTCTACTACATTTTTTGAAACAGCAGGTTTTACGCTCATCAAATATCACAAAAAATGTAAGTCTTGTCATTTAGAAAATTATTTTGGCCGCTAAAGCCCGTGCTTAACATTTTATTATACATCATCTGCAAAGCACAAAAACTGACCAATGTATATCAACTTCATGTTACGTGAAATTGACATTTTGAATTCCTATTTCTCACCAATCTGTAACAACCACGTTTTTTGAGAGTTCTTGTGCCATTTCTGGCAGGACGGTCAATACTATTGGAACATATGCGAATTTTTGATCAGAAATGACTGTATCGACAAATAATTTGTTACGCCCAAGAGATGTTTATGCTTGTTACAAATCAAAATTAAATTTTTACTTATATTAGGAATACTCTATACACGTATATGTTTATATATATATATTTAATATATTTATAAATAGCAGGTAATATTCTGCCCAGAAATTGTCACTAATAAATCACTAAAATACTTAACCACAGCCTTAATTTCTTTTTTTTTGTTAAATAATGTATGTTTCTTATCCTCTTACGTAGGTAGGTGGTAATTAACTAACACACAATTGTCAGATTATTTCTTTCCACATACTATGCCCTTTTTGTCCGATGGGGAATATAGGTAGGATAAACGATCGCAAAAACACCTCGGGATTGATTTGGTAACGCATTTGTACTGAAGAAAGAATTTTCTTAATTAAATAACAGTCTTTAGTCAAAATTCAACGACTTCAAAAGCCATTTGAATATAAAAGGGAGTTGTATTTTTTTGTAGTACAGCACAACAAAATTCTTATTTACACCAACAATGACCTGAACGAACAATGTTCCGTGTCAGGTCAAAGAAAACTTTTGGGTTTCTCTGCTGAATTATAATGCAATACATATATTTCAAAAATATTATAATTTATAAATCTTAACTATACAATACGCATATCTTTATTCACTAGTTTATTTAATCTAAGTACACTAAAATACAGCAGAGAAAGAATATAAGAGTTGCCTGGCATAACACTCGAAACAAAACTCACTTTTGTTCATTTAGAATATAGCAATTTCGACAAATTCTTTCCTCAATAAATATTCTAACATTATATCGACTTTAAGTATAAATTAAACAACAATTTTGATAGTTTGCTTCTTTGGCAGTTATAGGTATATACAGGTATACATACAGTCTGTCCCAACACAAACTTACTACCAAAAGTACAGTTAATTTAATAAGTGCATAAAGAATCTTCGGCATCATCTAATTTTTGTTTCCATAGTGATATGCTTTCAGATTTTGTTCAGATGTTCTATTACATATTCAATGAGTCGATACAGCTGGATGTTTCACATTTATTCTCGTAAATTTGTGCCAAAATATACGAAAAAAATCGTGATGTACTTTTTATCTAATCAAAAAGATAAGTTTGTGTTAGAACATCCTATAGTAGCGTGAGTTTTGGAATGCGCGTTATAGGAAATTCTAAACAATTGAGGCCAAAAAATATTAATTGCCATGCTTCCAAAGACTCTTAAAACAAAAGTGTGATGCAATTTCCTACAATTCACATTCACGCACTCAAGTTAAGAACGGTTTAGACCAGGCAGGCAGGCGTCATATTCCTGCACTAAACCAGCCTCGTCTGAACGGTGCTTTACAGAAAAAGGAGATCATTAATAATGAACCGTTCGAAATGATGTAAATATGTACATCCGCAACAATGATTTGTACCATAAAAAATATCTGCGTTTCAAACGAACGTAGTATCTGTAGTAACTTATAAACAAATCACCTTTAATGTAAAGGTGCGTGAAGAACGAGACTTTGCGCAACGCTTAGCGTAAGGACGTCCGTCAGAATGACCGATCGATACCTCCCGAAATTGGAACGTATTACTTAAAAAACGGCATGGAAGAGTACCGTGTCCGCTTCCACGCTTACAGAAAGCGTATAAGAATGAAAACTGCTCCTACACATATAAAATACACTCCATGAGAATCTGTTACGGTTTTTGACTAGACGACCCTTCCGAGTGCGAGTGAGATTTGGATTTCATGCTACGTTGTTTGCTAAACGAAGGCCTACCCAACGACGAGCAGCCGGCTCCGTCTTGCTCCCTATTACCTTCTTTGTCCGTAGGAGAGCATATCGTCAGACTGGAGAGACTCGCCGATAGAATATTCGAGCTGACGCTCAACAACGAAGGGTACTGCTGTAGTTCGCCGTTATCTCCGCCGGATTCTTCCACTGGAAGACACGTTTCCACCATCGCCTCTAGGTAATTTACAAACAACTCGCTACTCTCCGGTGGATGATGGTTCTAAAAATAAACAAAATGACTTTTTAAAATAGTTTTCTTAGCGGTTTCGAATCTCACTTTGTTGAAGGGTCCTGCAAACCTCCATAGTCCTCCAAAACCACAACTTTGTAGGTAATGCAGCTGCTGCTGGCTCGTATCTTCACCCGCTATCATATTTTGTATAATCGCCCGTACAGAATTTAATATTACCTGGTCCCGGCAAGTCGTCAGGACATTATTAATTTTCATATCGAGTAAACTATATCTAAAAGAAAAAACTGAATTAAAAACCAACCGAACGACAACCAGGGAAGACCTACATAACGGGGAAAACCTTAGGGAAAACTATGGCTCCTTCGGCGAGATACTGGTACAATATCCTCGTCTCGCTTTCTACCGTGCTATATTTCACCAACGTGGCTAATACTGTTAGGACTAACGCCTGCGTTTGGAAGTCGGTTAACACCTCCGGGTCCAAAAGAATGTTGTTCTCGTTACTAACGGACACTCTCGTACTCCGGTTCTAAAAATCAACGTCAAGTCAACGGTAGATTCGATTACACGAAAGCGTTTTAGTAAAGACACACTGCGGATTCGAAATGATACAGATAATGCTGCTAGAAAAGTTTCCGGCATCCAAAATTCATGCAATGCATAACAAACAACATCAAATAGTGTGAGTTCTGTAAATGTTTCGGTCTATTGTTAAGATATTTAAACAATAAATACAATTAAACAGTTGTATCAGCTCAGCACAGGATTATATAGGGTGATTTACCTATAGTCGATTTAATAACCAGGAGGAATATTTCAAACTTAGCGTTAATCCGTTAATCGTTAATTAACGAAGTTAAATTTTTCGTTAACGAATATCTGATTAACTTTGCCCAGCTTTGCATATATGTCTTTTTTGTTTCTAGTAAGATGTCGTTGTTTTCCTAGTGTGAACTGTGAACGTGGCGTCTGGTTTTATTCCTCCTGGTTATTAAATGATTATAGTAGTACCAGCACTTATGGAATCATCCTGTATAGAATTAATTATTAACTAATCTCAATTAATTCATGAAGGCGTGACTTGTCAAAAAACAAATTTTTATCCATTTGTTCTGAGATTAAAAACTGGGAGTCTCTTTTAACAACTTGTTTAACTGTTTTTGTTCTTGAAGAGTTTCCACTAACGGCTGGCAGGAAATATTTCGAAAAGATTGATTGCTGCTGATACACCACAGATGTCGTCGAAAAAAGTCGGAGAATTAATAGGTAGGGGTGAAGAGAAGTAGACAAAACGAGATAGAGGTGTGAGTATAAAAATAAAGAGTTACCTTAGCATCATCAGATTCATCAAGGGTTTTTTGTTCTTTGGTGGTTGGCACCGAGAATGAGCGTTGTGTTTTGAACAGGGCACGTGCGCTCTGAATGATGGCCACCCCGACAGAAGGCAGGCAGGCAGGCAAGACAAGCGGCAAGAGTTAGTATGCTGGAGTCCGCACTAGATGGCCGTAAAATATGGCACCAAAGCACAGTGGTCGATTTTGCCCTTTTAGCCGATCAAAATTATTTTTTTTTTTGTAAATGAGCTTAGTAGTTCTAATATAATAATAATTTTGAACGGTTAGATTCGCATTATCGACCCTAGTGCAGCGCGGACACATTCACAAAAGCGCGTGATACTTATCTCTAGATTTACAAAAGGAACTAGTAGGAACAGAAGACAGAGAGTAGCAAAATTTGCATTCCTTTTGATGCACGATAAGGACGACAGAGAACAAAAACGAAATATAAAAATATAACGGGTCGTTATAAATGATTGTAGTCGAAGTAGGCCATGATAGCGATTATAAAGACTTCCGGTTGCCGCTATATATAAATTACCTACCACTGTGTCAAGTTTGACAATTGTTTGTGTATAGCGGCAAATTTTTTTTAACGTGGGCATGGCCTACTTGGGCTACAATCATTTATAATGACCCTGAATAAAACAAAAGTGGAGCAAGGAAGAGATGATGTATGCGTAAGGCAAGCGTTTCTTACTTTGATGGGGGCCACGGGAGGACTTTGAACCTCACTGTTTAACGTGTTCGGTGTTGGGTTTTGCTGAACTGGCACCGAACTAGACCGTTGGGTTCGATACAAAGGCCGAGTCAGGCCACCATTTGTCTGAGGACCCGGACTCTGGCTCAGGTCTAAACTCCGCCAGCCTTTACTGGCTGCCGAATTCTCAACCTGGTTAGCACTTTAATTACTACAAACTCATACTAACCCATTTGCTTATTTATCAATGATCAATAAACCCTTACGTGCACACCATAATCTTATATAATCATATGTGACTTCGCGCGAGAGAATCGCCCAAAATGCCATATTTCGTTTCGATACAATTGACACCTGTGTTTGAAGGCTCATAAGCAAACTCTAAAACTCCTGCAACTCCTTTATTTCAATAGTTTCTATTCAGTAGTTTTCGAGTTATGAGCCTTCAAACACAGGAGTCAATACTATCGAAACGAGAGATGGCAGTTAGGGGAATTCGCTCGTGCGGGGTCACATATATAGTGGAGGAAAATTAGTTCCTAACTTGCTTCCACTACGGTTCATTCCACCTCAAATCAAAAAAACTATCCACTGATGTTTTACTATTTTCTTTAGTTACCTATTTTGCTAACTTGTTTCGAGACTTTGAAACGAAATAAATATCAGTTAATAGTACGCTATGAGATGGAATACAGGAATGTTACGACTACCTCAAGGTTTCTGATTCTACCGCTACTCATGTAAGTTATGTCTAACGAGATTTTGATGTCGTCAAAAGTTACACTGACTCGAACGAAAAATATCTAAATAGTGAATTTTTAATTTGAACATGACAAATTACCCAACAACATCAACACAACAGTCACTGTTTAAAACTGCACGTTCCTGATCGAAAATAACACTCACCTGATGCGACGGGACAGGCTGCTTGTGCTGCCTCGCTTGAGCAATTGCCGACTGGTCTAGCAGATCCCAAGATTTTTGACGTCGATTCGCCCCGCTAGAGTTATTCGAAGACACAGACCCACGGCCAGCAACGTTATTCTGTTGCTCGTTACCGCCATTCCCATCATATATAATATTCTCCTGTGGCATTGACGCTGGGGCAGATTGCCGTAACACAGAATGCTTTACATGACACCTATTCCTTACTTCTTCAGAAAACCCAACAAGTGCTATAGTGCCAAATTTCATAATAAATACAAGAAACCCTTTTTTTTAACCTTCACTTACCCGTTAAATATGAAATACTGTGAGGCGTAACTTCAAACTTATCCCTCCTGTGAGGTTTCGCCACTATCCCCAGCAACATCGTCAAGATTCTTATCGTTCTTGCTACCGTTGTCGGTCCGGGGTGTCTAAAGCCCTTCAATAAATGCCCTATCAACGCAAAATGAAAATTTGCTTTGAAACTTAACCCCACAGCATGGTCCAACTGTTTAAAATGCCATTCTAACGGCTCTCTCGTTTGCATCATAACAGCATCAATTGGCTAAAAACAACAGTCCGTTAATCCGTTACATCTTTCGTTAATCCGTTAAGTTTTCCGTTAATCCGTTACATTTTCCGTTAATCCGTTAATAAAGTAACACATTTTTTATACCAATAAATTAACGGATTAACGAAGTTTGGTTAACGGATTAATAACAAAAAACTAGCCGAATAGCTTACATTTTCATCGAAAGCTCCCTGTGAGTCTAGAGTATGTAGATTTTGTTCTAGTAAAGCCAACCCGGAGGCGTAAAGACCTCCTTCGTCTAGCTCCAAAACAGACATTGCGACCCAGAACAGGGCTTTGTGTATTGAAGATTCTGACCGTAATAAAGGTTGTAGCCTTGTGAGGCACATAACTATGGATTCTATAAGAAGCATATCGTTGAAGCTTTCGAGAGCTTTTACCAAGATCCTCAGCAGTTGTTTCATGTCATGGTCGGAGATCGTTTTACTGATGCAACCGAATACAATCAAAGCTCTCGGCTGTAATGCGGGGTTAAAACAAAATGCGAACCCTCTGGCTAAGGACGTCCAGCATTTGAGCCACTCGCAATTCGGTATATCCCGCATACACACCTCCATTATTTCTAATAGAGCGTCGGTTATTACTTCAAGTGATGACAAGGATAATCGTTCCCGATCTTGCAAGTTTGTCGAGAAACTTCGTTCGGCACCAAACCACCTCTCGTTGGGATGTCTGTAGCTAGACCTGAACGCAGTCACCGCAGCTGACTTCACTTTACTTATTCCAAACAGCAAATAAAACTTCGGTAAGGAAAATTCGTCGAGGGCCAAACGCAGAACCCTTTTTGTGTCATCGGAAAAAGATGGTTTGCTACACGTGCAAAGCGAGTGTATTATGTTTATCACTAAACCATGTGTTGAAGCTCGCATACTTAGCGAACCAGAACACACCAGGAAACTGACGGTGTGAAATAAATACGGCAAGTGTCTAACAACGTCTAAGCAGTTGTTGAAAGACAACATCAGCAAGTATCGGGCCAAAATAGCTATGTCATCCCACATCATGTGTTGTTCGAGCAGTTGTGTTGGAGACTGACATGTCAAATCCACAACCTAAACATTGAAATTGCTTTAGAATATATTCAATTTACTTAAAAAAGCTTAAATACGTACCCTACAAAGTCTACCTATGACCTTCTTAGCTACAAGTTGAACGTTTGCTGATGCCAAAGCCACAGCTGTATCGGCCATGATTTCTACCATGGGGGATCCAAGACCAGAGTGTACAGAGCGTTGTATAAAGCAGTCCAATATGGTGTCAATCAAATCTGGTACTTGGCCGAGTGAGCCCCAAATTTTTGCTTGAATCGAAGGATACATTTCGACTTCTTCGATCGTAAGTTCGACCAATTTCTCCATTATATGAGTAACCTGAGATTTCCGTTTTCCTTCGTCGACCGGCTTGCAAAACCTAACTAAATTTGGCAACCATGGCGTCATATACTCTAAACATAAATGCTTCAGTTCAATGGTAGAAACACGGAACCCCTGCATGCATTCCTCCAAGAATTCTAACGTGAGATGAGGTTCGTTAGTAGCCAATTTCTCAGATACAGATTTAATAAATAACGTGTTGTTGGAGGGTATGCAAAGTCCCGATGTTTCGAGAAGTTGGCCTTCAATTTTCAAATCGAAAGTTGCCGTCAAAGCACATAACTGATTATACGCGGCGGTCCGTAAATTTGGATCTGAAGAACCTAAGTTTAATAAGGCCATATTGAGTAGAGTTCCCGGTACGTCCTTCGGTCTGATCTTCTGATGCACCGTCACGGAATCGGGCTGACTGAGTTCCCAACGGTTCCGTATGTGAATCACAGCTTGCACTATACTATCACAATCGTTGTGGATAAAACTCAACGGTCCACTTTCGTTCGCAATCGTCAACGTGAACTGGTTGTCGTCGACCAAACAGACCTCTTCTATTTCAGACGCGTAATAAACGTCGTTCAAATAAACAGACTGCGACAAAACTTTAGTTTTCTCAGAAGACGTTATCTGTATTGCCGTCGGGCCAACTTTTATTGCTACTTTAGTATCTTTGTGCGATAGTTTCAAGGCGTTATTGAATACTTTCAGATCCTCGTCAAGACTTAACGTGGCTCCTGGCAGTTTCTGTTGTTCAATATCGATATAATCGTTTAATTTATTCGGGATGTCGATAAATATTAGTTTCCTGAAGCTCTGGAAGTTATAGTATTAGTTTAAAAGCAGTTTAAAACGTGTAATAATTTTTACTTTTAACGGAGCTAATATTCTGTCGTGGAATTTCGTATACTCTCGAACCCAACTGTTGCAGTTGTAAACGTAAACGTTTTGGATGTTGTTGTAGGCTATCTCCGGAAGGACATAAAACCACTTTTGCAAGAATTCCGTCCTAAATAATGAAGTTATAATTTAAGTTATAATGAAGTAATAATGAAAATATAGCTTTGTCCAAACAACAACTTACCGGAACCTATTTTCGGAGCACGTATGCGTGAAATCCATAACTAATTCAAATGGCGTATAAATAAACGCCTTCAGAGTTAACATCACGTGGTAAATTAATAAATCACCGTTGGTCTCCCCGATCCTACAAGAACTATAACTTAATAACAATACTCCATTTGCTAAATCAAATTGTTTACTTATATCTCCTTGCAATATAATAAAATACTGGATATCCAGCACGACTTGTGCCAGCCTGATAGAAGATATTTAAAGACTTTATCGATCTATACTCTTCTTTGTCCTGCACGTTATGCTTTGACATTACTTCTTCAATATTTGTGATTCTCATATCCAATGATCCCCACCTATAGGAAATAGAATTTGAATTATCATATTATTGGTGATAGAACTGTTTTATTTTTTCAATGGTTTAACAAAGTGGTACGTACGAAGAATCAACTGGTTTATGTTCTGGTGGGCCTAAGTAAGCCAAAAGTGTAGCCATTTTGTCGAAAGGCCTCCTCCCGACTGCTTTGTGGTCACGACTACTAGATAAGTAATCCCCAATCTTTTCTTGATGGTTCCAGAGCAACCTGTGTAAGGCAATGACCATACCATCACCAAAGAATGACCCAATAGTAGCAGGTTGATGGTTTTCAAGTGTTTCACAGTCGGAAGCTATTTGAATAAAAAACCTGAAACCCATTTTTTAGACAAAATCCTTACAATCAAAAAACCAGTAATACCTTCTGCCATCCTCGAAATGTGCTCTTAGGAAGTCGTTGAAAGGCAACATGTGTTGTTCTTTACTAAACTCGACGTGGTTCGCGATATTTTGTAAAATTTTCGACATCAGCATGAGTCCGCGCTTTGCAGCTGGATGTATAAGATGCTTTTTTATACCTAATTCTTGCGGGGAGACGATTGCTGGGTTTATAAACCTCAGGAAGATCACCGTGCCAACAGCGCCGATGTTATTCTGCGGGCATTGCGGGAACCGTTTGCTTAAAACTTGATATAAACAGTGACACATGGATCGTAGCTGTGCTGGAAAGACATCTGCTGACTTTATTATAGCTTCAAACAACATTTTGGTGGTTTGGATTAAGTTTTGCCGATTCTCTTTTATATCTTCATTATCCTCTAGTCTAGCGGGATCAACTTCGAACTTACACGAGTCAGGATTTTGCAACAGTGGCGTTATCAATGGCACCAAGAGATTCTTCAGGTACGTTGCTCCGTACAATCTAAAGCAGTGCGCCATGATTTTGCTACCTAACGAGTTCCCACGGAACAATGTCTGCATACAATCAGAAACCTCCACTTCCCTGTAGAACATGTTCCATAAAAGTGGCGCTAAAAGATGCTTTGCGTCAAATATAGACACCAAAACTCTGGCCAATTCGTCCATGTGTCCAGTGGGGACGACATTTGCTAACGCCATTGCTATGGGTAACTCCCCTTTGTCACTTATCATCGTTGCCAACTGAACCAGTTGCTCGAAGCGGTCTACTAGAACAGTTTCGGCTAACGTGTCAAATTCAGTTCCTTGCTGCAATATCTTTGTTAGCACCTCCATAAATGCCGCACGGGTTTGTAAGTCTCTATTGTATCCTAAATCTATAAAAAGAATTCACTTTACAACTGCTAATTTTTATTTGAGACTTCACAGGTGTCTCAAATTTAGACCACCAAAAATCATGTTAGTTCATAATAACTTTAAAATGTGGCCTGGACTACGGAAACGGGGTTTTTATGTGCAAATTTGTAAACAACTGCACACTTACTTTTACACACAAATAACACAGCTTCTAAGATAGTAACCAACCTCTATTAGAATCATCCAAAAACTCAAAATCGACTTCTTATCGACACATAAAACCCCTTTCCGTAGTCTAGGTCACATATGCATTCTAAACTCCACAAGTGTCTCAAATTTAGACCACCCAAAATAATGTTGGTTCATAATAACTTTAAAAGCATAACCATTTTTTTATATTCTGTGAGCATGTAATAATTTTAATGAATTCCTTTACAACATGTGATCTGGACTACGGAAAGGGGGTTTAGTAAACAACTGCACACTTACTTTTACAAACCTTTACACACAAATAACCCAGTTTCTAAGATAGTAATCAAGCAAATTTTGACAGAGTCTATTGTCTATTGTCTCTTCTTATTGACACATAGACCTCCTTTCCGTAGTCCTGGTTACATATGTTTAAATAATCATCAAAATTTCTTTACCAGTGACTATAGTTGATGATTTATAACTTACCAATTGAATGCATAAGCCCGCTATCGATATTTGCTGATAGTAAATTGGACATGGCCTGAATTGTAGCATTCCGTAGAGTATTTAGTTTCCCAGGCGTGATTCGTTTTGGAACTGCTGCAACATCTTTGTCGACATCAGGTAGGTCAGTGCAATCGTTCAGAAGATTCATAAACAGTGTAAAATATTTGAGAAATAATTGACTCTTGGCCTCCATCAAATCCCCTCTATCGGATTCCTCAGGTTGTAGTGGTAAGCCTCGTAAAAGAGCAGCAACAGCCTCCATGCAAGCCTGGTCCAGATCTCTGGTGATTATGCTGACATCCCCACTGCTAGGTGGCGCTATCTGGTGAGAAGTACCCATAACCCAATCTGTGAGGTACTCAACCAGCTTATTCCTAAATTTCATCTCTTGCCTAAAGGCCAAGTCATCACGTCGCTTCATCATCGCTTCCACCAACTGGCAAAGTTTTGTCTTGATGTGAATTGCATGCACTGTCATGTCTAAATGTCGAACGTATCTAACAATTGCTAGCATCATTCCTTCGATGCTGGTTACCCCCAGGTGCTCAGAAGGATGATCGTTTTTGGTGTTGTCCAAAATATTCTTCATTATGAATATGACATGCTCGATAAATTGCGTGTTTAAATCAGAAACGACCACCTGCCCTTGCTGATCGAAAAACTTATCGACAATGTTTTTTATCTGGTCGAAAAGAATAGGGTACAGAGCTGATGACATCTCGTGCCCAACAAGCTCTTTTACAAATTTCTGTATCTGAGCACCGAATTTTTCGTTATTGCAGACCAGAAGACGTAATAGCAAATCAACAAATCTGTTAAGAAAAACTCCGTCAGAATTGGAAATTGTTTATTCCGTAGTACTTACTGTGTCACAGGACAATACTGCCGAGGTTCTTGGCTCCCTTGACTTCCCTGGTTGCCTTGGTTCGTCACTAACACGCTTGATTTTCTGGAGTCCGTCATCGAGGTACTAACAGTACCCATCGAACTAATACCGCTGGATAAACTCGCGTAGCTAGTGTTAGGTACGACACAAATGTTCGGCTTGGAGGGTGACTTCCTTTGAAGGCAAACCCCACCCAGCGACGATAAAAAACCAGTCATGTTCGCCCATTCGTTAATCTGATCTTCTAATTCATGCTCGGAGTTTTGATGCGACGCTCTCCTCTTTCCCATAGACCTATGGAACGACTCCATTTGCCCCTCCTCAACTTTTGTCTTCGGATACGAAGCCAGCGTTTTGCACATCGAGTTCCAATTCATAAACGTCTCCTCCCACGCTGGCTGCACCCCATTTACACAATGTTCGATTTTTCTGAGCAACGCCATGATACGTTTTTGGAGTGCTGCTCGACCGTTACAATGTTCAGGGAAAGACATTCTTGACTCTCCAGTAGCTAATAAAAGGGGTTATAATCAAGAAAATTAAACAAGATGGTTCGAACGTAACCTACCGGATGTCAAAAATGTTGAAGCTTGCGCCAGTTCTTGGTAAACGTGGTAATTAGGTACAAGGTAAGTGACGGTGATCTCATCTGAGCCACATCGTATTTCCGCTTCTTGGCACAGTAGGGCAAAACAACTCATTGCCACTAAGACAGCCTCCATGTCGATGCTCCAGAGGTACATGAAGAACACAACCTCCAGTTTGATGTGGGCTTGTTTGCAAATCGCTATTTGGCTGCCCAAATTTGCGTATTCCTTGTGTCGCAATAAAAACGCGTTCCGGCAGATCAGTATCTCTCGTAGCCACTTCAGTATGTCGGTGTAGTTCATAATTTGGTGTTGGATCAGCTTTTGAGATATCGAGAATAATACCTGGGAACTAAAATCGCCCGGTTATGCCAAAATTTATACAATTCATAAAAAAACAACAATTTTCGTACCTGACATCCCAAAAAGTATTTATGGGAGCTTCAGGATTCCAGATTTCTATTTTCTCCGGATGGTGAAGTACCAACAACGCCTCCATCGCTTCTTGAGCAACGTCTGTCATTGTAGGTTGGTGTACTAATGACACCAGCCCATTTATTAACTCTAACGTGGAACTCTGAATTTCATGTCCAGCTTTTCCATGATTCTGATCATAAAAATTAAAATCGTCAAAAAACAAATGACAAAAAAAGTCGTTTCAAACTAAGAAGATGGTCTGACGTCATTAGATATTAGATTTACCCAACTAAATACATACATTGAGCATCAGCATTGGGTCAGCGTGTATAAGCCGCACCATATACAGCAGCAAGTTACGGTATCCTGAAATATCCTCGGCGCGATCCTTAAACTTTCCTTGCGAGTCCTTCCCTTTTAGCGCTAATGATTGTATCATACGTAATGGGGTGTGCGCTATGAAGCCCTGCGCTACTTTATTCAAAGTATCAGTGAACATAGCGCGTAGTTCCGAGGATTTATTATAGACTACGTCGATCTTAGGCCACCAGTGCAACCTGGATTCGGTCACGATTCTATATAAGGACTTAACTAAGATGAAATGAAACGTCGTGGGCGATGTAAGACTAAGACAAATCTTCAAAGCCTCGTTGTTCTCGGGTTTGATTCTGAACCCAGATACAAAAAAGTCTATCATGAGGTCCATATCGTGAAAGACGTAGCTTTGACCGCGGGAGAATGGTTTTACAGGATTGAATAACAAATTCTAAAATTTAAATTAAGGTAAAAAGATGGGATAAATCAACGTTTTGAGTTTGTGGTTTACCTTTAGATCGTTTATAACGCTCTGTACTAACGCAAACGTCACGTTTGCCGAATCCAGGACGTTTAGGTACGTAGACGCTTTGCATAACTTGACGCAGGTGACAGCTGCGGCCTCCGTTAGCTGTTTGCTGGAGTTACCGTGTGGTCCTATACCACGTTTCACCGCCTCAATAAATTGTTTCTTTTTACTATGCCTAGGTGAACATGGGGCCCCAGTTTCGCTCTTCATTATTTCCTCTAATACTTTCTGTAATATAGATTAGAGAACTTTGGGTATTTTTGTTTTGGAAAACTACATACAATTTTTAATTAACAATATTTAATTATATTTTATAATGTACTACTGTAGACAATAATCAGACGCAACTGCCATTGGAAAGCATTTCTATAAATAGTGGACTACAAGTGGACTACATTTGTAGTCCACTTGTAGTCCGCTTGTAGTCCACTTGTAGTCCACTTGTAGTCCGCTTGTAGTCCACTTGTAGTCCACTTGTAGTCCGCTTGTAGTCCACTTGTAGTCCACTTGTAGTCCGCTTGTAGTCCACTTGTAGTCCACTTGTAGTTCACACCAAAATTTACATATTCATAGAATATTCATGTATCTTCTACAGAGTAATAGTGGTATCTGATAGCCTTGATAAATTTCTTTACGTTACATGAAATAATGAAAACTGGTCATCAGATTACAAGTTTAGTAAAAGAAAGTTATCAGGCATTCCTTTGATTATGCTGGTCATTGTAGATAGTAATTTTATTCTAGTACTATTCTAGTAGTAGTAAAAGGCAAGGTAAAAGTACTTACCGGCGATAAAATTAAAAGCATAATTTGTAATGGCCATACGGCGGCTCGACCTTTCTTGTTGTCAGCGTAAGTATCTAAAATGTCGAATAGTTGTTCGCAGCATTTACCAAGTTCTTCGTTGGGATGCTTCTGTAATTCCCCGAATTCGTAAGGATAAGTGTCCATCCAGTTCCAAATGGCTCTTTCGAGGGCGCCCATTAGTACCAAGTGAGCTGATTTTTTTAGCAACCTAAATTTTTGGATAGCTGAAAGATTGTTGTTCTTAGAAGATATTGTTACCCGGTTGTTAAAGCAGTTTTACCAGTTAACAGCCGGGTTAGCCTGTTGATATCAACGTTAATATGTTGAATTAATTCGATATCGCTATAGTCTGGGTTTTCGTCTGGACACGACGCCAGTTCCTGCAATTTCGAGCTAATCCTACTGAAAACGGCATTGAAAAAATTTACGCTAAGGGCAAATAATACTTTACTGGCCGCGGTTTTGATGGCATGCCCGTGCGGATTGTCAGTAGGCATGTCTAAAAAGAACACTTAAAAAAATATAAAGTTATTAGTGCACAAAATACCGCAATATAACTTACCCAAAAACGTGCAGATTTCTTTCAATAGCGACTTCAAATTTTGGTTTTCTTCCATGGTTAACGTGATGGTATCTTTAGGTTGTACGGCAAAACATTTCTCTAAGGTGTCTAGCACTACCAGCAGGCTGTCATAATAGTTTCTCTCGAGCTCTGCGCCGTGTTGACGTTGGCCACCACATAGACCAGCTTGATACTGAAAATTTGGTATTAGACAACAATTTATTTTCGATTTTATAGAAGAGTCACCATTTCGTGGATTCGCTTGAGTACTTTAACAAATCCATCGAGTACCAGAGCAAATCTGTATCGAGATATTTGGATGATACAGTTTTTGTTTTCCTCTTCATTTATTCTAGAGTTTGTCGTTTGGGATCCAAGCCGACAGGGAAGCTAAAAACAGGGACTTCGGTCACGATCACAACTCAAAAACAATTACAATAAATACGGCGTTTAGCCTATTTAATATAAACACTATAGAACATCCTGTATGTAGATATTGATTATAAGGTGGGAAGACTTATTCATATTTTTACAGGACTAAATAAAAGGGCAAACAGCCAACCGACCTGTTCCTCAAATCGCAATATCAATGTGTTAGCCCATTCCCCAGGCTTTTGAGTTGCCATTTCACAGAAAACACTTTATTTCACATTATTATGGAATCGTTAAATGGCTTGACATTTTTAGAATAGCTAGGTTTGACAGCAACTGCTCACTACCAACATTCACACTCCACAATTTTTCCAGACCCATACAGTCTGGCCAACATTCATAAATTTAAATTCAACTTTACACTCGCTTATAAGCAAATCAATACATTCCCATTGTGTTTTTAACATCGATATACTTTTAATAACTAATCAAATACTTATTATCAATATCATACATATCCACCCAAATAACCTATTAGTCTTTCTCTCGCGATTGTTTTTGTCTCTAAATAATTGTCACGAGATTTTACAAATATTTGTGTAAATTAAATGTAATGTTATTTCCATGTTGCAAATTATATGATGCATTTATGTAACTAAAATATTATTTTTGAGAATGTTGCACAAACATTGTAATAACATAACAAACCATTTACACAAGTTATCAATTCTCCTATATTTGGTTATTGTATCTTTAGCCTTTATAATAATAATAATGTAATTAACAATATTCTATAGGTAGTTTGGCTGTTAATTGTATTAAATTGTCTATAATAATGCGTTAGTAATAAATAAAATCCATATACATCACGGTAAAATCTATTTATTGACAAAATCTTTTAATACAACTTCTAAATCAATATCCGATTGTTACCGATCTTCTAATTTCTCATTATTTTCGCTGTTCTCCGTTTGAACGGCAATTTCCTTGGGGGCTGACTTCAGTTTAAATACAACAGGTACGTTTGCTAATATCGGGTTTCCATCTTTCTCTAGGTGCCTTATCCAAGATAGTAAAGAATCTTTTCCGGATGTTCCAGTGGCGCATACAGAATAAATAATCCCGTCTTCTTGTTCGTGAACACTAGGTACGTTTGCAATACTCTTCTTCTGCGGCGGTGCAAAATTAAACAATTTTGCTTTTATACTGCTAACGTCTAAAATGAGAGCGTTATTAGTTAGATGTAAAAATGTATTGTAATTTTACCATCGAGATCTTCATCTTCTTCGGGAAACGGTTTTGCAATCCCTCGAAGCATAAAATAATCGACGGACATATTCCGTAACCAAACTCTGAACGGGCCCTCAACAAATACTGGTGAGGTCTCCTCCTGCGCTGCGAGTAACTTCTTTTGGGTTGGACTTTGAGAACTAACTATCCACGTATCTTCTAATGAATCCTCTAAGTCTGCGCTCTAAATAACAAAAAAAATAATAACAAAAAGAAGTATTCAGGCGCCATCTATGACTCAGTAGACACACTACATAGCTAAATTTTGAAAACTTTACCTGGTAGATGGTAAGTTTGGCTTGTATATCAACACTACTTATTCTAGAGATGGCTGCCTGCGCTAAATCAAAGCTGTCATTTGGAGGGGGGTTAGGCACAGGCCACGGAGACAAGTTTTTAAATTTTGGCATCCAATACATCATTCTCCAAAACTTCCTCAGCGGAAAACCTCGTCTTCCGAATATATTTAAGAGGATAGCCTCCATTTCTTTGTCGGGCATAACACCGTTGTCTTCCATTTGTTCTAATAAGTCGATGACGCACTGCTGTTGTTTCGGATAGTGCATGAATTCAGCCTGAATAATATTCTGGGGTATGAATTTTCCTTTCGGTAAAACATCAACGATCGCCTTATAAACTTCTAAATCCTTGTGTACCCCAAACTCTTCCATATTCTTAAGCGCGGAATAAATAAACTCGACGTGCCCTCGTCTATGAATGTCTCGGTGGAGGTATATCCTCAACATATCGAGGTAGGAATTTTTTGTTTTCTCTTTCACGTTTTCGAAGTTTATTTTTACTGAGAGTTCTTTCGTCTGTCCCTGTCTCTCATTGCTTTCGGAGCTCCGTTTGACCGTTGTATGAATGTGAGCCGCTAGGAAATTGGGACTGTGCGAATCATTTCTAATGTTTGTTTGCTTAAAATAATTTATCAATAACCGTAGATGAGTCGACCGCAGCATTTTTCTTGTTATGAAAGAAGTTATGCACTTTTAGGTTAACGAACATACATCCTAACCTCAATTGATCAACTGTCGACCATCTGTTATCATAAAAATACCGTACGCATAGCAGCGCCGCCATACAAATATTTTGCGAACTAAGAAGCTATGAGGTGAAATTTGAATTATCATTTGTGAGTCGTCCGTTCAGTTATTTAGTTATTATCTTAATTTTTAAATAGTTTAAACAAGTAATGTTAAAGTAAATAGATATACCAAACACCTGAAATTGCGATTATATATATATATATATATATATATATACAGTAGGCTATAGCTACACTAGGCTATAGTTATCTCAAGAAGAAGGTGGGTGAGAAAGAATGAGGAACTGAGAGAGATAGGTAGAGTCAGACGGAGAGCGAGAATAATCGTACCAATGGCAAGACGCAAATAACAATCTATTTTGCTTTGGTTTCGTCTTCATTGTGCAAAGTTGTGTTGTGACCTATCGTTGTGTACTACTTTTGAAATTTATTTAAATTGGCCATTCTCTCGCAAGAAATAACGGAATAGTACTGTTCGTGTGAATTTTGCGAGGTGACATCCGCTTAAATGGTCCGATTATTCGCAACTATTCACTATTATGTAGATAAGTTTGTTATCGTCTGATTCATACGTTGCGTGATATCGCCAAAATAATATTAGCATCACTAAATTAATAAACTGCCGCAGAATGTGGATGCCAACACACGTCCAAGTAACTGGTATGTTAATAATAAGATTCCTTTTAAAAATGATTTGACATTTCATCTCTGTTTGTTGACCTTTATTTCCGCCTTATATTTTTAGTTCAGAAAGCATCTGGACTCCTAATTAAGGGTAAAAATAACACAAATGACTGCTTTGTCACCATCGCCCTGGGAAAAACGAAGTTCCAGACCTCGGTCAAAGAGAAAGCGGAAGCTGCCGTCGAGTGGTTCGAAGAATGTGAACTGTAAGTCAATTTTTATGACCCCAATAATTGACCTGACACCTAATTGGATTTATTGCGGTGATTTAGGGCAATTCCCGATCAAGGTAACACCGCCGAGATAGTTCTGACGGCCCTGCATAGGAACTTCTTGGGGGTTGACGAATTCTTAGGAAGGGTTGCCATACCCTTAAACACCTTGGATATTTACGAACGGCCCAAAAACCGATGGTACCCCTTACAGAGCAAACAAGGTACGTAACTATTTGTATTCGTATTTCATTCAAATTTATTAAATACCAATTACTTCATACATTGGAATGCCTCAAGGTCTCTTACATTGCATCCTGCAGGTATTTCTTGCTTTTTGAGTAATTTAATTATTACGTTAAACATCTTTTCACTTATGAAATCGCTCAATTTAATAGCATGTGACTTGTGTGTGTGTTACTAATTTATTTACTAATTGTTTGTTCTATCCCAGAACTAATTAGATATAATGAATTATATGCTAATTATATTTAATTGTTGAAACTTGTAATAATTATCTACTTAATATCATATGATTTTATGTGTATTTGTCATATTAAGTAATAATTATTCTTTTGTTATAAATTTAGCGTACTCAATACAATTTCGTAACATTTTTTTATCCAAAAATATAGGCAAGAAGTTGTAGCTTGCGTAAAAACATCAGTACGTGAATTTTCTTTTTTTTATTTCTTAAATTGATACGTGTTTCCTATATATAACAATAACAGTTGCATTGACCTCACTTACCACATGTTACTACTGATAGTACGTTACTCTGACTCAACATAAACAACATTTTAGTCAATTCAGCACTTTCCAATAAAAGAAAAAGGTGAACGTGCTTCCTACGGACGCATTGTTATTATTGTTAGTAACTATTTTTAAACAAACAGGTCAAGAATCCAAGAATAAAGACAGAGGCAAGTTGGAGGTCAAGATCGGGTTCACGGTCAAGTCAGGCAGTTTAACCGACCTCAGCAAGAAAGAAAAGCATAAATCGTCGATCGGCCAGCTGTCGCATGTCGCCCAATCTGTTGGAGGCAGCTTGCTGAGCATCGGAAGCCTCGAAAAGCGCAAAGGCGGCTTGAAAAAGTTCGCAAAGTCCATCGGATCGAAGATGCACCTCAAAGGCAAGAAGAAAGATGACGACGAGAACTCATCTGTCGGAAGTGTCGGCAGCCTTCATAGCCGTTCGAATATCTCAGATGTCAAATCAAAAACTAGGCAGACTCTCGAAGATGCCGACCCAGGTGTTGTCAGCGATGACGATGATTTTACTGTAAGTATTTATTGGTAAAATACTCGAGATACAATAATTAAATTAGTACTAATTATTTTAACTACTGAATAGTACTAGTAGTTTTAACTACTAAACTAGTACTACTAATTTTAACTAGTAAATTAGTTCTTCTAATTTTAACTACTAAATTAGCACTACTAATTTTAACTACTGAATTAGTATTACTAATTTTAACTACTGAGTTATCACTACTAACTTTAACTACTAAATTAGTACTACTAATTTTAGTTATTAAATTAGTACATCTAATTTTAACTACTAAATTAGTACTATTAATTTTACTACTAAATTAGTACTTCTAATTTTAACTACTAAATTAGTACTACTAATTTTAACTACTGAATTAGTAGTACTAATCTTAACTACTGAGTTATATTACTAATTTTAATTACTAAATTAGTATTACTAATTTTAACTACTAAATTAGTACTACTAATTTTAACTGCCAAATTACTACTACTAATTTAGTAGATTATTAAAATATCTTTGTTATGCCTATCACTACTTATTTACCTTATAAAAAAATATTTTTTTTGTATAGTTTGACGATCTCTCGCATAAAAGCTCCGGCGGTTCGTTAAACCAAAATCCAGCGCTGGTAAATAACAGCAAAGTTAAATTGGACACGGCTGATGACGATGGGTATCGGCGACATACTGTAGCGTCAATTCCAGCTAAGCCGCCAAGGGTTGATGCGAAAGCTCAAGACGAATGGGACCTGAAGATATACGGAAATAAATCAAAAGGTTGGTTTGAAAAAACGATTTAAGGGAGGGAAATAGTTTGGAAAATTGTTTTTCAGGTTTACTAAAACCGAATGGTACTGAAACAATAAACCGTCGATCGTGGGAATCACCTACACTCTCATCCCGAATTGAAGAAGAAGATGATATCGATCTAAAACGTGCGGAGAGTGAAGAATTGCCCCCGCCGAAGCAAGATAAAGAGAGGGAAAGTCGGTTTTCGATTCTGAAACCATTCAGGAAAGGTAATATTTAACCGCGTGAAGATAATTGTTTGTTTGCACGTTTTTCTGTAAATTAACGCGTGTAGTGTTGTTGAAACTAATCCCACGTTTCTGTTTGTTATAGAAAAGAGTGATACGGATTTGAAACGAGATAAGTCCCATAATTCTAATGAGCGTATTATTATAGGAGGTGAGAATGAAAATGTGCAAACGCACAGCACGCCTAGCAGGATTTCAAACGAGCTACTCCAAAAGTTCGAAGGAAAATCGCGAGAAGTAAGAATTTGATATTCACGTTGCGGCGATTCTAATTTTTCTCTTCTACAGGATCTTATAATGCTGGCGTGCGAGTTGCAAACTGATTTAGATCATAATAAAAAGAAACTTAAAGACCTTGAGGATTACCTGGACGATCTTCTTTTAAGAGTGATGGAGACTACCCCGAGGATTTTGCAAAACCCGTATATCAACTGCAAACTGACTCACAAGAATCTAGCGTAAGGCTGTTTTTTTAGAAACAATGAAAATCACCGAAAGAGTGATTTGTTTATTGTTGATCGATTGTTATGTGAATGTAATCTAATTTATTTTTTAGTGAATATTTCAAGTAGAGTGCAAAACACAACCGGTGCTAAACGTTTATACAAACATTTTATATTAACAAATTCTGTGATTCCCTTTGGATTTTGGACAGGATTTTCAGTATTCTCGTAACTAACATTGATGACTACTAACGATACGTGAGATATTCTTGCGTCTAGCAAGACTTATCACAAATTATATTTATTCTTACGACTGACAGAAACCAACTAACATCACCATTCTACATCACAACATCCGCTAGATGCATTATGTTACGTATTGGGTATCTTTTGTTGTTTATATTTCTACACGTATGTAAAATTATTTATTAGTGATATTAACTGAGTTGTAAAAATTTCTGGTGTATTGGACTATATGAATAAAAAATATATATTTTTTGTACTATGAGAACGTCTATTATTATTATCCTATTTTGCTCCTCTTAAAAAATGGGTTATGTTGAGTATAACCTAGTAACAAATCTTTCATTTGCATAAGTGATTTGCCTTAGAAATTTTCAAACTAGCCACAGTGGTAACTACACTACGATTGCGAGATGTAATATTTATATAAGACATCGAAAAGACCAACTAAGGTGGTTGTAGTTAGAAGAAAAGCATTTTCAGAATGTTTTTAAGTTTAGATTTATATAACATATTTTTTCCGCGACTGTACATACAAAAAGTCACTAAAAACCACGCTAAAAACTAAACAATTCACGCATATTCTTTATGTACGGGCGCCGTGCCGCACAAAGTAGTACTGGATGACAAATGGTTTTGAAAGTTAACTTAAAAGTTAATTCGTTAACGAAAAATTTAACTTGAATTTTTACATATGATCGATCTCGGCGCCTACTTCGACTACAATAATTTATAATAAATGAAGGATTCTCTAGGTTTAAGCAAGCCTTAAAAACAAAACAAAAAACGAACAAGTAACGTATATTACTACAAAAAATTACCTAACACAAATTATTAGTTTGTTAAATTTTATACTTGAAAAATATTTAAAAAAATAGTGGATAAACCAGAAATAAAACATGGAAATTGTATAATAATCCCATACACTATTGTAACTGTCAGAGATAACATAACCTTACAATTTCCAGGCTGCAATAAAAATAGTAAAATCGTCCGAAAATGTTTAAAAAAACGTTCAGAATAAAAACGAGCACCCAAGTAAAAACTTCCGAAAGGTAATACATCCCCCGTAATAAATACAACCGACTAATAACAACTTTCAGGAAAATTTTGAAAGAGCTGTTTGCGAAGCGATTTCCCAGGTTAACCGACTCCGACATAGACGGGATATTCCCGAAAAAGGACATCGTCGTTTGCATGAAAATAGTAACAGCCGACAACACTAGCTTACACACTTACCTCGTCCAAAAACGGGTAGTTGCCTTTGAATACAACGGAGCCTTATATCCATCCGTTTATTTACTATGGAAGTACCCAGACTTATTACCAACGTTCACTACGAACTCTTACGTTGCGTCAAAGCTCAACGGAGGCGCAGACTTGATGATACCTGGCCTTCTCAATAATCCCAGTATTAATTCGTTTGGAGTAAACGAACCTGCGTGTATTAATCTAAACGACAATAAAGCTGCTATAGCTGTGGGCGTCACGGCTATGTCTTCAGCTGAAATTGAGAGATCCCAAGGGAAAGGGAAGTGCGTTATTATATACCATCTTTACGGAGACAAACTTTGTACTGCCGATGACATGCCTTTGCTTCCTTTTCCGCAACTTGGGGCTCCTACGGACGAAGATAGCGACGTTACTGGGGATACAGAATTATCGGAGAGTCCTAACGACGAGAGTGATAATTTTACGACCAGTGACACAGTCGAGAGTGAAAACACCGGTACGGAAACATCCGTGACGGGGTCTTCAACCAGTGAAGACGAAGACATGGACAAACTTCTTATGGACTGTTTCTTAACTGCTTTAAAATACTCCAAAACGTTAGCATTGCCAATGTTGACATCGTCTTTTTACAAGTTAGAAGTCATGCCGATATGCCCACCGGAGAAAAATTTAAACATTAAGAAGAGTTCATTTAAGAAAGTTGGTCAATTCCTAAAACAAATGTCTAAAGTAATAATTCTTTTGTTTATACTTAACCGGAATCATATACCATTTGAATTTTTAGGAGGGAATCATCGTGATCGCCGAAAAGAAAAAGGGCATAGAAACTTTAGAACATATAAACACTAGCCACCCCTCATTTCAAAACTTCTACGTTGAAGTGGATAATCGACCGAGAAAACCAGTGGAAGAAGTTAAAGAAGATAGCTCCGCCCCTAACATTGTCGAAAGCTATTCTATCACCAAAGCAGTGGAACCTATTTTTTCCGAGTTTGGCTTGAGGTATAATTCAATTTCTCATTTTAATTATTTATGATCTTCAATACAATTCCAGGAAGAGTGACACACTGACAACCACGGAAATTCGAAAATACATAACACAATACGTGAAAACTCACAATTACCAAAATGAGGACAACAAAAGGTGTTATTTCATTAACCCATTAACCCAGCAATTCTTAACACTAATATTTTTTAAGGTTTGTCAATGTTGCGACAACTCCTTTGTCGTCAATTTGCAAGAATGAGGTATCCGTTACGTGGGAGGAGTTAATGTCAAAAATATGCTCTTCGATGACTACATGTTTTACCGTCACGTCAGGCCTCCAAAAGACTGTCTCCAAAGGAAAGCAGCCTGTCATGATGAAAGTACAGAGCAGGGCGGGAAACAAAAAAGTTACTCTCATTGATAACCTTGAGGTTTATGGTATCAACATACCAGAGTTTGCAAAGGAGTGCCAACATGGTGTGGCCGCAAGTACCAGTACTAGCCGACCACCAGGAAACAAAACCGATCAACTGTTGGTTCAAGGCAACCAAATATTATTTGTTTACAATCTCCTAATCGAGAAATACAAGATTCCTAAGACCTACATCAGAGGTCTCGAGTTCGCACCTAAAAAAAAATAAGTTATTGTATTGCTTTGGAACTTTACGATGAGTTAATCGATTTTCTTATATTTGACATGAAGATTACATATTTTAATAATTGAAAGAGAAATAAAGAATCGTTTTCTATTGTATTAGTTTAATTTATTTATTGCCCCTTTCTTTTTACATTTTTCTGTAACTGATTGAAATAGGTTTGCTATTCGAACGGACATTATTGCCATTTATGGGTTGTTGTCCACGGGGAAAAACTCCGAGCGTCGAAGGGCTACTAGGTCTTTCAATTAGCTACAATTTGAGGTATGCTAGAAATTTATACAACAATTTTTATATATAAGTTATAAACATTTTCATCCAGCGCCATCTCTTAACAATTAAGTGAGATGCAAACTTCCTTTATTAAATCGGCAGTCAGTGGCGGCGCTAGTGTCGTTTTCCGTCATCGAAAGTTTGTTGATAGAGTGGTGATTTGACGTGGCATTAGCAATAAAATAGTGAATAATACCGTATTGAGCTGAGGTAAACACTATCGAATATGGGTTTAACAATTTCCAGTGTTCTAACCCGTTTATTCGGCAAGAAACAGATGCGAATTCTGATGGGTAAGGTTAAGTTGTCGAAGTCTCTCTTCACCTGTCAGTCGTAATTTCTTTTCAGTCGGACTCGATGCGGCCGGCAAAACAACGATACTCTACAAATTAAAACTTGGAGAAATCGTGACGACAATACCAACAATCGGTTTTAACGTCGAGACTGTAGAATACAAAAACATCTGCTTTACCGTTTGGGACGTCGGTGGCCAGGGCAAAATCCGTCCGCTCTGGAGGCACTACTTCCAAAACACCCAAGGACTGATCTTTGTCGTCGACTGTAACGATAGGGAACGAATTGCCGAAGCCGAAAGGGAATTACATAATATGGCACGTCTTTGTTTTTCGAAGTTTATTTTGAAAATAACTAGTTTCTATTTTAGTGGGAAGAAGATGAGCTACGCGACGCTGCTCTTCTTGTATTCGCCAACAAACAAGATCTACCGAACGCGATGACTGCTGCTGAACTTACAGACAAACTTAACTTGAACTCTATTCGCAATCGTCCGGTAAGTTTCCGGTAAAAATGATCCTCGAGACTTATGGAGCAATAAAAGAACTTCTGCTTCAAGCCTTGAACATTGTTTTTTTTTAAGCTATTGAGATGAATTAGACAACAAAATGTAGTGAATAGATAAGGCTACTTGAGAACCTGAACAAGTTATTTAATTACTACACGGAGTGTCTTGCATTTAGGCCACCAAAACATTTATGATTAAATATAAATATTGATACAATTTTTTTATTGTTTCAGTGGTATATTCAAGCAACTTGCGCCACCCAAGGTCAAGGATTATACGAGGGGTTAGACTGGTTATCAAACGAACTAGCCAAGAAATAAATTCTGTCTATTAATTATTATTATTATAAACGTAATGTTAAGGTTGAACGAGTACTACTAAAAACGAACCTGAGGCGATATTAAAAGCCACAGCAAACGTTTTTGGTGATACTCCACGTTATAATTTATATATTTCGCATTTAATGTTAAGAAATTAATACTTATTCGTTCTGTTAGTATTCTATTCCGATTTGTGATTTATATAAGTGACCTGTTTTGGAGATATAAAAAGATCAGTTTATCAAATTACTCTTTATTTTATTTTCTTTGCTTCATTTGTATGCTACAATTCCGTATGTATAACTCTTATGTAAAATTAAATCAATAAAAGGCTCTCCTCCTGGTGAAGATTAAATATAGAAAATTTTTAAACAAGCTAAGTGTACAATAATACTTCATTTTTTCCGTTCAGTTGGTACGTAGTTGGTAGTCGCCGTTTTGCGTTATGTACCGCACCCACGGCAACGCTTGGTATCCACTTTTCTCAATGATCTTCAAATAACGCACCTGAAAATACAAACGTTTCATTTATTCTTATCTTTACCATTTCTACAATCGTTTCCGTTATAATAAGATTCTAGCTGAAAAATAAGTGTCTAATATATAAAAGAATAGAACAAAGTAAGTATAAAAAAAGTATGTAATTTGTTAAAAATACAATCTTGGCCAACAAAGAACACAATCGGATAAGTGAAAAAGTTTCTGGTACGCTTTTTTCAGTATAACCTGAATCTGAAAACAAAAATTCCAAATTGTGTTGAGTTTCTGAGAAAAACATCAATTTTTTGCAGTGTAAAAAAATATATTTTGTAGAATCACCCGTATAAAAAAATATACACATATTTTCATATATTTACCTGAATTCCTGATGTAGTAAAGTAGGGAATTTCAAACTTGACTTGGATCGGGGGCTTTCCTTCCGAGTCTTCGCATTCAACGCTTGGTAACCCGAAGTGGGCACGCATGAGATACTCTTTACCACCAGGAAACGACTTGATAGACCAAGTGATTGCGTTCTGCTCAGGGGCATACTTAGCGCTCCCGATAGTAGTTTTAAACTTGGGTGAATCTGCGTCCCCAGGTACGGGAATAACGATCTCAACGTTGTTTGCAGTGGACCTCCGCTTAAACTGGGACTTCGCCTTGATCATATACTCGACCCTGCTGTGAGCGTGTCTTTCAATGATCGACTCTATCCAAATCAAAGGTTTCACGTGAGTGTTCAAACGATATGACATCAATTCGAACTCACCGTCGGGGGGAATGAAAGAAATGGTACGGTCGGTCTCGAATCGAGACAGCCGCACGCATTGGTGGAACTTAACGTCTTCCAACTCGACAGATTTCGACTTCCCCCTGCCGGTACTTTCGAAAAGGACTTTATCGTTTAAACCGAGACGTAATTCGGGCATTCCCGATAGGTACACGCGCATTTTTATCGCGCCCACAATCTCACTTCTCAGCACATTTCCGTTAGCGTTCGCTAGTAAGTTTACGGATTCAATTACGTCAAGGAAAACCTCGTTTTTACGGTATTTGATGCCTTCCGATCGCCAGGATACGGCGTTCGTTACAGCGAGGGGTATCCTCGGTTGTAGTTCCAACTTGTGACCTTCCTGGGTTATGTATTCTTGTAGGATTTTACTGTCCGTTGTTTGCGGGTAGCCAAAATCGAGTAGTTCGTCTAGCAATTCGTAGATTACTACGAAATTATCGCGGATACTTTCCTCTTCGAGTTCTTTGAAGTATTCCGTCATCACCTGGACTATTTTGTGTAAGAATACGAAGACGAGCGCGATATTCGCGTTCTTCTTGGTCGTGCTCACTATGTATAGGTTGTTGGTTTTTATGTATGAAAACGTGCAGTCCGTGGTTTGGAGAATCGGTGTTAGTAGTCCTTCTTCTTCTTTTTCCATTAGTAGCGGCATGAATTTCTCTATGACGCCCAGGTCTATGTCGCCCCGATAGTTACGGGATATCAGTACCTAGAAAGTAACGTTTGTATTTTTGGGTATTTTTCTACGAGGGGGTACATACCTTTCCCTTTACATCTAGAATGTATATTGCAGACGACGACATCCTATTGACAGGTGAGTAATTTGTACTTATACAATAAAATTGTGCCACCTGAGCACTAGTCTGTCACGGGCGTATGTAAAAAAAATAATAAATAATAAACACTAGTACAGCCTAGGGGAATGTAGTAGTATATATTTATCCATCGTGCTCGTGAAAATCTCCGGGAAATGTCGAAAAACCACCGAGAAATTAGTTTTCAGGGATTATTACACGTTAAACCAACATCAGTACTTCAGTGACACCTATCGGTGCCAATATTAACCTATATAATTTGAATAAATTGCTAATACCAACCGAACAAATTGATTTCGAATTTTGTATCGTATCACAAAATCAATTTATTTATTTGAACTACGATTATTTCAATAAATAAGAAATAAAATATTAAATAATAACTATAATTGCTACAGAATACTGTTTGGCTGGTGACGACTTATTTTATCGAGGTAAATAAGGAAGGCGGCACCTGTTCTATCCACCTGACGCGGTAATTTTGAACCTGAACTGATTTATTTCCGGATTTTTATTTACGAGCGTGATAAATTTAGCAAATTGCGATAATTAACGATTTAGTACAACGTAGAACTGGTGGGGATATCGTATTTTAATAATAAACACGAAATAAAAGCGGTAAAAGTGGCAAAAGTTGTGTCTTCATTTTCGATCTATGTGCAGTTCCCAGCATGCAACGTGAGTGGGAGTGATGTCTGGTTCGTCCCGCACTGGATGTGTACGTTCGCATTAAGATATCGGAAATTGCTAAAATAATTGCGCTTGTGAGCGACCATGGACCATTAGAAGTGTCGCCTGGGCGTCTTTTAAATCGAAGAAATGTAAGTGGAGCGGACATAGTGAATAAAACGTTCGCGAGAATTGCGGCGGCCCGTTTGGTGACGTAGTCTCCATTGTATGTGTAGTTTGTACCGACGTGCTGTTTTTAAAAGAACTAGAGGTAGGTGCACGTTTATTATCGCTTGGGGACGTTCTGCGTTCATTTTGGTGTTGAATTGTTATCATATTTGCATCCGAGCATTCGTTATTTAGTATCGTTCATATGCGGCATCGCAACTTTTACTACGACCATAGTATGTAAACATGTTCGCCCCGCCCCACCACATATTATTGTCATTTATAAATCAATTCTCGGTTTTTATGAATGCTTCATTACTGCACTACCGAGAAAAACGCCGGTATTTTCCAGTATTGTTCTCGTTTCGCACTAGCTGAGCCGTTTCCTACTCCAGTTAACCTAAATTTTACCATTCACGTTTTCAGATAAGGATTTGTTGATTTCAGAATGCAACCAAATGGCTAGACAAATAATCAAAACCAGTTTAAAATTCCACAACCTTTAAACAGATGCTTTCTATCTACTGAGGTATGTACAATATAACTTCGATCTATTTAACATTTCCGTTTACATGTTGCTGTCGTTTAACCCTACCCCTAGGTACTCTCTTCGAATCATTAATCCGATACATTCGTATATCTAACTCTGGTTTTCGTATTTACTTAAATCCTGTTTATTTTGATAGCCTCCTATACATACCACATTAGCAAAGAACGTATCACTATTTGTTAAGATGTATGCAACCCATGATGCAACCGAATCTTGCACTAACTGTATAACGTCGAATTCGATACATACTAAATTTATACGACATATCACATTGATCTGAAATGAATGTTTTGAATAATTAGTGTGTTGTCACGTTAGTATTTATCTTATTCGAAATGTTGCTATCCAATTAAATATGCTTATGTATTTGTCTGTTTGCATGTGTTCAGGGATTTTACATGACTTTTCATGATGTCAACTAACCAGCTCATGGACTCTTGCTTGTAAGTAGGGTAGCTAATCACTCATACCATAACTTCTTTATGTTTTCCACTTATTTGTTTCGTTCACAACGTCGCCTCATTACCTCACATTATATTGAGTTATCTTATCATTCGGTGCCAATCAATGTTGTTTCAATAGATGATAACGCAAAGTGCCCAAGCCCAAGCGTTGTGTTAATCATAAGAATGTATTACTAATGCCCGAATAAGCTGAATTTCCCACAAAACCAGATAAGTTTCATTCCACATTTATATTTTATTACTGTCGTTATCATCAATGATACTCGTTTAAGATAACAATAATTTTAGCCCATCGGAAATAGTTTCAAATACGCCCAGAGCGGTGAATCATCGTTTATATTTAATTTTGCTTATTTCAATGTATGTATTCAGTTTCTGCAACTAAGATTTACCAGAATTGTTTTACCAGATGGTGACTCGTGATTTTCGAAGTGTTTGGCTAAGCACAACACGAAGCTCATGTTTTTTTTTTTAAATAATCTTGTGAAGTTGAATTTATAATAGTGAAAGTATAACCATGTGCATGCAGTTTTTCGTACTAATGCCTGAGCTTCGCAAAATAATTTCTGCTTTTACACTGACAGGCTGGTCAACAGGCGGGTAGAGCAAAGACAGGAACACAGCATAACACACACAGAAATAACATCAAGGTAGGGTAACACCTAGCGTTAGTATACACTACGCGAAATAAAATCATATTATACCTACCTCTTGCACATCATCAACCATCAAATTCATTGTATGTTGTTTTTAGGCGAATATTGCAAGAGAAAGTTCCCGATATGCAGCATTACAAGTAAGTGTCTAGCGTAACCGTTCACTGTCTAACTAGTTCGCCCGTTTTTCGTCCCGCACAAAACTAACGGCTGCTTTCTCTCTTCGAGCAGAGGCCCGGAAGGTAGCGGTTCGGTGAACGACGCTGGTTACCACTTGCACAGCAATGGGCATTCGGAACATTCGCCAAACTCCAGCCACATGTCTGTCCACAGCGACGAGCCCCTAGTTCGCACCCATAAGCAGCAAACCACCCAGCAAGTGACCACCGTCACCGAGGTCGTCAGAAAAATCCAACAGATCGGAGACAGCCAACCTGGGGAATACGTCCCCGTACCCATAGTTGCCTATCCCCTCCCCCCGCAACACTCTAGAACGCAATACGTCGAGTACATGGAACAACCCGCCCACCACATGTATTCCCAATACCACCAACACCCGCACTACCAAGACTACGACCATTATCCTAATCCCTACGGAACATACATGGGGTACCCTCCTGGAGGGGACCGCCCCCCTACACCACCAACCCCGAGCGAGCACAGCGGGGCCCCGTCGCCTCTCCCGCTTTCCGCGCAACCTGGAGGTGCTTACCTCCCTTCGGGTTACGATGAGCTCCCTGAACATTATAGAGTCACACCTTCACCCGGTGGTCCGATTGTCTTAGACGCCTACCAAGACGAAACTGCGGTTGTTTACGGCTATGTCTCTCCTTCGCCTTACGGTACTGCGGGGAACCACCCGGCCGCGGGGTACGATACTAGGAATTACGAGGAAGCCCTGAACGGGCCTGTGGTGCCCCCGATGAGAATGTACGAAGACGACGAGCTCCAGAAGCAAGTTAGCAAGATGTCTTTGCATGGGCACCCCGTGGGGCTCCCGCATAATAGATCCCATGGGATGGCGTCGCCGGGGAGCGTAGGGGGGGACGACGACCAACGAGGAATGCGCTGGCGTGACCCGAACTTAACCGAAGTGATCGGGTTCCTAAACAACCCCAATAACGTTATAAAAGCTAACGCAGCGGCCTATTTGCAACACCTGTGCTACATGGATGACCCCAACAAGCAGAAAACGCGCGCCCTCGGCGGGATTCCCCCTCTAGTTAAGTTACTAAACCATGAAAACGTGGACGTTTATAGAAATGCTTGCGGGGCGCTTCGGAATCTCTCCTACGGCAGGCAAAACGACGAAAATAAACGAGCTATTAAAAACGCGAATGGGATCCCAGCACTTATTAATTTACTGAAACGATCGACAGAGGCTGAGATTAAAGAACTGGTTACGGGAGTTATTTGGAATATGTCTTCTTGCGAAGATTTGAAGAGGTCGATTATTGATGATGGTGTGGGTAAAATTGTTTTGTATATTATCATACCGCACTCCGGGTGGGATCCCCAAGGGAACCATGGCGAAACATGTTGGTCTACGGTGTTTAGAAATGCGTCTGGCGTGTTGAGGAACGTCAGCTCTGCAGGGGAGTACGCGAGGAAAAAGTTGAGGGACTGCGAAGGACTGATCGACGCTTTATTATTCGTTGTTAGGTGTGCGATAGAGAAGTCTAACATAGGCAACAAGATCGTCGAGAATTGCGTATGCATTTTACGTAATCTGTCGTATAGGTGTCAGGAGGTTGAAGATCCAAATTACGACAAAAATCCCCTCCCTACGCAAAGTCGAGTTACAGCAAATGCTAAAGGTAATTATCACATTATTTATTTTACATTTTCATTCAATAAAACTTGACTGAAACTGGAACAGAACTGTGTCTGATCCAATCGACCGATGTTGACGGCAAGCGTTTTTTCTTTCTAAAAAATAACTGATTACCTTTTAAAAATTTTCAGGTGAAAATTTGGGATGTTTTGGCGGTAGTAAAAAGAAGAAAGACTCGCAATCATCCGAAGTAAAAGAGAGCAATTCTGGCGTGTCGGGAATTGGTGCGAGTAGCGCAGCAGCTAGAGGTGAGCCAGTCCGAGGTACTGAGCTCTTATGGCAGCCGGAAGTGGTCCAATCATACTTGGCTCTTCTCCAAAGTTGTTCGAACCCCGAAACGTTAGAAGCGGCGGCGGGAGCGCTCCAAAACCTGGCGGCGTGTTACTGGCAGCCGAGTATAGAAATTAGGGCCGCCGTTAGGAAAGAAAAGGGTCTACCGATCTTGGTCGAACTCCTTCGAATGGAAGTCGACAGGGTGGTGTGCGCCGTCGCGACCGCTTTACGAAATCTTGCCATCGACCAGCGGAACAAGGAGCTGATCGGAAAATACGCCATGCGCGACTTAGTCCAGAAGCTGCCTTCGGGCAATCTTCAGCACGATCAAGGCACTTCGGACGATACGATAGCAGCTGTACTCGCCACTTTGAACGAAGTAATCAAAAAGAACGCAGAGTTCTCCAGGTCGCTACTGGAGGCAGGGGGAGTTGAAAGACTGGTCACGATAACGAAACAACGGCAGAAGTACACGCCGAGGGTACTGAAGTTCGCCGGGCAAGTATTATTCACGATGTGGCAGCACCAGGATCTTAGGGATGTATACAAAAAACACGGATGGAAGGAGCAGGACTTTGTTACCAAGACAGTCGCTGCTAGAAACGCCGGCCCCAACTCGCCTAATAACGCCAACTCTACGCTTAACAGGCCCATGGCCTCACAGAGTGGCACGCGATACGAAGACCGAACTATGAAGAGGAACGCCATGCAGCCCAGAGGTGTCGCTCCCGTTTACCAAAGAGTATGTTTATCATCATACATGTATAAAATTTTCTGTTGTATTTTAATACTTTTAATCGTATTTTTAGCAATTGGCCACTAAAAAAACTTTACTTGATGGCACAAATGATTATTATTTGTGTTTTTTGTTTACCTGGGACATGTTTTGATATCTTTGGATGCCGTTTCACTTTTTACTAACATTCCAAACACTTTGTTATTGGACATTTTAAAAGAGTTTTAATGATAATTATTTTTCTTTTGATGGGGTATTGTTTGTTTTTCTCTAGTGTTTGTATTTTTTTTATTTTGTAGAACGAGGACATTCCTATGGCTGATATGGCGTATCCAGACCCGCAGCCCCCCGTGGGGGGCGTTCGTGCTTACCCCCCAGGACCTGGCCCGAACCCACCTCCAGTAAGTCATTAACAGAACGAATTGCACAAGCCCTAACTATCAGAGTCAATTTTTCTCAAATATAACCCGTAACGTGAAAGTGCATAGACGAAAAACCGATAAATGCAGACTCTTGCTCAATATTAGCAATATGGCTAACACATTCCTTGAAAAATGTATTACTATTGTTACTATTATTTAGTATAATAATAACAAACACAAAGGCCTCATTTAGGTTTACAGTATTACAGACTTAGACTGTTATAGTATCTCGATGTTCATGTACAGAGGTGTAGACGAATGTACTCGAACCTGTACTAATTAATTGATTATTATTAATATGCAAGGTTTGCTGGTAGCTACGAGTGTTTCCGCGACAGTTTTTTATATTTTCTGCGGAACTTTAAAGAATTGTATTCCCGCAAGTCACAATCTTGTGTGTTGTAACTATTCGCAGACCATGCATGTGTATATAGTGCACCTTAAAAGAGCTTCCCCTTCCTTTATAGTGCAACGTGATAACAATATTTATAATTATCTATATTTTTTGGTAGATTCATTAGCCTCCAGTTTATAATTTATTATTTTCTCCCATTTCTGGTACCGGGCTAAAGCGTTGAAAAATAAACGAGGGGGTACGTTGAGCCACACTGTATACAAAACAAATATTTATATATATATATACATACATAAACTAAGTAAACAAAGTACCCTATATTGCGATGTTTTTACATTTTTACTAATTTATATCATCAGGCCATGTTGTTTTGTCTTCCTTTGTATCGACAGTGACAGAATTGGTTATTTAATTGACACTAGTTTGTAACAGCGGCAAATTCCAAATGTTTCTGTAACTTTAGCTATATCGTATATATGAAGTAATATACCTATATATATATTGAAGAAACATTGATAATGTACGAGGTGTGGTGGGGGGTGGCGCAGTGAGCAGAAGGCCCTGAGAATAGCAGCGGCGTTCCTGGCGGAGGTAAGGTTATGTTGTAGCTGCTCAGGGCCTTTGGTTTACTGCGCACTGGCAAACAAGAGGCCCTGCCCAGCGGACTGCCCCCTCCGGACTTTGCCGCTAACCGTTGTGTTTCTGTTACAGCCGGAACCTCTCTACGCCCAAGTGAACATGGAGAAGAAGCGCAACCGACAGTCGAGCCTCGGCAACGCCAACCACCTCGAGGACTCGCAGCTCGTCGTTCCCACCGGAAAAGACTCCTGGGTCTAGTCAGACCTGCACTTGTTATATATCAATGTTATGTCGCATGTTCAGATATATAAAAATGCACTGATTCATATTAAATATGTAATAATATTTAGTTCTTGGTTTACTGTGATGAGCTTCAAATAAATTTTCGCTGTACATATTTTTTTCACATTTAAATTTCTTTTCTATTTAATATATATACGAGTATATATAATATACGCCATATATTATATATAATATATATATTACTTTGTAAACAATTATTTTTTTTGTTTTTGAGATACATTTTTTATTATTTTAAATGAATTTATTATTATATACTTAAATTATAATCAATATACACGTTTATAAATATATAATAGAAATTGTTTTAATTATGTATTGCATTTTTATAGGTAAACATTATGTATAAATGACACGTGAGATCATTAAACATAATTCAAATATATAATAGTCAATTTTAATATTGTTTTTAATAAACCAATTATCATTATATTCGTCTTTTTAATAACCAATCTATTCAATAATCATATAACTACAAATTTTCAAGTCAAAATAATATTTTGTCTTCATACAGAATTACTAATCACTTTTAGCAGGCATTATTCTAAAGATTTTTCCCACTCAAATGCCATTAGATTAATAGTAATTTGGTTAAAATTTGTTGTCTTTAACTTGTCATTTTAATAATTTATACTGATAAAAATCGAACAATTCTTTACGAATACTGTAAGCAAAGTAGTGATCTGATTGGTTCAGGAGGCGTTCAAAAGCGACATCTAGCGACGAATAGCCAAACTAACAAGATAGGAAGACAATTAATAATTGCAATTCAACTATTACCTTTTGTTAACTTTATTTAGGCAGACTTTGCATTCTCCATTTATAATTTATTCAAAAAGATACCACACATAGTCGATAAGTACATATTTTTCTCGCAAATGTTATAACAATGTTATCTGAGCAATTCTGCAAACACAATGACAAATTTCTCAAATCTATAGTAATAAATTGTTAGTGTAGACATTGACGTACAAACATTTGTTCCTGAGATACCTAATTTAGCCTGTAAATGGAATTTTGAAACGATTATTATGGATTTGTTTCCATGAGTCAGTCGAAGAATATCAAGAAAATTGACGCAACGATCGCCCTACTGCATGATCTATATACGTCAGTGGGATTAAAACTTTAAAATTAAAACCAATTTAAATGGACGTAGTATCGATTGCTAATCTGACTCACGCTTTTTGTCTTACAAAGCGGAAACGTACAAAATACGAAAACAATAGACCGGGAATTTAATTTTAACGATGCATCAATCGCGATATGTAAATTCGACCGTAGGAAATTAGTTTTGTCGCTGCGATATTTTTAATTGAAACCCAATTTACACTTGAATCGTTATCTAGACGAGCTACTTGTAAAAAAACACCTACTCCATATTGTATGCATTGACGCCATAGACTCCATTGTATTCTGCCTATGTATATTAATAAGATAATTATCGTTTATCGTTCTATAAAAAAAGTTATAACCAATTGAAACTATTTACACAGGAATACTTGTGCTATGTATATATAGCGGCGTTACACAATGTATGTGTATTTTAAATTAAAATATTAAATATTTACTGGCAACTGATAAGATTCTTTTTTCAAGCAAACATTGAGAAATTTCATGTCTATACATAATGTTTAGTGTAATACTTTATGTGGATTATATAGTTCAGGTTTATCAAAATTGTTCGTATCTGTACTTAAAAAGGAATTATCGTGGACAGTGTTTGTTTCGTCACTTAATTGGGTTACTCATAGGTTCCGTTTAAATTCATTTGAAAAGAGGCGTACGTAATATGGTCTAACAAACATCGATTATTTTTTTGGGATCAGTATAAATAAGCGAGCGCTTCGTTATTTTTATATTTTACAAGGGTGGAAGATTATGTAATTTGTAATAAGTCTATCTCTCTGAGTCCTATAGATGGCAAGGAGATAGTAATTGAACATTATTTAAAGTAAAGAAATAGTATCTCCGCAGGTTTTACTGCAATTAATTCATTACGGTTGCTTGGTGCGGGATACGCCCCACCCCGACGTGCCAAGGCAACGGTATAGGTTATCTCGCTCTATGAGCTGAGGTGCCTGAGGTTGGCTGAGTGTTGGCTGAGCTGTGCGGTGTGCATAGGTATCTTCGATGCTTGTTCGAACTCCGCTCGTTCGGTATTGATGTACATATTTATATTTGTGCCCGTAAGATGTGTGCGGCAAATAGTTAGTGAAATAATAAATAATCCTCGATGTGAAGATGTACGCCGTTAGACATGAACAATACGTTTACAGGAACCAAGTGAAGTGGCGAACGTAACTTATAATACAAGCACCATGGCTCCTATGATATATACTTTATATGGTTTTGCTATATTTTTCTTCGTATTTTGGTGCGGCATGTGGCTCATTCACTTACTGGCGATCTTTTACGGGTAAGTTCCCTCATCACTCTCGCCCCGAGTCCTCACCCATCGCACATAACCTCAAAACAGCCGATCAACTCGCTTTTTCTCTTTTAGGAAGTACAGGCTCCACCAGAAGCTTAGTCCATTGGAATCCGATGTACCGTATCCCGGTATTTCGATCATCAAGCCTTTAATGGGTGTCGATCCTAATTTATTTTCTAATCTAGAAACCTTCTTCACTATGACTTACCCAAAGGTAAACGCTTATAACAATTTAACAATGTTACGAGATGATTAGGGCCCATACGATATAATAACTACGGCAATAATTAGAGAGTTACAAGACTCGTCCGACTGATATACAGATATCACACGTATCAGCCGTAAATATCAGTTATAAAATAACGAAATCACATCCCAGTGATTTATTGCTTTTTCTATACTCATTCTCTAACATTCCGTTCTTTGATTCATCGCAATATCAGAGTTTTTGTAGAACATATACATAAGATACCTACATATTTCTGTAAAAACTTGAATTTCCGACTATCAATAGTTCCTTAGTTATGACACAAAAAGCAAGATGTTAATTTGAAGCATGACATTGCATTGTCTTACCCATTTTTATAATATTTGGTACACTAGTGGCGAATAAAGCCACAATAAGTTTGGCAGTCAGCTGCTGTGAGTGAGGCGGGCCATCGGTATATATACGGAGCGCCGCATGCGGGCCGCGGTCTGTGCATCCCTTGTTTACATAAACATTTTGGTCCTAATCATCTCTTCCAAAATTTGATTATTTCTACGTTATTCTAACTCGAATATTTGCAGTACGAAATATTATTTTGCATCGAAGATGATACAGACCCAGCTATAATGTTAGTAACGAGTCTGATTGAAAAATACCCGAAGGTTGACGCCAAACTCTTCACTGGCGTTGGTGTAGCGGTCGGCGTCAACCCTAAAATCAACAATATGAACAAAGCCTACGCTGCTGCAAGCTACGATTTTGTGCTTATTTCCGATAGCGGAATCAGAAGTAAGTTATTTCAAATCTCGTAGTAAATTCCTGTAATAATTTAGCGGTTCCTTTCCTGCAGTGAAAGAAGATACGCTGCAAGATATGATGAGATTTATGACTGACAACACAGCGTTAGTCCACCAAATGCCCTTTACTAGCGACAGAGATGGGTTTGCTGGAACTTTAGAAAAGGTATAATAATAATAATAATAATAATTATGTTGTCTTTGTAAATAATGATCAAATTCGTTAATAAATTACTATTACTATATTATTTATAAATATTATCTTCTCTATTATTGTATATTCTGTTGTTTCTTAGATATATTTTGGAACAGCTCAATCCCGTATATATTTAGTTGCGGATTTTCTAAATGTTAACTGCCATACCGGCATGTCTGCGTTAATTCGAAAAGTCGTTCTCGAAGACGATGGTGGCTTAAAGACGTTTGGCTGCTACTTGGCCGAGGATTATTTTATGGCGAAGGCGTTCACCGATCGCGGCTGGAAGATGCGGATTTGCAGTCAACCGGCCCTACAAAACTCCGGAATTTGTGATGTGAATAGTTTTCAAGCCCGGCTCACGAGGTAACCTTAATTTCGCTTTATCTTTTAACTAAACATTACTAATTGGCAACGATTATGAATTCCGGACAGTCTATTGCATTATCTTATCTCGTTTCGAGTGAATCATATTTTTCTTTGTGTGAATAATTCTAAACTGTGCACTTTAGGTTTTCTAATAAATCTAATAAAACAAATTATTTATTATTCTTGTATGTTTTAATTTTAGCGCCACTATCTACATAAACTAATTTTTTGATTCTTTATTTAGGCTAATTATAATCTGTGAATCATTGTATGTTCAGTATTGACGGTTTCCTGGTTTGGTGTTTACGAGTTGTCACTTCAAAGTTACTGAGTCATAATTTGTTTTTAATTTTTCGTGTCATAAAAACTTAATTACAGAACAAATATTTAAACAAAATGTTTTCAGGTGGGCAAAACTACGTGTTGCGATGTTACCTCTCGTGGTAATAGTTGAACCACTATCGGAATGCATGGTTTGCGGTCTAGGGGCAGCATGGGCGGTCAACATACTCTTCAAATGGGACGTTTTAGGTTTTTACTTAATTCACGTTTTGTTATGGTTCGTCTGTGATTGGATACTGTTGCTAATTGTTCAGGTAAGATTTTATGGTTAATGGGTTTCATTCTAGTTTATAGTGTTGATCCTACTACATAGTGTTGTGGTTATTTTGTTGAGATCTGTATTGAAAACACGTCTATTTAAAAATGATAAGCTGCCAGTATTTGATAACCTCTTGTCTTAGTGTAGGTACTTTAACTTATGAGATAATAACTACATATTTGTTGGCACTTCATGTTTAGTGTCAATGATTGACATTTCAATAATCACTCCTCTTTCCGAAGAATGCTTAGCAATGAATCGAATTGTGATAACATTTTGATAGCAGTTTCTAAATAATTATTTTTGTATTGGTTAAGCACTGAATTACTTAAATGTATTACTTAAATTGCCGAAACTTATATTACTTAAACAGTGTCACGCTATCGTTAGTCGTATTCTTTTTATTATTACCACAGCATTAGCTACTTTAAAATTTACTGTTATTACGTCATATTTTCAAAGAATGAACAATTAATTTTGATGTCTGTTGCACGACTCTTTCATTTTTAAAAGGTCCTTTGTTTAAAAGTCACAACTGTTTAGATAATAACATAATGGACATTTTAATATCTCGGGAAATATTTTTTTACATCACGAAAAGTTCTGAGGTGTTTTCTCAGCTATTCGCTAATAGAATCGTAAAAGCAGTACACCAAATTAAAGTTAAAAGGTGTCTAACTTTCCCTCTAGTGACATATTTGTGATATTTTTGTTCGTTGCAAAAACTACCACATAAAGGATCTAAGTTATTCCTTCCTGTATAAGCGTAAGAAATTTCATGTAAATTTGTCAATATCTTACATGTTTTTTCACTCAAAACTACTTCTGTTGGTACACGAATCAGACATGTTTTATAATGCAGCGCGGATACAACAAGTAATACATATACATTACCACAACAAGTATTACATCGTTTTCTATAGTACATATACCATGTCAGAATTGAGACCGAGTAAAGCTCACTATTGATGCTTGTATATTGTGTTAATTATTGTTAGAACATGACGGTATTATACCTTTTTGAGTTTAATTTCTTAATTTGTCTGCTAATTAGCAATACTTTTCAAGGATATTTGCAAAAGCAATTCTCGCCTCTCAGCTAGGTTGCACATAGTTGTAATACTGTACAAACTATATACTTGGTTTTAAATTATGTATTGAGATAATTTTTTGTTGTTTCAGAATGGTTCGTTGCCATTTAACAAGTTTGACTTCGTTGTGGGTTGGTTATTCCGCGAATGCTCCGGACCATACTTATTCCTGCACGCGCTGTTCGATCCGGAGATCCGATGGCGTTCGAGGATCTACAAACTGGCGTGGGGCGGCGTCGCACAGGAGATCAAACCGCGGATTAAGTTTTGATAGTACTTGAGACGGGAGTAGTACGTGATCTCATATTCGAACATGTAAACTTGTACATAATAGTCACAGAAATGGCCGCAGCACCTTCTACGCCTCTTCTGTCTGCGTTACTGACTCGCGCAGATATCAATATACATATCGTCTCTGGATAACTTTCCGATTATTTTGGTCTTTGTAATGGCTGGTGAGATATTCATAACTGAGGGTGTTGTGGATAAATTAACAATTTTATTCGCTTGTGGTTATGAATAATTCTTCGGGATGCACCAACTGTTGATGCTGTATAAGATCAGTCGATGTAGTTAATCTATTCTTTCTAGCGGCTTTTATTTATCGCTTTGTGATATTTTATTAGGTAGTCAGTAGGTGTAGTTTTTGTAAAGGTCGGTAGTTCTTAAACGTAGCTGATTTTTTCAGCAGGTGTCACTTATTTCTCTAGGTATTGTCGCATCAATTGTTGGTCACGTTCGCCGTGTCCTGTCGCCATTCTTGAGTTACGACGTAGCGTCAAAATGGGAAATATATAACACAAATATATATTTATGTAATTTATTAATATAATGTATGGTAATATGTATATATATTTTTTTCGTTTAAGCAAAGCTGTGCCCTAAAAGTGCATGTAATGAGAAAATTAACTTTAGTGACTCTAATAGGCGCAACAATAACGTTTATCATGAAGATTGGAATTGAAAAGAGAATAGAGAAATTGAAATTATCTTAAATAGTTATCCCCGAAAAAATGTACACAGCCTTATATTATGTATGTTAGTACTTTTACGTACACTAATTTCGGACATTCGTTGATACTTTTCAAGATAATAAATTGCTGATATTAGGCATATTGCTTAAAATTTTAAGAAGCTGTTTTCGATTTCGCCTTGTCAACTTGTTCTAAAATTGCTACGCAACCAGCACTATCAAAAAGGAAAAAAAAAGATCTGAACGTATTTTAGTCAATTTGTGATAAATGATAGAACATGAACTCCGGAACTAAATTAATAATTAAAGCAAATTTATTATCAGGGAGAATACAGGGTTTCTAAGCAAAACTGATTGGACCTGATACAGAGAATTTTTTTGATACAGTTTTAGTTAACTTCTTTTAAAACTACGTTATTTTGACAACGTGAACTTTGAAATATACTGTGATAATATTTAAATAATACATTGCGTAATACACTACTCTTAAATTAATCGATACGTTCGTTGCAAGTCAACGATTTACAGCATGAACAAAAAATAAAAACGAGCAATAAGAGAGGATATCATGTTCTATCACAAACATAATATATGTACAATTAATAATATTACTTAGTCTTCGTACTATCTTAAAACGTACATTCTTTTTCTCTATATACGTAACCTAACTTAACGCGTAACAGTAAGTATAATTACAGTCAAACTCATGAACAAGAGGATCAATCGCTTAGAATATTAAAGACTACTTTTACTTACTCCACTCTATATTATATACATTGGCAGTTATATGTGGTTTTTCGGAACAAACTTAAAATAACAAATTACCTATCGTAACAATATATATATATATATGTATACAGGTGCCTCGGTCACAACATGATGCGACAGCGCGATTTGTTAGAAGACGCGTCGGAATTTTTTTAACTTTATTTAACACTATTGCTATTGTTCTGTTGCGCCCGAGAATTCTGTATGTAAGAGACTGTTACAATGCGATTATTATTGTTTGTTTTTTTTTTTGTTATTGGTTCCAATTTGTAATAATAAAACTATTTTACATAAAAATGTATTGTGTTTTATTGTTCCTAAAATAATACGAAGTTTTTTATAAGACGTTAGATGTTTGTTTTATTATGTTCCATTTATAGAATGGCCACCACGTTCACCTGATTAAACGCCGCGTAATTTTATTTGTAGGGTTATTTAAAACAGTGGGTGTATGCGAATAATTTTCATGATAATGTAGACATTCTAAATTTATAGGGAAACAGTAGACGAAATAAATGAAGAAACAATTGATTTGGAATATCGGGAGTTTAGAAGAAGTTGGAGTAATGTTTTATTAAATTATGTTTTCTACTAATTAATGGTTTCTAACCGTCCTGTATGTTAAATTTCAATTACATAGAATTACACATGGCTACCGCTGTAGTGTAGTAAACGGTCAATAGATGGCATGACCTGTGCTATGGGTTGAACAAAAGTCGAAACAAGAAACGCCGCTTTGGCTTCATTTGTTTTATTTCAAATATAACATATTACCTGAGGTGATTCCCTAAATTTGTTGGTAATATAATTTTAAGACGCTTATAATAATATTTAAAGTAAGGTTTAAGGTAAAAATATTACATTTAAATATGTCGCGGTTACGTACGTGTGCGAGTAGTATAGTAGATATTCGTAGCAATTGTTTAAATTAGTGATTCAATTGATAACAGCGTAAGTGGGAGGCCAGGGATTATTCTACTGGCGAAAGAAAAAAATTACAGGTAGGTCAATTGTATTTACCTGTAAAATAGCAATGGCGCCTGCCTACTTAGTATGATGTGCGCAATCTCATTGTAAAACCATCAGGTGTGTGTGAGGAACAGGTATACTCATTTGTGGACGGCAACTTAAGTATGACATTTTATAGTGAAATAAATATACGCGAATAGTAAAAAAAAGTGCATTTGGGATGCCGTATTGTGCTGTACTCTAACAGGTATTTATTTTTTTATTTAACGCCGTTCGCTTTGCTTTCTTTTCGCACTATAATAGAGTTCATATACTGTTATTGTTACTGTACTTAGCCACGGTGGCTTTTCTAAACCAAACGACTCAAAAGTTTCCCAAATTTCACGTTTCTTTACACACAATATTAAATTGTACTTTCGGATCTTGTATTTTGGTTATTGCTATTTATTTTTCCATAGCGGACTTAGTGGAAAATAGCTAATTGAGACGAATACAGACATCAGTTATGACGCAAAGGCCCTAACGCATATCAAATGATAAAATTCGTTAATTTTGTTTATCAATGAGGCTGGAAGTACATTGTCTTAAAAAAAGTTGCGCACGAAAGTACCATTCAATTGTTGACATTCCTTAAATTCCAACGAGTGGTAGGTGTGGCAATGGCATATACACAAATTGACATGTTTTTATGATACATTACACATCACTGCTTGAATTACGCCTTTTAATATAGTCGCATATAATTAGGAATCATTACATTCTAGTACATTCCGGAATTTAATCATAATCAGGAAAAGAATATGCGTAAAGACACCTTCAAAACTGTCACATTTGAATATTTCCAAGGATACATTTTTGACACCTGCGGTGCATCGATTGTACATAGTTTAAAACTATTTTTCGGCGAGAAAATGCGGCACGCTTGTGATCTATAATTGATTAGTGATGTAATAATGCTAGAATTTTAATTTTCTCCCTATCTTATCGCGATCGTCAATCGTCATATTTTTCTCAGCACACCAGGAATCGATATATAAGTTGATGTCCCAAAATGCGACGAAATCGAACCTCGCTAAATGACGTTAGCTTTCACTACATCGATTATGCGAACAACTCGCACATATCTAGTTGAAAAATTCAAAAAATGTGACTCGATTCCCCCTGGCTATTAGAAAATAGCAGACATTACCACAATTTTTCAAGCACCGCGTTCACAAAATTCATTACTTTCTCTTACTCGAGTGTTAAATGTTATTCTTTTTTTTTTGTAGGAAAATAGAATAATATAGTGTAGATCTTAATTGGTAAAGTTGTCATTTGTTTTGATTGTGCTTAGCTGATTTTGATCAGCTTTTGATCAAATTTATGTTGAGAAATAATGAGGATATGCGTGATGGTGTTTGCGAGTTAAAATTCTTGGTGCGAATTATTCGCGTTTCCTGTTGGCTACGTCAGACGTCCTTTTGTGTATATCGTGGCTTCCCTCAAAGGTCCTCGAGTAGTAATGCACACAACGCTGGAATATTTAGAGGAATTACAGCGTTAGTCACTACAATAAAATCTTGCACGTAACTGATTTTGTAACTGATATTGCAAAATCAGTAACTAGTTATAGTACCGACAATCCTCAAATCACTCATCAGACCTAAAAATCCGGCAACAATAAAAAGATCCCATTATCAGTGGTGGTAAAGAGGTACATTATCGCCATTTAAAAGCTTCTACGAACAATAAAAAACCGCGCGTTATCGCGATTTATTAGTTTATTTGCTCGTCAGGTGAACACAGTGTGAAATAATGGCGTACCACTCAAATGGATATTCAAGGGATGACGATATCGACAGGGATGATAGGAATGCTGACGTCGACGACAAGCCCACGTATATTGTGGAGCATTTGGCCACGTTCACGGTTACCAAAGACACTGGAATTATATATCCTCGAGATGGAATGAGGAGACTCCTGCAGCTCGAGAAGACCAACGGAATTTGGTCGCAGAAGATGCAACTGCGTCTCGATAGGTCGTGGATCCTGATAATGGATTTCGAAACTGGTGTAAGTATTCTGAGATCTCGAAAATGTCGAATTTTAAAAGCAAACGTTGACGGTGCGAATTAGCGATTGTTTTGAAACACCTGCGGTGCATGGAGATAGCCTTGTGGCATAAGAGATGTCCGCCTTCTCAATTTAAAATGCCCGCATAGTTGAATTTGCATTGCTAATGACGCGATATGTTGATGTAGGAATTCGGATTACGGACTTTCCTCCATTGACTAATTGCGAATGCGTCTTGCCTTTTTGATTTTCAGGGCGAAATGGAGAAATTCTCGTATGCCAACATTCAGGAGCCCACGGCGTTCACCAGCAACGACCCCATGGAGATGTACAACAACATTTTGGTCTTCAGCGTCACGAATAGCAATCCAGCACATCCCGCCGAAATGCATATATTTCAGGTACCTATATTTTTCTCTGTGGTACAGCAGATCTTGTCTTAGCTCCTTTAGATCAGTATCCGAATAAATAATGAAAAACTTATCTAATATTAATTAATTATATTGTTATAGTAATTAATGCAATATGATGAATAACAGTGTCATGTTGTAAACGTTGCCGCATCAATATTGCCATTACTATAATAGATATCTTTATCACAAGTGATAAGCAAATATGAGTAAGGCTAAAAGGGATTACAGAGATACATTGCCGACATTTTTCATCAGATATTGATACTTATCAGTGTGTGTTTCGCAGTGCCAGACCATATCAGCCCAAGACCTAGTTGAGGACCTGAAACAGCTGCAGATGGGCAAGACCCTCACTCGTAGCAGGAAGACCAGCATACCGCCGCAAGCCCACAAACCCCCATCACAGCACGTCATGACTTCAAGAGATTACCGCGAAATTGATTCGGAATTAGCCACAAATAATGATGACAACAGCTCGACAACCAGCGAACAATACGAGAGGGACGTCACTGTACTCAACCATTGCTTTGACGATATCGAAAAGTTCATAGCCAGACTCCAGGTTGCAGCTGCAGCATCGAAAGAACTCGAGCGCCGTAAGCGCAATAGGAAGAGCAAGAAGCGCGACAACGGCGATGGAATGTTGAAGATGAGGACCAAACCACCACATGAAAACGAGTTTATTGATATATTCCAGAAGTTTAAATTATCCTTCAACCTTTTGGCCAAGCTCAGAGCCCATATACATGACCCAAATGCTCCAGAACTAGTCCACTTCTTGTTCACACCATTAGCACTCATTGTTGAAGCCTCGCATGACACCTATTTCGACTTACACCTTCCACATAAAGTAATCGCACCATTACTTACAAGAGATGCCATCAACTTACTTGGAAATTGTGTCACCAGCAAGGAAACAGAACTTTGGCATTCCTTAGGGAATGCATGGCTTGTACCAAGGTAAGCATTGTTGACAATGACTATTCAGCAAATTATCTCGTACAGAAGATTATTAGCACGAGAATTTGCATATTTGAAGCATCATAGTTTATAAAAAGAGATGATGTAGTCAATCAGAAATCAGAAATCAATGAGGAATGCCTTCAGAATGTTGTGATAATAAACTTAATCTGCTTTGTTATCTCAGCTAATCCGCTTCCAATGAAATACAAACTTATCTCGAATTGTTAACATTCTTCCTAATTTATTTTATACAGGGATGAATGGAAGAGTCCTGTCCCGGCATACCATCCAGTATTTTTGGACAAGTGGAGTCCGGATTATAAAGTCGTCGACGAGTTAGAATCTGATGGGAAGCACTACCGTGATATTCACAACGAGCCGCACTACAGCAGCGACTACAACGACTACGACACCTCAAACCAGGACAATATGTTCTTGAACGACAGTCGATACAATGACGGCCACGACATCAGGGAACCAAAGATCGATCCGGAAAGAGACTTAGAACCAATTAGCGCCAGAAGCGACATCTCTTTAGATTCGATCGAGAGGAACGGCGGCGACGACCGCAGCTTCAAGAGGGTACAAGAGAACTGGCTCGAAACTTTGCAGAAACGTAATGCTCAAATTGTTAAAGTTACTTATCCGAGGACTGCAAACAATGACAAGGAATTGACTGTCGTACGCGGAGAATATTTAGAGGTGTGTTTTTTATTTGATTTGTGTTTGCTGGTGTATTATGTATATTTTTTGTTTAGATATTGGATGATAGCCGCAAATGGTGGAAGGCCCGTAACTACAAGAGCGAAGTAGCGCATGTCCCACATACAATTGTGACTAAAGTCAATCGTCAAACTGATATTTACAACAATCCAATTTACAACAATCCGCAGATGTGGAAGAGACCTGTAAGTTAGCCTTTTGTTTTATGTTTTGGGGGATCAATTACTGATATTCCATTCAATTGTTCATTAAACTTATCTTTTGTTTGCTCTCAAAATGTATTTATAGCATAATCAGAAAAATCAGTCACCATCCAGGATTTTTTAAATGTGAAATGAAATGATTGGATTGAAATATTTTTCTGTTAGGATTCATCGTCGGATAGATTCAGCGATGGTCAAGCTCATGGATCGGACCATGCGTCGAATCCGCCTTCCGTAAATACTGCTTCGGCGGAATGGATTCGTCAAGAGCGACTTGGTAAGAAAGGGGAGTTCCGGTACTTTTGAGCGGCTACCTGTGCTTGTCTACGTCGCAAAAAATGTCGTCTGTAATTAATTGTTGATATGCTTGTCTTAAATGTTTCTTCTTTTTGTACATTTGTTATTAGTTAGTGTGTTATTTTAGGCAGAGCTAATTGTAACCGGCCATGCAAACCGGCTTAAACTTGATTGCTTCGGATTCTCCCGAATTGATGATTGGCCAGTAGTTCCCGCTATTCTTAGACACTCGCATGAGGTTGTCCTTTTTTTTGTTTTTTTTTATTTTTAAATCTGGTACTTCATTGTATTTGAACGTTTTCGGAATTCGAGTCAGCAAATTACTATAAAGTCACTACAGTCGGGTCTATAGTTCTAAATATAGGCCAAAGCTGACGCTAAAAATACCCATTGAAAAGAGCGGGCGTCAGGTTTAAGTTCAGGCCGTGTGTTATTATAAACAGTGTAGAGATTGTCGTTTTCCGTTTTTGTTTGTTTTGTTACAGTTACGCTATATATTTTTTTTATTTCGCGGTTTTTCGTCTCAATTTTTCGAATTTCTATCAGTGCTGCCATCTCTCGGCCGCTTTCGCAACTACCACCCAGGTGATCACGGCTAAATTCAGACGGTAAACGGTAAATTATGAACAGTTTCGTCAGTTTCACGTGTATTGTTATGGAGTCAAGTCTCCGGATAGTGTTCAAGTAGCAAACGTGCTATGGTTTTCGCGATATAGTGCATTAATTTGGCCCCATTTCGTCTTCATATAGTCCATCATAAGCTTGTCACAGTATCCGGTAAGTGTTTCCATTCATTAACTTTTCGAAAGTCTGATAGTAGAGGTTATGAGATGATTATGATCACCTGGGTTGTAGTCTTTAGCTGTCGAGACATGTAAGATGGTTTCGGGTCGCCTATAAAAAGACAAAATACGTTCTCCCCCGGGGTTACTTGCACTACGGTTTATATATGTTTTAAGCGTACTATACCCAACTACAATCTCAATCCGTCCAATATTTTTTACTTTTGTACGACTTAAGTCATGTTTATATTATTAAAGGATAATATTTTTATACTAACTTTGTATACATGGATATATTTATACATTTCAATAAAGTATTTGTTTATTAGAGCTTGCTTTCTGTTGTCTACGTGCTTCTTTCTCGCCTCTCTCATAAAACGTTTGTTTACTGGTGGCCAAAAGTATCGTAAAGAATTTCCTTGTAACGTGACTTAATCTACGATAAAAATCAATCGATTTGGGTAATTTGGGTTTGATAATATACTGGGACTATACTGGAACACTTTTGGCCATCATTTCACCGCATAATCAATCATGTTCAGTGTTTGTGTCGTTGAGCATTTGTAAAAATAAGTGAAAATAATAACTAAAAAATGCGGTAATGGGTAGAAAATGAAGCACCACCTCCACCGCCCCCCATGCCGCCTCCAAGCATGCCCTCGACTCCTGTTTCAACCCTCAAGAGGAGTCCTTCAGTGAGAACGACGGCGACAATGAACGGGGGCGATAAAATGGTTGATGAGTTGAACACTGTTTTGACAATGTTGGGTAATAAAAGAACCGACCTGGACATCAAGCAAACGCCGGAAGTGTACATTACCCAGAAGTCGAACCCTGAGGAGGTGCAAAACTGGTTGACGGCAAAGGAATTTTCGCCAGCCGTCTGCCAAAAATTCAAGACTTTCTCCGGCCACCAGTTGCTTGCCCTTACCAAAGATAACGCGGAAAAATTATGCGGGGCAACCGAAGGTAAAAGGCTGTACTCGCAACTGACGATCCAGAAGAGTGTTAGTGGGGTAAGTTTGCAAAGAGGTGGGCACGAAATTGTATTAATTCGTTGTTTTTTGTTGGAATAGTTCCAGACTGTGCGATCTTCCGAACTAAGGGCTATTTTAGCAAAGGCAAGAGAGAAGGTAGATGGATAAACGATGTACGTCCTTGTATATAATTGATATGTATATTATGAAGATTATATTTTATGACTTATACAATGCTTATTTTATATTAAATTGGGTGTTTTGTTAGATATTTTGCCCCCAAATAAAGTGTATTGTTACATATGTAAAACTGAATTTTTCTTGCTGGTTTGCTCGTTAGGGTGACGTCACGTTTGCACGAAGGATCTCATTTCTTAATTTAGCTAATAATTTGCTTGAAGAGCGCTCAACGAAAATATGTTTACTCTGCGGAAGATGGATATATTTGATATTTATAGCACTTTCATTATAACAAAACTTTTTAACATAATATCAAATTTCCTTGTGGTATTCAAAACTGATGACCGCTCCTTCATGAATCGTTCTTTTTGGCCCATACTTGCCAATAAAATAGAGAGGTGACTTCATAAAATAACGAAGTCGCGCAAGGTGACGTGTTAGCTTCAATTAATCATTTAATTAATGCGTGTTTCTCCACACGAATGCCCATTTTTAATATCGCTACCATTGGTAGTTTCTAACCTAAATTGGGCCGCCGGTAACGAACGTAAGATTATTTCAATTATTTTCAATTTACGGCTTAATTGTTAAACGTTATATTTGTACGCTTTGCCAAGCCATTACGTATCATGTTCCAAGAAATGCTGGCCTAATTGGAAACTACAGACAGCTTACAGCGCCGCTGCAGGGTGGGATTGACACAGTACCCCAATTCGTACGAAAACTGTTATCCGTATTTTACCAGCCCCAACTTCGCCGGAATTAATTAGCCAACCGATCGATATTTAGAATATATTATGCAGATTGCGGACGGATGGATTAGAAGAACCAACAAACCTCGTATAAATCCTCGTATAAATAAAAACCACTCTAAACAGTGCAAAAAAATAATCTGTGAGTGGAAAAACATCTCCAAATCAGTCTTCTCGGGCATCTTAGAGCAACGCGGTCTTCACAAACGTTTTCCTCAGCCAATTCACTATCCAGTAACGTTGGAATAGTCAAAATCGTTAGGTTAGATCCAACACAGTTCGGTTTGACAATTTCAAATATAGCGAATTGGCAGTTTTTGATACTCAAGCAAGTCATAACTTCGGTACCGTATCATTTAGAGAAAATCCAGTTACTCCAGCGTAATCAGCGTCAAAAACTGTACCATGGACCAAAATCTTAATTGGTTTCCCATAATGCGTACGGTTTGCCCAGAAGTTTTAAACTAAGATTTTCGCGGGTTTTTGCGATTTTCTGGCAAACCGAGCATCTTAGAGCAACGCGGTCTTCAGAAACGTTTTCCTCGGCCAATTTCCTATCCAGTAACGTTGGAATCGTCAAAATGGTTAGGTTAGATCAAACACAGTTCGCTTTGACAATTCCAAATATAGCGAATTGGCAGTTTTTGATACTTAAGCAAGTCATAACTTCGGTACCGTATCATATAGAGAAAATCCAGTCACTCCAGCGTAATCAGCGCCAAAAACTGTACCATGGACCAAAATCTTAATAGGATTCCCATAATGCGTACGGTTTGCCCAGAAGTTTTAAACTAAGATTTTCGCGGGTTTTTGCGATTTTCTGGCAAACCGATCATCTTAGAGCAACGCGGTCTTCAGAAACGTTTTCCTCGGCCAATTCACTATCCAGTAACGTTGGAATCGTCTAAATCGTTAGGTTAGATCAAACACAGTTCGCTTTGACAATTCCAAATATAGCGAATTGGCAGTTTTTGATACTTAAGCAAGTCATAACTTCGGTACCGTATCATTTAGAGCAAATCCAGTTACTCCAGCGTAATCAGCGTCAAAAACTGTACCACGGACCAAAATCTGAATTGGATTCCCACAATGCGTACGGTTTGCCCAGAAGTTTTAAACTATAATTTTCGCGGGTCTTCGCGATTTTCTCGCGAACCGAGCATCTTAGAGCAACGCGGTCTTCAGAAACGTTTTCCTCGGCCAATTTCGTATCCAGTAACGTTGGAATAGTCAAAATCGTTAGGTTAGATCAAACACAGTTCGCTTTGACAATTCCAAATGTAGTGAATTGGCGGTTTTTGATACTTAAGCAAGTCATAACTTCGGTACCGTATCATTTAGAGAAAATCCAGTTACTCCAGCGTAATCAGCGTAAAAAACTGTACCATGGACCAAAATCTTAATTGGATTCCCACAATGCGTACGGTTTGCCCAGAAGTTGTAAACTATGTTTTCGCGTTTTTTTTGCGATTTTCTCGCAAACCGAGCATCTTAGAGCAACGCGGTCTTCAGAAACGTTTTCCTCAGCCAATTCACTATCCAGTAACGTTGGAATAGTCAAAATCGTTAGGTTAGATCAAACACAGTTCGCTTTGACAATTCCAAATATAGCGAATTGGCAGTTTTTGATACTTTAGCAAGTCATAACTTCGGTACCGTATCATTTAGAGAAAATCCAGTTACTCCAGCGTAATCAGCGTCAATAACTGTACCATGGACCAAAATCTTAATAGGATTCCCATAATGCGTACGGTTTGCCCAGAAGTTTTAAACTAAGATTTTCGCGGGTTTTTGCGATTTTCTGGCAAACCGATCATCTTAGAGCAACGCGGTCTTCAGAAACGTTTTCCTCGGCCAATTCACTATCCAGTAACGTTGGAATCGTCTAAATCGTTAGGTTAGATCAAACACAGTTCGCTTTGACAATTCCAAATATAGCGAATTGGCAGTTTTTGATACTTAAGCAAGTCATAACTTCGGTACCGTATCATTTAGAGCAAATCCAGTTACTCCAGCGTAATCAGCGTCAAAAACTGTACCACGGACCAAAATCTGAATTGGATTCCCACAATGCGTACGGTTTGCCCAGAAGTTTTAAACGATAATTTTGGCGGGTCTTCGCGATTTTCTCGCGAACCGAGCATCTTAGAGCAACGCGGTCTTCAGAAACGTTTTCCTCGGCCAATTTCGTATCCAGTAACGTTGGAATAGTCAAAATCGTTAGATTAGATCCAACACAGTTCGCTTTGACAATTCCAAATGTAGTGAATTGGCGGTTTTTGATACTTAAGCAAGTCATAACTTCGGTACCGTATCATTTAGAGAAAATCCAGTTACTCCAGCGTAATCAGCGTCAAAAACTGTACCATGGACCAAAATCTTAATTGGTTTCCCATAATGCGTACGGTTTGCCCAGAAGTTTTAAACTAAGATTTTCGCGGGTTTTTGCGATTTTCTGGCAAACCGAGCATCTTAGAGCAACGCGGTCTTCAGAAACGTTTTCCTCGGCCAATTTCCTATCCAGTAACGTTGGAATCGTCAAAATGGTTAGGTTAGATCAAACACAGTTCGCTTTGACAATTCCAAATATAGCGAATTGGCAGTTTTTGATACTTAAGCAAGTCATAACTTCGGTACCGTATCATATAGAGAAAATCCAGTTACTCCAGCGTAATCAGCCTCAAAAACTGCACCATGGAGCAAAATATTAATTGGATTCCCACAATGCGTACGGTTTGCCCAGAAGTTGTAAACTATGTTTTCGCGGTTTTTCTCGCAAACCGAGCATCTTAGAGCAACGCGGTCTTCAGAAACGTTTTCCTCAACCAATTCACTATCCAGTAACGTTGGAATAGTCAAAATCGTTAGGTTAGATCCAACACAGTTCGCTTTGACAATTCCAAATGTAGCGAATTGGCAGTTTTTGATACTTAAGCAAGTCATAACTTCGGTACCGTATCATATAGAGAAAATCCAGTTACTCCAAGTTCAGAAATGATGTAGCGACGAATGTTTTTCATTTCGAAACCCTCGAGGCAGCAAAATCTTGGTCGTAATGTAATTTCCTTGACATAAATGCTAAAACGCTGGATATATTACAGCGGCAATAAAATATTCGGCATTTCAAAACGCCCCTGACAGTTCTCTCCCTCGGTAAGTCCTAAAAATTGCGGTGGGGATTACATCTAAATGTTTTTGAATAAATGAAGCGGAATAAACAGAATTTCCTCTTCCGAGGCGTCGGCCGGTGAAGGATTCCTCGCATAATTGCGTCCGACTTCGCTATGAGTTTCAATAGCGAATCAGCAATTTCCGATTGCATGCTTGTGCCAGGCGACAAGACGACCCATTCGCTCTTAGAATTTTTTCCGAGTCACTGTATAGCTAATTTATCAATTCAGAGTGCGCAAATGATATGTATTCATCCTCGGGGCCTTTACTACATTTACAAGCCACCAGCTTGTAGATCCTTACAGCTAAACTAGCTATTATACCGCGCAACAACAAACAAATTTCCTGTTTGCCAATGGGTGAGTCTTATTTGTGTATGTTCAGAAACTTCCATAACCTTTATTATCAAATACATAAGTCCGAATTCCTTGTATATTGACCTTTTTTTGCGTGAAAATAAAAATGATGGTTTACAATATCGTAGTACCGGTCGCCATTAAGATGTTCCTCGTAAATATGGTGAGGATTGACATCAGACCAATAGTGCTCATTGTGTCCATTAAAAATTCCGGCACTGCTGATGTAGGCTTCATCAGCCCAAATAACTTTTTTTAAAACAATGGATTCTGCTGAAGATTTTCACGGTACCACTGGCAAGACTCCATTCGTTGCTGAGGGTCTGTTGGTTGCAAGTGATGTTGTTTTCTTAAAGCATATGGCCTAAACTTATGCTTCTTGAGTATTCTCAAAGCTCGACGTCTTGATACCCCAGATTCAGTTTCTATTTCACGACTTGAAGATGAGCGATTTGCAACTGCGGCTGCAACTGTGTTGGTGGCAGCTTCTTCAGCATTTTCAATATGGTAATGTTCGGGTCTTGGCATACTAAATGACCCGTGATTGATGAGACTTTCTTTTAATCTCTCAAAAACAGATTTGTGAGGTTGTGTTCTTTCTGGATAACGATTGAAGTATGTTTCGGATGCAATTTCAGCATTGTTATTACTTTGAATAAAGCATTCGATCATTGCGTATTTTTCATATGATTCATACTGCATTTCGTAACTTTTAATTGGAATAAATATTCAAAAGAATGCAAATTCAATAGGTACTTAAGTCACTGATTAGTAGTGGCAAACCACTAGTGACATACGCCTACTCGGAGAAATCTCGAAGGCAATAATTATAATTTCTCTGATATATACTAATTTCATGTTATCCAATAAAACATTACTTTTGGAATATTTTGGACCGGCATGTTATATATCGTTGAAAAGGGGAAAAAAGGCTCTATTTATTTCAGTCATAGCCAGCTAGGGTTTTCCACTGAATTCTAATCGAAAAAGTGTCTGAAGAACGTGCAATCTCTTATAGTTACCGAGATCTCCTATAGTAACATCGAATTCGGCCCAACCTGTACATCTTGCCTGTCATAAAATGTGCGTACACAATTTGCCTTCATTATTTTGACCACAGTTCATTTCCGCATGACGGCACATGACATATGGCAACCTGCTAACACGAATTAAGCGAAATTCGGAATCGTGTATTAGCAAAATTAACTCGTAGATATGTTTACCAGACGTGAAAATAAATCAACCATTATGTCCCATGAAACCTAGCCATATTTTTGTCATACAATAAGCGAGAGAAAATGGTGCATATTTCAACAAATTCCGTAGCATAAACAGAGAGCGATTTGATAACATACCGTGCATATTTGGTTGCATAATAGCTTTATTTAAATATTTACACTACTGACTGGTTGGCATTCTTGTGGCTACACGTGTTAACGAAATCGGCGGTCAGTTAATTAACACTTGTTTATTCATATTCCCTTGTTTTAATTAATAATTATAGATAATATTCTTATATGGAATACAAGTAGAAGACCAATGTACACGAAACTAACATCTGGAGTCCACATAGTGACCTGACCTTTTCATACATTCCTGTGAATTGTCTCTATTTGGCGTGATGATATAATTGATGACGTTAGTGTCCACGTATCCTTTATTACGTCTGTTTAGTCACCTGATCACATCATTAGTATAGTGTCGATGAGTTATCAAACACTGACCGTTTAGTATTTATAGAAAATCTCAGAATTCGCGCTCTGTCAGCACCTAATGATATAAACATGATTCGAATCACCTAAATTATGATTAAATTATTCTGATGTTTGTTTTCTCATTTTGGCGTTAAGTTGATAAGTTAAAGCTTCATGACAAAGGCTAATTTGGTAATTTGAAGAAGCTACATGTGAGATCGAATAGGAGAAAGAGAAAAATAACAAATAAAAGACCTGGTTTTGTGTTGGACCGTGTTTTGCGAGTTGTCTTTTTGTTTAAATATTGAATTAACAAAAACGGAGGTGAAGTAACTGTTCAAACAGCAATTTCAATTAGACAATGAAGCTGCTTGTAGACAAGAATTAGGATTACGATACAATACAATTCGGTTACATAATGATCAAATTGCAAAACTTGTTATTTAGTTATTAGAATTCTGGTCTCCTTATCGTGGCGATTGTGGCTGAAGGTAAAAAAAGGTGCGGAGAAATGTAATGTTTGATATTTGTGGTCCTGCGGTCGAAAGAAATTAAAACTGCATCTCTGTGGTTAGTAAATATCATGTTCGTTTAGCGCCAAATCAATACACCTCTTTCGCATCGGACCGACATGGTAGAAAATTCGCAATCGTTCGGTTTTATAGTTCAAGAATTATCGATTTTGATTCCGTTCCCTTTTTTCCACCGAGTTCTCCAAACGGCCCATTCTACATAGGTTGATAAAATATCGACCAAACAAATTTTATTGTTATATGGTCCGCTATAAATTATAACATGAATACGCGACTAATCAAATTTGGAAACCATATCCCCAAATAACAGTAAAATAATAATAATAAAAAAAATAATAAGCAAATAATCATAATAATCATAATCATGATGACTAGATGTCAATCTCCATCAATATCCTGTTAAAATGTGGTTCTGTGAGCATTTTTCCCATGTCAACAACAATAAAGCCTGAAATTTGTTTATTTGCGCATTCGGCGTTTGTGGGATTTAGCAAAAAAAATTCTTTTTCTGGATCAACGGGCCCTTTGAACGTTTAGCCCCTGAAATGATTTTTTGTACTGGAAAATTAACTGTTCGAATATGAAATGAAAATACGCATTGTGCCGCACAAAGTCTCTTTTTAAAAAATGCACCAGACCGTGAGTTAATTTTACAGTCACATTTAATAAAACGGAATCTAACTCGAATTGAAAATAAGGTCAAATATCAAGTCGTTACAACCCAAGGACTGGGCCACATATGTTGATGATACCTTGGTGGTTTGGCCTCACGGTAGAGATAAACTTACCGAGTTCCTTGGCCACCTGAACAATGTTAGTCCTTCTATCAAATTCACGATGGAAATAGAAGAGGATAATAAGCTGCCATTCTTGGTTGTGCTGGTATACAGAACGTCAACGGGTACACTTGGACATACAGTCTACCGCCACACCACCATCCCCAACAGAAGAGAAGTGTTATTAATACTCTGTTCAACAGAGCCGAGAAGGTGTGCTACTCCAGCACCTTGGACGACGAACGGAAACACTTGGAGTGGGCTCTAGGTCCGAATGGATGCACCAAGTTTGACATACGGGGTGTCACACAAAGACAACCGCAAGTCTCAGAGGAGCCAAAGGGTATCAGAAAGAATCGGTAGATTACTGAAGAAATCGGGTATCACGGTAAGGTACAGAGCACCAGCAAGGGTAAAGGAGCTTTTGCCTAACCCAAAGGATATCACACCACTCCTGAAGAACGAAGGGGAACATGCTATGTAGGACAGACAGGACGAAGTTTTGAATGTCGAGTCAAGGAGCACCGTAGAGACACCCGGCTACGCAAGATTTTTAATGTAAAGAACCAATTTTAATTAAAAATATTAAAGTAAATACAAAGTACCCTTTGCCGAAACGACTGAGAGTAATTATCTTATCAATCCGCGAAATTTTAATTACAAACGCCGCAAGATGAGCAATTTTAAGGCATTTTTTTATGTGCTGTTAACAATCTGGGAAACCTATGCCGGGGAATTGTTTTTTAATTAAGACATCACGCGCGGCTTTTCATGTTAATGAATAACTCCTCGGCCCTTTGTCAAGGAGAGAATTCCCGTTTATTCCTCTTCACAGGCCCGTAGACTGCCCGTGGGTTCGGGAACAATTCTTCCTAGCTATGAAGAAGCGTAATCATGAATCCGTTTATACAGTTTTATAATTCTTTAAAGTTTTCGTTGGTTGGCACTGAAACTTACAATACCCGCAATCGATTTTTCAGCCCTGCTCGTACTCGAGAATACTTTGTTTACTGACAAACTGAAAACGTTCCTTTTCTGAGTACTGTTTGTATGCAGAGAAAAAGTTATAATTACCTTATTTGCTTGTCAAGATCATTATTTTAATTGGAAATATTGTCTGGTTCAACTCCAAGTAGGACATCATTAACGAGCAGTATTCCAAAGGTTAAACAATAAAATATTGGGGCATTGTTGAAATAAATAAAGTCTGTTTCAATTGAGAAGGAATATGGTATTTCGAGTAGGGCTTAGTGGCGACCACTGGCTATTGGACCACTGGCAAACCGCAAAATGGGTCATGTCAATGGGAAAACATGCACCGGAAGTGCTTAATCTTAGTCGCTCTCGTTCCGGCAATATATGAATATAGAAAGGTCATAAAATCATAAATACCGCTCTTTTCGAGTTTTTTTTACCTCAATTTCGTCTATTTCGTTTTAGTCTTCTGACTAGAGTCTAGTTGTCCAGTAGCTGCAAGCCTTAACATCCCCTAACAGCATTCGCCACTACGAGGGCATCAGCAGGCCCGAATTATCATTATTATGGCCCGCGTCTGTGGCACGTCTTAAGTTGTTGGGCTTTCAGCATTCGCCGAGGAGTAAAGCAAAACCACAGACAAACCTTTACTCTGAAAACACTATCCTACGTATGTGGGTAATGAGAAGCCCCTGAGAGAGATGACATGTGGGAGAGTTCTCAGCGTAAGCGTGCTCGACGGTGCACCCATCCTCCGGTGAAAGGGTAACCTTTCTAACCTCGATGGGTACGGATAACGAGGGTGCCTTTGGATTCAGGTTTCTTTTGATTTTTTTGGTGGCTTCCTATCGGGTAACTAGCTGAATGGCTTCTTCTTCCTTTTCTGTGATTGTGGTTGCAAGATCTTCCGAAAAAGTTTCAGCCTTCTGTTTATTGTCTTCTGCAAATAATTCATGTACCGTTAAGATTGCAAAGAAATCTATCGAAAACGCCTGTGTGGCTGGGACGAAACATTCGGTTAACCGCTGGATCCTCTGCCAACTTCAACATTCCTGCTTACCGATATTGGGATCATTTCTGGTCAATTAAACAAATACCAATGCCAGGTTTCACAAACTCTTTAACGTCGTCATTTATTATCTGGCTAAAAATACTCGGGTCTAATAAAAAATGTTTATATTTAAACTTCACACGAAAATAATACACCGGTGCACAAGTTTTGTCAACGAATGCCATATATTTTACAGTTAAGCCGTTATGGTTTTGCTTGCAATCCTGTAATTATCGAATGGTTTCTCCTCATTTAATTCTACAGGCTGCTACTGTAGACCACGCTGTAGTATAAAATAGTATAAATTATCATTTGTTATACAGCAAATATCTAATTTTTTTTTAAATACAGCTACGTGAAAGCTGACGAATTGTTTCAGATTGCTTTTTAATTACTTATTGTTACCGACATTCGTCTATTGTTTCTAGCTTAATGATGCTATGATGTTAACATTCTTAAACAATACTCGTTCCAAATTTTACCTGACATGTAGGACGATTACTAACCTCTAGACCCCGAAAAATTGTCTTAATTTTGTGGTATTTAATGGAAAAGCATATTACAATAATGGTTAGCAATTACTGACGTCATTCAATGACAACACAAGGCAACGGCATGGTGTACGCACATTAAACATCATCGTTTTTATCAGCAATCTTTGGTATACTAGCCATGTGACTCATTCGGACCGATATTATTCATTATGTTGATTAATATTGCCGCACTAAAACCATAAAATTGTTTGCTAAGATTGAAGTATACTTCAGACGCCGGCGCGGCGTGCTAATCTTTCGGACAAAGTTTGACGTCACGTTGAAGCCGTCATAACCGCAATACAATTCGCTTTTTTTAAATGTGACTTAGCGGTTTCTGCAACGAGATTTGACAGCATGTCGGCTTGCACGATATTAAAATTCATGAACTGTAATTTAATTGCATACATTTCTATCATACCTCAAATTGTAGGTAATTAAGAGACCTAATATCCCTATGACCTTCAGAGTTTTGCCCCCCCTAGTGTTCGTTCCTATAGCGTATTTCAATTACTTCCACAGAGAAATGTTTATAACTTCTGCAAAAACGTTTGCATAATTTTCTATCATACCTCAAATTGTAGGTAATTAAGAAACCTAATATCCCTATGACGAAGACTTAGAAGCCCTTCGACTTAACTATACTTAATTTGCATTTCAGTGTGGTCGTGTGTTGGAAACACATTGTGTGTGCCCATAATTGATCCAATAACAACCCGAAACTTGACTTCCGTTTCTGCGATTGATAAAGTCAATCATTTGTGCTCGAGTGTTTAATAGTTATCAAATTGATATATTCAGTTATAGTTATCTCTAATAAATGGCCTATGGCATCACCTCAATTTTCGATGCTTAGCTGTTTGTGGTGAATATTAATAGCCAACATTTACCGAAAGGACTTAAATTTTATCGGGACATTTAGGAATGGCTTTATAAATGAAAATGTAATTCCACGCATCGTTCGGCGCTGTTTCAACTTGGGCCGTTTTTTATTGCTCAATAAATTTTGACTAGTTTGCAAAGACAATTTCGTTATTTTTAGAATCATCCTTTTTGATGACTCACAAATACGGTCGAATTCAAATTTGAACGGCTGTTTCTCCCAATCATTAAATTTGTTGATGTCACTTTAGAACTTATTCCTAATATACATATTATAGTGTACCGCCTATGCAACCCAGTGCATCATTTCCCCATCCACTAGGAATTTACTTCTTATGGCAAAAATTGGAAAACATAGAACTATCAATTTGAAACCCAATATCTCATAACTCTTAGCGCGAAAACGAACCTGTGTCGGCAATATTTGTTTATACTGTTTTTAAATATAGAAGACACAACCCACTATATGAAGAAATATGCGAAAAGATACGTGGTAAATACTAAAGGTTTTGACTAAAAGGTTGGTGTGTCTCCACGTGGTCCTACGAATTCAAATGGAACAAAACAAATATATATATATATATATATATATATATATATATATATATATATATATATATAATTAAAATGTAGAAAATGTGAATAATCTGGATGAAAGCTACTTAATTTAGAGTGGAGATGACATAAGTAGATAAAACTGTCTATAACGTGGGGGCATAAGACCATAACTGGTTGTTAAAGTGGAGTTATCTTGTAGGCCCCTCATTGACAACGAGTGTAGTTCGTACATCAAAGGGTGCCCGAGGGCGTATAAGACAAAGGGCTGGAAATTTAATTATTTCCACATTACTTCGGTATCTCTCGGTTAATAATACATCCCAAATTAAGAGCTGCAAGATCAAATAATCCTCATCCGGCCGCATTTTTATTTTATCCCATAAGTTAGGCGTTTGAAGTGATGCCACTCGACGCACGTATTGATAATTTACCGGAAACATGATAATAACCGAACAGTTTGTAAACAAAAGTGACTCAATTTGATCTTATGAGGTCATTAGATTAACCAGTTTGTATAATTTTGAAGCCTATCAATATTTTTCTGCTTTGCATTCACATTGTAACACTGTTTTTGGGGTAACAATTAACTTATTAACTTATTCTAATAAATTTCACTAAAATTAGAATTTGGTTTTCTAGACAAGAGATGTGATCACTAATATTCGTAATTTCCATGAACTAGTAATAAAATCACCGAGGTATGCTGAAGATTGCCGATTTTTTTTTATCAAATTTCTTGGTAATATTACTGGAAGACATCCGCTGTCGCTGTCGATCAGCTGTTGGACTCCCCTCTTAAGGGTTATAACAATTCTTGATGTTTCTATATCTATATCCTTTATTCACTGGTTGTCATGTAAGTTTTATAACAGTAGTAGTTGCGGGTTAAAATATAGTAACCACAATTTTTAAATAAATACTATTATATACTATTATAGACACCATTGGAGCGTAAAAATGTTGACAGAGAATTATTCCTGTCTCCAGTGCATCTTGTTCAAGTTCTGAGTCATTGAAAGCTGGCGAAGAGAATAAAAATAGGCTTTCGTTCTAATAAAAATGTCACTTTTGTCTATTCCTAAGGCCTACCCGATAAATATTTATCTTCAGCTGGCTGAATAGACCGGAGACTACTATTGCAAAATCAGATTTCTACAGCCTTCATATCCATCATTAAAAAATAATCAAACAGAATTATCGTTGAGTGGTGTTTGTTTAAACTGATGGACCCGGCGGGCAGAGAAGTTCGGTATTCATAACAGTGTAATTATATTTGTGGTCTCGACGTCATAGACCATCATTTTCTTATCCCGACTTATTATTTTCGGAGAAATACTGACACATTTGTAATGCTTTTTACCTGGGCGAGTGAATATCCGAAATCTCAAAACCGAAGCTAGCGGCAGGAGCTGGTGCTATGGTCTGCGTATTATCCCGAAAACTCGGTAAAGGCATGACATGTTTTCACTGTACGTACGTGTAAACCCAGGTAATATTAAAGCACTTGCTTACACATACTTCGTAATATTTCGCGTGGGTGAGCTCAGCTACTATACAAATTTAAAACAATGACGTCACGCTAAATTCTTCTATGAGTATCTTTCAGATAATACACTATGCAACAAAAGGTTTTTTTTATACGGGTCGATTTGGAACGAAAAACAAATCCAAAATACCTAGTAATTAATTTGAATCAGGCTATCCACTGATGTTCTGATGACTTGTGATGACAGTTTTTACCACCCAAGTAGACGGCGGTTGTTTTCACTTATAGTATTTAGTTCTTTTCAGCCGACGCACTAGCACACTGTTGTCTAGCAGCTGGATGGCTTCAATGTTGTCGTGGTGGAGTAGACGATCCTCGTGCTTCTTAGCAAATTTTGATATTTCGCTAGTTACCATCTCCATGCGAAGGTCCCGGTGACGATTGGTGTTTTTGATGTACCCTGGTGCCGAGCCGAATTGATGTGATGTAATAGTTTGATATTTCTTCAAGAATTGGGTATATTCTCTTGATAAGTAATTTCTCGAACAGTTTTGAAATGGTTGGTAATAAAGATATACTGTATAGGAGGTTACATCATTTGGCGGTTTACCGGGTTTGGGTATCATGATGACCTCAGCCACTTTCCAGAATGAGGGCACATATCTTAACCTAAGTGCAGCGTTGAACAAATTTAACAACTTTATCACGGCTTTTCTCGGTAGCTGCTTCAGCAGGGCTCCTGATATCAGGTCAAATCCCGGTGCCTTTTTCGAACTGAGGTTGGTTTTGATTTCGGTCATTGGTTCTTTTGGTGAAATATAGGGTATAGGCTTTGACTCCAGTATATCACCCAAGGTATCGGCCTTATCCTTGTTACTGAAATAACAAACATTTCTTACTGTTAAATGATCTGGCCATGAAGTATACATCAAAAATGGATGTCAAGGGATGCTTATGAAGTTCTTTATGTTCATCATTAAATTGCCTTGGGAAATATACTTAATTATATGCTCATTCCGTGCATTCTAGTAGTCCGCCAAGTATTACAGTTCGAACTATCGAAGTTGCCATTACGTGTTCAATTAGAACCATTCTTAACTATGCAATTTTCCCAGAATTATGACTTAATTTGCGCTAAATTTACATAGAATTATTGCCAGATGAAAATTTTCAGAATCTCCTAATTGTCTAATCTAATTTATTAATAACATCCGTATCCCAGGCCTCTCTAATAATATTCGTTACTGCTCTGGTTTAGCTGGTTTTAAAATCGTTATATAAAGTCGATACTATTTCACACTTAACCGATTCTTTCGGTGCCGGTTAGGACGATACGGTTTCTCCCGTCCGGCTGCCGTGTCTCGTATGACAAGTCTCTTTTTGCTTATAGGTTTCCGTCGAGTGTAATGTGTTTGCTAGCATTCAAAATGAGCTGTCGCGACACGTGTTGTAAACTGGAGATTTCAACAAAATACAATAAAAAAAACTATTTATAACACAAAACAGTGGCACTCGCGAGTACGTGTGTTAGCAAACACAATAACTCGCATTCTTAATTGTACGCATTGCTGTTGAATTTTGCGGGCTTACTTATCTCTCGTCTCATAAATCTTTGCACTCTGCTATTACAAATCTCACAACTCCACCGCTGAAGGCCAAAATCTGTCTCTCGTTCTGTACTATTCTGTAACTTACTTTATTCAACAATATTTGTGATATGTCTATTGTGGAAATATTCATTTCTGTTTATAGACGCTTGATTAGTATACAAGAGGTGTCCTCACATACATCCTCATCCTTTTCAGGAAAATTCTTCAGTCGCATCATGCACGCGCTTCATTACTTATGCCGAAAAGAAAAACGATGGGAACCATTTGAATACGCCAAATTTAATAGGGCTATAATTTAGAATCCAACAACAACAACGACCAAATCTACCGCTAAACCGTTACTCTAAAATTGTATTGAAAATATACAGAAGGCATTCACAGTGACCTATTCTATTAATACATTACCCGGAACACCAACACATAAAGCACGCCTACCAACAGCATGTCTCCAACACCCAGCTCTATGGTTCCATGAAAAAAATATAAATGGTGACTGACAACCACGCAACACTGAAAGCATAGTGAAGTCAGGCCATAAGAATTCTTCTGGGGAAGCGAAATATTTAAGGGTTAGATCCCAGACATACACATACAATTCCATTGAAGACAGTGCTGACAACACAATTTCATCGACGTATTGATTTGTAAGGTCAAGCGACCCTGGTAAGGTCCCTAGTTTCCAGCATATAATCAAATCTCATTAATAGTAAATTGATGCTATTCTGGTATTATGTTAATTCCAGAAGTTCTATTGAACCTTTCCCCACTAAATAACCTAAGGAGGTCGGCAATTTAACCTAAAATTACTGGCGGGTCAACGCAGTAACCGACGGTCCGATTACTTCCACGATCCATGCAACTGGTGGTCCCGAGACTCAGCTGGTTTTGAATAAGTAATGCCAAATTGGATGGTACTTTGCAGAAATATTCCTTCTCCCAATGAACGATGTCGCCTGACCTCGGTTGCTTGCAGTTCGTGTTCAGGCTTGCTCAAGGCATTGGTTGTCATCAATCTGGTCCTTTGGTAATCGCATTTGGTACTCCTTTGCTGAAGCTTCTCCCCAGTTATTAGATATACATTTCTTGTTTGGAGTTTTTTCATGTATAATCAGCAAATGGCAGTATTAGTCATCAAACGAAAGATGTTCACTTGTCTGATAATTCCTTTGTTGCTCTCTTTTGTGGACAGTTATTATTATGCTGGAAAATCCTTTTATGATGTAGGTTGGGCAATATTATCCCGTTATATGGTATAATGTGTAACTGAGTTAATAAATCAGTTCATCAAAACTGATATCTCCATAGCGGAAATAGGTATTGCGTATTCTGAATTCAGCAGACCAATCAGATCAGCTCGGTGGAGCGGTGGAATAATTTCATAAGTTAATTGGTACGTAGGTATGTACGCTCGGTTATTGTTGTAGTTTGCAATCACAGTGATGTGCCGAATTCGATTCGCTAGGGAAAATATGATATTATTTTCATGAATTTGCTTCGCCTAATGTAGTTTTGTTGACGTACAAAATACGCTACCGATGAAATCAGCTTATGCGAAGCATCCACAACGACTACATCTTCACCGTGCGAACTTATGTGTTTACGTTTCCAAATGTATGGCATATTTGTAATTTTCTATTGTAATTGATTCAAATTGAGTTTATAGAAGACTTAATGGAATCAGGATTAACCGACGCAGAAATTTATCTCTTGATCTCTCTCGCTCCGTATGCTAAACCTAAGCTGCGGATATTTACGCTGGAGCAAAATTTATATAGTATAGTGGTTTATTCATAGTGAATTGTGTTTTACATCGCGCCTTCGGACCTATTCACTCTATTTTCAATCTTCTATACCGCGCTTCAAATCCAACGCAACACAAAAAAAAATCTGATCCCAGAATGCTGATCTCCACCAGTTTTTTGTGGCTTTCCTTACTCCTCGGCGTGGTAATTCTGAATGTTTAATTTATAATTTTGCTGTATTGTATGCGTTGATTTTATCGTAGCTGTATTGTGCTGAATTTCCCCGAACGCCTGTTGAAAGCTTCCTCTTTGTGGGTTATCTATATACAGCCGATCTTATCTCTTTATATTCATTTAGCGCTTTTGTCTACAGCTCGGTGCAGTTTAATACCCATTGAAATAGCACGGCAGACCTGTTTTATGCAAAATCCGAAGGAAATTCCGCCAGATTCTGTTTGAATTCCGTCCGGCGGATGATCCTAATTGGCGGATACTTCACAGTAGCGTCCTCTATTTTTATTGTTCTCCGGAAGGAATTTTTAATATACATTTTCTCCGACCCGTCCCACTAGCATGCTACTTAAGGAATCTCGCTTCATGCCTCCGACGTTTTCTCTATTTTCATGAGATAAGTGCCTATTATCGTGTCCGGAATTTGGGGCGCAACCTTGTTTACGGCGAAGCCTAATCGTCACCAAACAACAACAACATAAGAGTCATCGATAAACTTGCGTTGAGTACATCGTGAATACGTAATTCCTCGCCGGGGGTAGTTTTAAGGTCATTGTTGGCCGAGCATTCGGTTGCACGTCATGTTGCCTTCGGAATTCAAACACGTTCCGCTATACAAGCATGCACATAGATCATTAGAATTCCTTCAATGCCCGCTTAACGGCCCAGCACTGTAATATCCACCTTTGCGACGACAAACATTGCATTATTCTTGCCCTAAATGGACATCGTATGGAAAACAATTTTATTACATACATACATAACGCACGCTTACACATACCTCAAACGAATAACACATTACTACCATCAAATTGGTTTCTAAATCCTCAAATAATCAATCCCACAAATAAAAACTTTAAGCTGGCGTTGTTTGAGTGATTGGTTACAATTTAGACCTTAAGAGCCAAAAGGAGATCATCATCCATGCTTTCGTTGAAATTGGTTACCTTCACTCAAGTTGTTTACAATTGCAACAATGTCAACTGCTAGTGTTACTCCGCATTGTCAGCAAGGCCGTCATCAAGTATGTTCTGCAGTGTAAGGTAATTCAATCCGTTGACCATCTCTGTCATCTCTGGACTTCTCAAGTTTCCACAGAACCACAAGTTTACATAGCTATTCATCTTGACATCTTCTGACCTGTCAGCACTTATGGTAAGCAATCTTGCGAGCTGCGTCAAGAAGACCTAAGAACAATTACAACTTCCTCCAGGACACTGCGTAGCATTACTCCGCATCAGAAAGTAGTACCTGTGCGTAGGAATATCCGCACCAGAAAGTAGTACCTGTGCGTAGGAATATTAGACCCTACACACCTGGTACAACGCATCATATACTTCATAAAGAGCTACAATTCGAAAGGTAGAAACACCAAACGACCCAAATTCTCATTCACTCAATGTATGAGCTAAAATTAGGTGCTTTATTCGAAATACAGGCAATAAGAACGTATTTTTTCTGTTCATTTCATATGGTATAATTGAATTGTAGAAATTCTCAATGTGAATGACTGCTTTGTGAATTACCGCCGGCCGATTGACGTAAGTGTGAGAGAAATGAGCCCTTAGGCGATGAATACATTATTAGAGATATGTACGAATGACGCGTGTCTATTCTAGAGTTTACAATTGTACGGGATTTTTTGACGTAAGTCTATTCTTGTAAAAGCGTTATGTAAGACGAATTAGAAAAACGCTAATTTAGCACCCAGGTACTTCAGTTTATCGCAATGTTTTCTTTTATTGGATGTTATTTTCATATCGACTTGGTTGCTGACAGCAGAGGCATATTGAACCCGATGCAGGTCGAGTGTCATTTGCATCGGCAGATATTTGAGGGCATTTAGGTATTGACAGTAGGGCGCTCTGTCTGCCGTGACAGCCAGATAGTCGATTGTTTCGTGACACGCGAAGGGAACACCGATCTTCGTTCGAACGGCATTCCTCTACCACTCGTGCGATAAAAATTCCCCCAGTAAATAAGTTTATAGAACAGCTCTTAATTTAATTAACTAATTTGTATATGTCTGGTCGCCGTCCTATTATAAATTAATCGATATGTACCGTCAAATGAGGTGCAATTGTGAATTCTGTTTCGTAATACTTAGTATCAGTTAATATAAAATAAAATGGTAGACGACACAATATTAGTTTCGGGGAATAACAGATGACAAGTATCATTCAACGCTTTCAAAATAGGGTCCTTGCGTTTTAAGTTGGCATTGGTAATTAAAATATCATCGATTGGCGGCCATGTTGCAAAAAAGGCAACGTTGTTTTCGAGGCTATAGTAAACAGTAAACAGCCCGGGGCTTTGAGATACTATGGACACATTATTGATTAGCTTTGGCAATTAATTTTCTTTTGAAAATGTTTGAAGTGTATACAAAACAATGGAGAAAACAATGGAGATCTTAGCACGGATAAGGCAATTGTTTTTGATAGTATTGACGTATAATATTTTGGGTATATTTCAAAATATGACATATCTACCAATTTTTATTTCTTATCACTCATTGGAGTAAGAAATTCTAATAGTTTCTGGCACCAGTTTTGAGTATTTATTGAAAATCCAGTATTTGATTCCTGGCGTTTTTAGGAAGGCTAGTACTACTTGACCTCGTCCGCGAGATCCTGTGCCGAGATCAGCTGACTTCTGAGCGAGCTAGAGATACTCAATTATTATACACACTATACTATATATATATATATATATATATATATTATATATATATATTATATATATATATTATATATATATATTATATATATATATATATATTATCCATGGTATTTTCCCGATATAAGATCGTATAAGCTTCAAAGCGAATACATACTGTGACTTGACATGCTGCGAGTACAGGTTTTTCTTTTGCTACCTTTGGCAAGAACGTGGTATCTATGGCTGGCGATAAGTTCAATAGCAAAGCTTGTGCATGTGGCATGAAGTAAATTGAGTATCAGGATGTGCGCTGAACATCGCGATCGTCGAAAAATTAAATTAGTTTTCAGATTGGGTCGCCGTCAAAGGTAGAACTTTGCTTTAAAGGGAAGGTCACGATAAAGAGGTTTTCCCGCAACTAACTCGTCTACCCAAGAACAAAGAGCAGTGAGCTTAATCGACCCCTTAGGGCGCAGATCTCCTTTTCGACTGCATATCAGGTTCGCGTATTAATAAGTGCTTTATTAGCTGCCTTTGATATTCAACTTCCAACCGCTTCATTTGATGTTAATTCGGCTCTAACTTGCCTATATATCTACCTACAGTCACCGCAATGTATCTCCAATTAATTTCTTTAATGGTCCGCTCTCTAACACGATAACATCCCCCATCGCCGTCGGGTCTCTTACTAAATAGGGGTTCAATTACTTGTTTGTATCACACCTTATTTATCATATAATCCACATCGATATTCAGCATTATTAGTTTACATACGTTCGTTTACCTTACTTGATGCGTGTTGTGATTGATTCATAATACGGATACTTCTTTAACGAATACTTGACAGTAACGAATACCAACTAACGAATACTGAAGAACGAATACTGAATAACGAATACTGAATAACGAATACTGAATAACGAATACTGAATAACGAATACTGAATAAAGAATACTGAATAACGAATACTGAGTAACGAATACTAAGAATCGAGATTTTATGTACATCATTAGACTGTTTGTTTGATGATGCTCGAGAAGTAAGTGTTATCTCGAGTGTTGAAATAATATTGTTGTTATAACTGTCGTATCGGTATTTGTATCAATGTACTTCAGGTAGAGTGTGTTCTTACTAGAATCGGCTAGATTATGACCGGATTTGTTTGATACATTTTAGTATGAATCAGTAGCGGTCGAACACCGTAATGTTAATTGTTTGGGTCGGTGTAATTAATAGTGCGAAATGTTGCTGTATACGCTACTACAAAGGGAATTTGTGTTAAGCCCATTTCGCCGGATTTGCATTATTGTGTTGACCTGAATTAAATTCCTTTATTAATTTAGGTAATGAAACTTTCGTTTTTTCGGTGAAAGTGATCCAGTTACTGGAATTTGTTTATTACTACAAAACATTTTTGCGAGGAGAGTGAAAGGGGTATGACTACAAAGGGAACTTGCGTTTAACCCTTTTTGAGTGTGTAGTGTTGAATAACGTTGAATGAACTTTCGCTGTTAATTAATTAAACTTTGATTAGCTCGGTGAAGGAGATCTATTGTCCTGGAGTTTTCGCTATATTTGGAAGGGGGATTTTCTGAAAGAATCCGTATTGATGGTTATTGTTTTCTGAAACATTTACGTTTTGCTGCTCTAATACGGCGTACATTTTGTTATGTAGACGCTATTGATGTGCAGACAATTCAAGGTTCCCCCTTCTATTTTTGTACCTCGCCGGGCATGTTGCTGTATTGTTTATTGTTTAGGTATTCCTCTATAATCTCCTTACCTGACGTTCTGGGCTCGTTCACCGAATTTACACACTTAACCAGATATATTTGATTGCCTTCGAGACATACCATTTTCCTTAGGTCGTGTTTACACAAACTGCAAACAGAACCTTCGAGTTTTATTTTTAAACTCCGGAATTCCCGGTATTTCTTAGTATTTATCCTTTTAAGGCAATTTAATTTCCGGGAGTGTTTACATTCAACTGCATTGACGAGTAATGATCTTGAACTTCACCGAGCTTTGTGCAGCTCAAATAACGAGATTGTTAGTTTATATATGATTACTTCTAGCTAAACTTAACGTAGAAGGATATCCAGATTGTACTTGAGTGGGCAGATCGTATCTGCAATCGTCAACTCATTGAAAATGCTCTATCTAGTACAACTAAACCTGCAAGATGTAAGAGAGATAAGCATGCAGTATAAAATGAATGACTGTAACGAATGCAAATAAGTGTCTTTAATTACGTGTGCTTTTTAATTTTGCAAGTGCCCCTTCTGGCATCTCTCTTCCTACAACGTCTGCATCCCGAGTTAGAACGAGATGCGACGACACCCTAAATCAACCAGTCGTCTTAAATTGGTGTTGTCTTATTTGCACTGATAGCGAGACAATGTAGATTTCGGGCAACATTTGCAGATATTTAGTAGACCCGAGTGACGAAAAATCCTTATTTATCCGTCAGCGGTCGACCGAACTATTCCAGTTTGCTCGACAATTTCTCAGATTTTCGGAAATCTGATAAACGCGTGTCACCGATAAACGCATTTGATTCCAGTTAGTGTTGTGATAGAATACATACTGTGGTTGGCTGTGTCGCCTAAAGTGGGTCGGCTCTATTCTCTCTTCTAGAGGAAATAAGTAGCGGTGAGTCTCTATTTGCTGTATATGCTAGATTCATCATAATTCTGTGTGGTGGTTTCAAATTGGCGCCTAACGTGGGGCAATTATTACTTGGGGGATTGTGATCTGTAATCATTTATATGTGGTTGGCTGTGTGGCTTAAACTGGGTCGGCTCTATGCTCTCTTCTAGAGGAAATAGGTACCGGTGAGTCTCTGTTTGCTGTATATGCTAGATTCATCATAATTCTGTGTGGGGGTTTCAAATTGGCGCCTAACGTGGGGCAATTATTACTTGGGGGTTTGTGATCTGTAATCATTTATATGAACCCAAACCCACTAATCGAAACCTTGCGTCGCCTAGACGTAGACTTCCTTCTGATGGATTTTATCTGAGATGGGTGTGTGGCGTGGGGTTCTTTAATGGAATAAGTGGGTTTTACGAGAATAATTGTCTAGCGGTGTTTGGCTATTTGTGGAAGATTGATCGCATCGGGGGGTAGTTTTAGGTTCTGTTTGCAGTTGAATTGTAACGCCGAAGGTTCAATATTTGCGCGGTGCCCGGATCGGGTAGTCTTATTATCAGCATTATGCTTTTCTCTTTTTTTTTTGGCGGTGCGAGTTTATAATTAACGAGATGGATTGTAGTGCTCGGTCTGGCACGTGCTACGTATTTGCGTCCGCCGACGGTTTATCGAGTAACCTTGTCCCGTTTCGCACCCGTCGTAACACTAGGACCACAATGAGGGGCGATGCGCGCCTGCAGACATGATTTATGTATTTCGATCGCGCCCTGCGAACTCCTCGGGCTAATTCCATTCGAGCACCCAGCGGGCACGAGCCACGTGGGGCCGATCCTCAAAAATTGTAAGAGTCGGTGAGGATCGGTGAGGTCGAATGAGGGATTAGTGAGGGATAATGAGGTCGAGTAGACGGGTATACGGATTGAGCGGTAAAACGTGTGTTCGTTCGAAGTTGGAGTAGTAGAATCGCGGTGTGTAGATTCCGTGGTGGTGGGGCTGGTAGCGGCAAACAACATAGAGCGGGAGCGATCTCAGTTTTGTGTGGCCGTCGCGGAATCTCGTGCTGCTATTCGTTCGACGGTTCGTCCGATTCCGTAAGGCCGTGAGGGCGCGCTGGCGTAGTGTTTATGCGCAATACGATTAAGAAGTTGGCGATCGAACAGTGCGAAGGTAGCGCCAGAGCGTTTGAGGCGGTCCTGTTGTGAATTCCCATTTGCGAACGGACTTCATGACCACTGGCCAGAACGGCTCGGAAAGGTGCGAGCGAGTTGAGTTCGTGTGAGTGTAGTGTCTGGGTGCGTTACGGGGCGCCCGGCTTCAGCTAATTTAGTTCACGGGCGACCAATGTTAACTTGACCGTAACTACGGAACATCTAGTCAGGCTGGACTTGGAAAAGGGCTCGCGGCGAAAGCTACCGCATATTGGACCAGGGCATAAAGTAAGTCGTTTCTGCGTTTCTGGGGTGCAAGATGTCGGCGGTGCCCTTAGGAAATAGTTACGCGGGCCACGTTTGGACGATGTGGGTCAGTCGCTGGTCGGTTGACGAGGAAGGCCCCCACGTCTCGGTCGCGGTCCGCCGGTTCACGCCCGGCGTGCCGAAACGTGGGGGTTGCCGTTGCCGCTGACGATGACCGCTCAACACTGACCTTTATGTCACCATTCGAATCGAATACAAATCTAATGACGTCAGGGTATGTGCCGGCATGTGCTAATTGCCGCCGAAAAGCTGGTCTGGTGCCCTTCGGCGCGGCGCGAGACCGACATCCTCCGACCTCTTAACCTAAGTTAGTTTAAATAACAGCCGACAGGCAAGAGCACATGTCACATGCTGTCACTAAGTTAAACATAGATCTACGGAAAGGGACTATTGCACGATTACTATTGTGGAACGAAATCGATCGCGAGTCGGTAGCGCCGTCAGAGTACCAGAGTGTAGAGCTGGATGACGTCATGTCTCCATGAGATTCCTGACTAGCATGCATTATAAATAACCTCAATACCTCGGTTATTTAATTTTTAACATTCGCTGAAAAAAGTTGGTCGGCTCGCTTTGTTTGTGTCGATTAGAAAGCATGAACTTCCACGCCGTACTTCCTGTTTAACGTAATGACCTCAGTTACTGTAACCTTAACTGGCGGCAAGTAATTTTTTTCCCCCCTGCCGGGCATAATCGATTTTCTTTTATTCGTTGGAATAGTCCCCGAGGGATCCACGGGTCCCTACGTCCTATAGGCATGTACGGCGTTCCCTCCGATTCTCGCCTGTCTCAGCCGGCGAACCTCTCAAACCCAAGTCCCAGATATATACAAAATTAACTGAAGCTCCATCATACTGTCAGGTACTACGTCACAGTATATATCTTTCTCGCAAGCGTATGCGCGCGCCCGCTGGTTACCTGGTACACGATTATTGCATACATGCCATTTCTTCCTCATATTTTATTGCCATTCGTCTTAGCGTACCGAGAGTACTGTCAAACTGTCACAGAGACACCGTGTCTACAATCCGCGCGGGAAACGCAACCATACGTCTGCTCACCTCGGCTCCACGCGTCTTGCTCACTTGCACCTGCACGAACCCATGACGTCCTGAAGATCTCAAGAAAGTTTCTGTCACGATCTAGTAAACAAAAAGAGATTACTAAACCCGAATACCATGGTGATATATTTAACCAACTCCTACTTTTACTTATGTCGCATAGAAATGGAAAGTCTTGATACTTTCATACAATTATGATCATTAGCGTTGGGCATGGTAATTAATAGATAAGGTCGTTTTTTTGTTGGCATTGGGTGATTAATTGTTTTCTTCTTAATATTTCAGATCTAGCTATAAGAAATGGCTACGATAGACGGCCGTCCCGCACAATATGGCATCACCCTCAAACAGCTGCGTGACCTCATGGAACATCGAGGTCGCGAAGGGGTTGGCAAAGTACAAGAGTTAGGAGGAGTACAAGAAATATGCAAGAAACTCTATACGTCACCAAACGAAGGTAAGTTGTTCGGCGGAGTGATGCAATGTTTTGGATGTAACTGGTCTTGCTTGGTTTAGGACTCAGCGGGTCGCAAGTGGATATGGAACATAGAAGAGAAACCTTCGGATCGAACTGTATTCCTCCAAAACCTCCAAAAACGTTTCTACAATTAGTATGGGAAGCTTTACAAGATATTACCCTTATTATTCTCGAAGTAGCAGCTATAGTTTCTTTAGGTCTCTCGTTTTACCAACCTCCAGTTGATGAAACCGAAATTGGTAAGGAATCGACAGGTCTTTAACATCAGCAAGAATACAAGAACGTTCTTTTGTCCACAGTATATGAAGACGACGACTCCAGCCACGGCTGGATAGAAGGGTTGGCCATTCTGATTTCAGTTATAGTTGTGGTGTTAGTAACGGCGTTCAACGATTACACCAAGGAGCGGCAGTTCCGTGGTCTCCAAAGTCGAATAGAGGGGGAGCACAAATTTTCGGTTATTCGGCAAAGTGAAGTGAAACAAATTGGGGTCAGTGAAATAAGCGTTGGCGATATCTGCCAAATAAAGTATGGTGATCTTCTGCCTGCCGACGGCATCCTCATTCAATCTAATGATCTAAAGGTAAGTCTCCTCTTTTGCGAATCGTACTCGATCCAACATTTACCGAAATGACCGACCCATCTTCTATTTGGTAACAGCTCCGTGGTAGGCTTGGATATCCTAGATGTTTTTCGCATCGTAAATTTCCTCATAAAATAATTAACCGATCAACTCGCTGATGTCTGCTGGACGCAATGCATCACGGCGTTTCTATCAGGCGTAAATCAGATGCCCGTATTCTCGCTCGATATTGCATATTTTATATATAACCAAGGTTATTGTTATAAATAAATGTTGGTTTGCGCGCTATACACAATGCTCAAAAGAAAAACGCTGATGTAGTCTCTTTAGTCCGTTGCGTAAGCGGTCATTAAATGTAAACAGAGATTACGGTGTCAATTTTGCGTCGATTACGGTACGTTTTCATTCAATTCCTATCGGCGGGCACGGCGTGGACCGGTACACGCGAGTTATTAAAACTGAGTTGTATAATTAAATAATTCGTCTTAAAATAACTGCTAACGGCCGTCTGTTTGTGTACATAGATCGGCAGTTTATTGATTCTGTTATCATCCCATAGATAACCTGGGGAATATATTGCGGATGGACGTGTTATGCTTCGGCTAGGGCAAAATAATCAAACTATACCTTCGTATTTATGCCCTCCCGCCCTCGCGGGCATATCAATCTTCGCGCGAAATTATTTTCTGTAAACATATCTGCTCTCGGGAAGCAACCATCTGGTAATTTCTTCATCGAGAATCAATTATCCATAATCCCCAGCGGGGATATCGCGGATCCGAGTGAAAACATCACGAGCGAAACTTTTCTGATCTCTATCTACTTATCTAGCTTAACTACGAATACCTCCCATCGAAACCTACGGCCCGTTTCGAAAACGTCTTCATCAATACGCTCGATAATTGTTCGATTTGCATTCCACAAACACCTTGTTGGTTTTAATTAAGAATCCAATTTCCCCGCTTCATCTCCAGCCTCGGCGTATGTGCCGACGGCACCGGCTTCGACAAAGTTGCGAATATTCCAAAGGGTTTATGGGAAATGATAAAACGCGATATTAATTGAGCAGTTGGCTCTCAAAGCCAAGGAGCCCAATACACCAGACGGCGTTATTTTTAGCGTTAGACTGGTGTTCTACATTCGGGAAGAGTGCCGAACAAAAAACTGCTCTCCCGTTCAATATTTCCCCAACAATGGCTCATTTAATAGCTTATGCCGACGTTCAATCTTCACCAAATACACTTTCCACATAAACAAATCGGTCGAGGGAGAACCACCCTTCCGATTTTTTCCTTCGCCTTCCCTCATCTCTCTCTCTCTCTCTCTCTCTCTCTCTCTCGCGTTGCGTAATTACTTCAAACGACCCCGGAAAATGTTTTGTTTCGCCGCAGGTTCTTTTGATGACACCCCGCTTTGGCCGGCTCACTGATTTCGACCATATTTACTTTGATTGTTTTGGTGTTAATTATTTGTTCTCCCATCTGTGTTTTTCGTGCCAGCATTCAGACGTCGTATTTTATTTTTAGCCGATTTCATACTACAGCGACCTTAAGCTCGAATTCGACATTTCAACTTTTTTATCAAATTCGTCTTAAGCCTTTCGCTCCCATGACTACGCTCCATCAATGTATTCAGCCAAAATTTTACCCGCCTCGAGTTCAACTACCCAACATTGAAAGAGGAATAAAGGGCATCTTGCTTCCCAGTCTTCTACTTATCTTCCCAAAAAATTAGTTCATTTCACGCACTTGCCTCCAGTCTTGTGCCTCTATTGTTGGTAAGTCACTGCTTCCAGAAAACCTTTCCTGGTTGGTCTTCTTTTTCATTTCTTTTTTTCCTCTTCTCCAATGTCAACAACTCAATTACTCTTCGGCGAATGCTGAAAGCCAAACAACCTAAGACGTGCCACAGACGCGGGCCATAATAATTATAATTCGGGCCTGCCGATGCCCCCGTAGTGGCGAAAGCTGTTGGGGGATGTTAAGGCGTGGATTATTATTATTATTATTATTATTATTAAATAATTAAGCATCTTGTCGTAATATATATATATATATATGGGTAGCCTGTCTGATGTTTTGGTGGAGATTAAATGTACAACTGGACCACCATGCTTCAGACGGGCCGGCCCATTCGTATGTTAGAACTAGGCCGTGAAATGCGTCAAATTTTGCTTCGATGTATGTATTTATGTTTTTGCTGAGTGTCGAATGTTGTTATTTAGCGTTGTTTCCAAGGTTACATATTTGCGAACTAGTTCGATTCGGCACGAGCTCATCAAGCCTGGCTTGTTCGGACTTTCACTATTATGTATTCCGACATGGTTAAAAATATATTCACGCCAAAGTAGGACGGTGTACCTCGTGCAAGTTTGATGCTTCACGTTGCCAATCATGGTTTCTATTTAATAATGCAAAAGTATCATCAGTAACAATTTTTTTTTGGTATCTGGGTCGTCTGGCCGTTATGTTGACCATGATTGATTGTGTACTGGTGCGACCCGTTAGGAAGCACATGGTGGTAGTTGTATTTATAATACGCGAATGCAAAAAAACACTTTTTTAGACTATCTGGCTGGCATATGTTGGAATAGTTTGTCGCGTCTAAAATAATCGAAAAATGTTTGTTTGGTGGCGTTGGATCTTTGGTAAAGATCACGTAACGCTAGTCACATATCGACCAGATGGAAATACTTTCACTTCATTGTCCCAGATATTTGCGAAACATTGAACCTTAATATACACCACCAGTGCAGTGTTATGTAAACCAGATAAAGGTACACAATCAAAACAGTGCCCGATGTTTAGAAATGATTAAAATAATTCTATTGAATTTCAGGCTAAATTTCTCGACGCGAATGCGTAAAATGCACAATAATCACTCTATATATAGCACACTCGTAGACTTAGCTACCATACACAAGCCGCAATTTCAGCCTGCAGCACACTGAGTCACAGAAGTGTAAATATTTTATATAGGATTACGACCAGTTACTTCAAACGCAAGTTTTATTCTTCATCTCAGCCAGGAGGTTTTTCTGTGCTCTTCCTTTACTCATCGGCGAATGCTGAAAGCCAAACAACTTAAGACGTGCCACAGACGCTGGCCATAACAATGATAATTCGGGCCCGCCGATGCCCCCGTAGTGGCGAAAGCTGTTGAGGGATTGCAAAAACATCGCGATTTGCACTTGTTTTACTATAATGCCGCTGGAAGAATGAGTCATGGCCATTCATCAACACCATGCCTTGAGGCAGATGAGTATAAAAGTAACGAAATACTCTACAACTAGAAGAATTACATGTAATGCAATACCGTCATATAATTATAGGATTTTGTAAAGTAACATAATAACTCTTCTAATATTACCACTATTACGGAATACTTCTTGGTCAAATACTTTTTTTGCATTGTTTTTTATTATAATTCATTCAATCGATATGAAGGGAGCTGCAAACCGCGCGCTGTGTAGTTTTATGTTGTTTTACACAAATTATGGTACATTATTCACTTGAATCGATTTTGCGAGTATAAAATGGTTGAGGAAATGCATCGGTAACGTGTTTACTGTTTATGCCGTGAACCCTATACTGCGACTGCAGCTTCCAACTTGTGTCATTTGCATAATTTAAAAGAGTATAAAATGCATTTGCATTATACACTCGCCGAACATTGCGCCAGCAAACTAATAAAAATCCAGCGCGATGCTGCCGTTCTATTAGTTCAGTTTTATAAAATTGCTTCATAACAGAATTCTGTCTCGACGATAAGAAAAAAATTGATATTTTCTGTGCGAAATGCGCTCGCATGGATCGGGTTATCTGATACACAAGTTGAGTATCACAAGTTGAGTTTGACTTTAAAACATGAAATTGCAAGTCATACAAATATTTTATATTGCCACAATTTATGGTTGCATGACGAAATTTATACGACACGGAATGGTACATCCTGTATATGCATTTCTCCTACTTATAGTAATGGATTTTTTTCGTACTTTTATGTTTTTTACTGTATGTATGTTGCTACAGTAACATGCAATAAACGTATTACTCAATACTGACTGTCGCATGACAATGTCGTATTGTGTATTAAAAAAGTAACTACCTGAACATTTGAATCGCAAGCAATTACTTATCTTTACGCATATGTTTACCATAACTATTTGCACAAGTATCAGAATTTTCATAAATGATAATTCAAAGCTTTAGAACAAAATGTCACTCATCACCGGTCTGCCTACGCGCGTCGGCCACGCCTACAAGTGACGTTATAAATTTGAGACACGAAGTAAGCAGACCGGTGTAGGTACTGGATAACCGATTTTGTTATTGTGTGAGTGAAATAACAGTTTCAGCTGTTAACAATGTACACGCCTAGTGAGGTGTTATCAGACAATCTGGTAACCGCTTCTGGGCATTAGACTCACTCTGCTGTTTACGAATTAATAGGGCCGATGCCGGTATCAAATTTGACACCGGCGGCGCGCTAGTTTGCAGCCTTGCTTACGCTATTCGATCGATCGATACGAAGGCAATGTAAATATTTGCAACCGGCTATAATAAGTACACTCCATGGGCCCTTTTGGCCCGTATTGACACTCACCTTGGCACTCATAACTTCAATGCACTTCTTGCGCCTGTTTAACTTCCGCTTGACATCGCAACCTATTTATATTTCAATTTTATTCGCTACTTATATATCCATTACAAACTTATATATCCATTATTTTATCTTGTCAAGTCGTTAGCGTTATTCAGCTTCTTGTTTTACTGGGTTGCTTTTCAGGCCAAAGTTTGCTAGAATTGAAAGGTGCGAAGCAAGAACGATATATTCGAATTGTTTTCATTAAAAATTAAATAATTATCTCCTCGCGGGTTTATTTTAAACAAATGAAGGAAACCTCTGTGTAAACTCATGTAAAATTTCACAAAGGTTGACGATGAAGATGCTATAGCATTGTGGAATGTGAAACGGTAATGGAGGTGTAATGGATTATCTTTCAGGGCGATGTCTTTTTAACTATTTCCGGACTCTGGGGAAATGATCTTGCTGACGAAATAAAGCTTTGAACTTGGTAATGAACATCGACAATACCAGTGATATGTCTTGTCAACAGACCTTTTAATTTCAAATAATTGAAGATCGGACTTGTTGACACGCTTGTTCAACCAGTGCTAATAAACTGATAATATACTGGACAGTGGACACGTACCATAGCATTTGCATCATAATAGAAGGCAAACAACGTCGTTATTGTTGGGTTATGATCAAACTCGTACGCACAATACTCCGGGAGCAAATTGGTCAGAGTTATTTATTCTTTATTCAAAGTTCCCCCGTTTCATTTTTCTTGTTTACTTTAATTTTTCTTCGCGTCAGTATATTTCTAACTTTATACCCAATCCGATATTTATCGGCTTCAAATTCTGTTAGAAGTTCAAATTTAAAGTCTACACACCTGTCACTTCGATCACTTTATTATTAAGCTTAAAATAAACCGTTTTACAAGTCATAACATAACATCGCCCCACTTTCTCCCAAACGTTAATTCGTTAATGGTCTACGTATTTTCTATTTGCAGAAGAATTTATTTTCAATTAAGCCTCTATAGACAAGGTATTCGCTCGTTTGAAAGCAACCTTCGCAGGGTCATTGACCCTCAGAGATGCTCTGCATAATTTATCTCTGTGTTCCTACACACTCAACCAGTTAAGAATGGACCATTTCTTTCCTACGTGCTTTCGAAAGTTTTCGGAACTTACAATATGGACGCAGTTGATTCGCTACCGTTTGTTGTGGTATTGTTCCTTCAACAAACATGCCTCTGCAGTAGTTTTTGACCCACTGTTGTTTCTATAGCATCTGACCCGCCGTGACATAGTCAAAGTTGTTGAGGGTTCACACTATGCTGAGGCTGCACACTATGCTGAGGCTTCAGACTATGCTGAGGGTTCACAGTATGCTGAGGGTTCACACTATGCTGAGGGTTGGCACTACGCTTAACGGCTGTTTATAGTGTAAACCCTCAGTGCCACTGTTTTGCCGGCTGGTTTCATACTATGCTGCTAGATGACAGCTCGTTCTTTCGAAAGTTTTCGGAACTTACAATATGGACGCAGTTGATTCGCTACCGTTTGTTTTGGTATTGTTCCTTCAACACAAACATGCCTCTGCAGTAGTTTTTGAACCACTGTTGTTTCTATAGTGTCTGACCCGCCGTGACATAGTCAAAGTTGTTGAGGGTTCACACTATGCTGAGGCTTCAGACTATGCTGAGGCTTCAGACTATGCTGAGGCTTCAGACTATGCTGAGGGTTGACCCTATGCTTAACGGCTGTTGATAGTGCAGGTGAATGGACCATTTCTCTCCTACGTGGTTTTGAAAGTTTTCGGAACTTACAATATGGACGCAGTTGATTCGCTACCGTTTGTTTTGGTATTGTTCCTTCAACAAACATGCCTCTGCAGTAGTTTTTGAAGCATTGTTGTTTCTATAGTGTCTGACCCGCCGTGACAGTCAAAGTTGTTGCGGGTTCACACTATGCTGAGGCTTCACACTATGCTGAGGCTTCAGACTATGCTGAGGGTTCACAGTATGCTGAGGGTTCACACTATGCTGAGGCTTCAGACTATGCTGAGGGTTCACAGTATGCTGAGGGTTCACACTATGCTGAGGGTTGACACTATGCTTAACGGCTGTTTATAGTGCAAACCCTCAGTGCCACTGTTTTACCGGCTGGGTAAAAGCTGCTAAATGACAGCTAACAGCTGATAAAATAGTGCCATAATGCTCAAATCATAGAAAGACTTGAGGATAGCGGCTTTTCTTTGTTCTGAAGTGATTACACGGTTGTTTATTTGTAATTCGATACAATATCTGGCTTGTTGACATTCGTAATACAATATCTCGTTTAATATAGTTTACATGGCCGATAGCCGATAACTGTTTCGAGACTCTGTCCATCCGTGACCTGCATCGTATTAAATTGATTATCTCGGCGGCATCATTGGTGGCGTAAGATTATACGTACGTGGATTATAGCGTATGCCCTTGCGGGGTACTGAGGTTGCCTGTACGGAGCCCGTCGGAATTTTATTACGTGTCAACGGGGATCTTAGAGGAAATAGGTTTCTTTATGTAGCTCGCGTCCGGCCTGTGTATTACCAGAGGGTCAAACTAGGCCAGCCGGAATACTAGGCCAGTGGGCGACCGGGGGTGGTCCCTCTTTCGACATTTCGGGGCCTTAGGAGTGCCCGGTCGTTAGGAGATTTATGTTTACACACCCCCCATCCATCTTTCGCGGTCCCCTTTTTTATTTACATTCCATTTTGCGCAGAATACTCCAGTCATCACGATCCGGTCTTTGTAATACGGATCTCCTCCGACCAGCAAATCGCAAACCCTCAGCCTGTTTTCAGTTTTAATTGAAGTGTTTACTATTGTAACTAGTTTCAACTCGTATATACCAATGGTGGGATAACGGAAACATGTTTCGGAATCTGTTTGAACCATTCGTTGTACTGAAGAATTTTAATAAGAAATAACAAAGTCGAACACGGGCATCCACGGGCACCCAAATTGTTTCTCAGTTCCCCACTCCGTACTGTGCCCAGGGCCAATAAACAAACTACTGTCAAACTTGCAATAGTCATGGTCTATTTCGTTGTAATAGGAAATCTAATATACACGCTTTGACGTTTCTAGTGTATTAGTGGTCACCTAAACGATAGTTTTTTTTTATTCTTGGAAACAATGGTGGTCTATCTGGAAATGGATTATGTTCCTATTGATGTCGGGCGGTCGAACAGAGGGACGGTATTGTTATTCCGTCGCTTTCATAAGGTATTAATTCCACATGCGGACAGTCCCGATTAAATTAATAACCTAATGGACGCCGTCGGCATTAGTTCTGATGCCTAAGTTCTCGTGGCGGAATTGTTTGTGCAGTAATCCCTTCGTATCTGATCATTCGCGTCCTAATGCTATTTGTTGTGCCGTGATGCCGGGGTTTAGGATCGGAGGTCCACATACTCTATTTATAGGGTCTCCACTTCACGCCTAGGTTGCAATACATAACCCAGCAAGAAGGTTATCGAACAACCATGTGCGCACTTCAAACGACCGACGGGGATACCGTTATCTGCACAGGAACTAAAGAGCTGTTGTCAAACAACAGGAAATTTGTCGCAACCTTATCACTATTATACTAAGTGGTCGCCATTTTTTTTAGATATTATGTGGTAAACTGCTCGAAGGAATGCTCAAGATTACTTAAATAGGAATGACATTACACCCAATAGAAATTTTCGGGTAGACTTGTCGCAAAAACCAGATTATTTTTAGAATGCCGAATGGTAGCCCGATAGCGTCACCAACTAGTGCGTGAACCTGTCTAGACAGCCTATGTTATGGTCTCAGATATTTTCAATATTGAAAACTGTATTTAAGGCTTCTCAATATTTCTTAACTTTACCCTCTTAGGAGAGCAAGGTGAAGACCCACAAGACAAACACCTATGATAAGTGAATTTAGTAAATGCTGTAACATTTGGGTCATCGGTACTGTAACAGGAGGTGAATTAAGGGTAATTTTCGGTTGGAAGGATTGTTGGGTTTGAAGGGAGTTGTGTTGTAGATGGAATATGTGTTTTTTTTTCTTTTAGGTTGATGAATCGTCGTTGACAGGTGAATCTGACCATGTGAAAAAGGGAGAGAACTTTGACCCGATGGTGTTGTCTGGGACTCACGTGATGGAAGGCTCTGGGAAGATGTTGGTAACTGCTGTAGGTGTCAACTCGCAGGCAGGTATTATATTTACGCTACTTGGAGCAGCTGTCGACCAGCAAGAGGCCGAAATGAAAAAGCAGAAGAAAGGTAAAGGCGGAGGACGTTCCGATATCGACCATTTCGGCATGCCATATTTCCTCACGTGTATGATCATTGTATCTTCTCTTTAACGGCGGATTGTTCGCTGGATTCGTCCGGCGAGCAATCTGTGGTCCTTGATGTCAGTTAATTGTTAGATGCACCGTACTCCCCGATCTTAATGTGTTTTCTATAACATCGATTTTCTCCCGAGTTCTCGAATATGTCATGTCATTTCATTCATTTCAACACACACATTTTCTTTGGCCCAGCGCCACGGTAGGTAGACGCAAGGTGGAAGTGCTCACGTATAGACGACTTATTCTTTTTAACGCCCGCTTTTAATTTAACCTTTTGTGGACGGGTACGCTGCATGTGCCTGACACACATAACGGAACAGGTTTAACAAACACTCTCGGCGCAGGGCCGGCCCGAGGCGGGTTCAGCGCGTTCCCCGGAACCCGGCCCCGCGCTTTGGACGGCCCCGCACTTTTGACAGTGCCGCGAACTGCCTCGCAGGTTGAAAGTTAACCGCTTCCTCAGACTGAGGCGATTTTGTCGCCGCAACAGCGATCAGATAATTTTGCTATGTATATCAAAAGAGTGGTTATGATACCACACAACGATTTGCGACAACAACGATGCGACTCAATCTGGGGGAGGCTTTACAGTCTTACCGCGGGGAACAATGTTCTGTTGGCGCCATCTGTACATGAGTAGAGATATTACAACCAGTGATGTCAAACCGTAATTTACCGCGTAAATTACTAAATTAATTACCGTAATTAATGGTAATTTACCGATTTTTAATTACCGTAATTTACGGCTTAAAAATCCGATGGTAATTTGCGTCAATTTAAATTACCGTTGGTAATTTACCAGTAATTTACCAATAATTTTAATTACTGTTGTTAATTTACCGGAATTTCCAAATTAATTTCAAAAACCTTCCACCAGTACTTGCGTGAATGTACCGCACCACTCCTAAGCAGTCGACAAGTACTGTAAGAGCGTAATTTATCGGGTAAATTACTAAATTAATTACTTAATTCAGTGGAGCCAATAACGCACATTTTAAATCAGCACCCATCTACCTACTATCAAATTCATAATTCATGATATAAAGAAATTTCTGATGATCCGGATAAAATATGATCATTGTTTATGAAACCGTCCGTTGTCGTTTTGTGAGTCGGTATAATAAATTACAGTATTTTATTCTATAATTATGAGGTTAGACTGACCATTTTATAAATTGCTGGTATAAATAGTTATTTAACCAACAAGTATATTAAGAGCGATTAAAGATCGAGACTGCCTAACGCGCGAGCGATTAGCGAGCGCGTTAAACAGTGGTCTAATTACTACAGATAACAAAAACAAGGATTGCTTTGGTAGAGTAAAGTGTTCTGTAGAAATCCTAATATTTCTGTAACCATAACACAATGTCAGTAATACTTTCATAAGAATAAATAATTAAATAAATGGATTATTGTAAACTGAATAAACAATAATTATTTCGGTACGATTGTCAATAGTGCATAGGTTAATGCGTAAATTTTCGGTGGAAATATTACATTGTCCATGGTTTCCATAAAACTATTTTGAAAACGCCACCTTTTTATATTCTTCATGGTCGGCTATCATAGTTGCAAAATCTCCTTGAATGTCTACCTCCAGAGGCTTAAAAGAGGCGACCAAATTTTCCAAAACGTTGACGTATAACGAACAAATTAATGTCTTTAATAAATATTATTTAAACTATTTTAGACTGGTACATAAATTACTAATTCTCTGGACTTTGAAGAAAATCAATAATTATCACAAATTATCAGTTGGTGTAATTCAAAATTACAGAATATACATTAAAATAATTACTATTAAAAAAAACTAAACTAAACTAAAGATAAACTTAAGTTTGTGAGATTGTTAAATTTTGCCGAACCGTCTGGATATGTAATCTATAATTAATTTATAAATTATTAAATTATTAAGTTACAAGTAATATCAAATTAGATCCTTAATACATTTTAAGCTGTTGACGATAGACCTATAGAGTTAAGATATGCAGGGTGTTCCATTACAAATCTATTGACATTTAGCAAATCTGCAGTTATTCGGGATGTCATATTAGAATCGCTAACCAATAATAACTGTTGAAAAGTGCGATATTTTTACTATCCAAAATGAATTCTTTTCTATCTTTATCCTTACGTCAGAATATTTTTTGAAAAATGAATGTTTTAACATTAATTGCAATTTTTGCCTAGCGCATTTGGAACCCGGCCCCGCGCAATTGTTGGAACCCGGCCCCGCAAAAGCTTGGGCCGGCCCTGTCTCGGCGTATGCCATTCTGGTTTTGTTGTACATTACGCTCATGCTGAAGCGTATCTCGGCCATTGTACGGTTTGAGGTTTGACATAATATCCACATATATCGCGCTTTGCAGTAATAATACGTGTTCCCTCGGGCGCAAAGCTGTTATCGACACGGGATTTTTAATCCTTCACGTAATTAATTGAAAAACAAACGCTCCACAATAAACTTTACTGGCGAAGCGGAATTACTGGCGAAGCGGAATTTAATGTCAGTTAAACACTCTTTGGCACAAAGCTTCAGCACAATCGCAGGAAAATTTTAAGTGGAAACACCAGGCGTGGGCTTCGCCCAACAGCATTAAATTCCATATTTTATTTCAAAACGTTAAATCATCAGTATAACACTATTATGACTGAATCGCAAAGTTCGCTATTGTTAGATCTCCACCATGTATCTATCTCCGCTAGTTGTATACCTTTCGATCATTTAAAAACTGTTTGGGTTTATTTTGCTAATGTTATCCTTTTGCATGTGTCTCTTGTACAGAAGCTAAAAAGCAACGGAAGAAGAAAAGCCTCACAGGTGAATCATTTTATACTTATATTATGCATAATTACTCGCTTTAAAATAATCTATAAATCATAATACTTTCCTCTTTTAAAAAGCTACCTAAATAAATTTGCTGTTTAATCCACGTGGGGGTTCCCTCGCACTAAAAAAAAAAAAACAACATTAATCCCATAGATGTACGTTGTTGTTGTCTAGTTGTTCTTTTTTTATTCTTAAGTACAGGGTGGTGGGCCAAATTCGATGTTACTATAGGAGATCTCGGTAACTATAAGAGATATCGAAAAATGATGTAGGTTTCATCAGTCCAAATAACTTTTTTAAAATAATAGATTCTGCTGAAGATTTTCAAGGTACCACTGGCAAAACTCCATTCGTTGCTGAGGGTCTGTTGGTTGCAAATGACGTTGTTTTCTTAAAGCATATGGCCTAAACGTATGCTTCTTGAGGATTCTCAAAGCTCGACGTCTTGATACCCCAGATTCAGTTTCTATTTCGCGACTTGAAGTTGAGGGATTTGCAACTGCGGCTGCAACTGTGTTGGTGGCAGCTTCTTCAGGATTTTCAATATGGTAATGTTCGGGTCTTGGCATACTAAATGACCCGTGATTGATGAGATTTTCTTTTAATCTCTCAAAAATAGATTTGTGAGGTTGTGTTCTTTCTGGATAACGATTGAAGTATGTTTCGGATGCGATTTCAGCATTGTTATTACTTTGAACAACCTTACTCGTTTTTCGATATCTCTTATAGTTACCGAGATCTCCTATAGTAATATCGAATTTGGCTAACCCTGTACATCAAATCCTCGATTTAATCGATTTATTTGCTGTACTTTTCATGTGCCTGCGTGTTACAACTGCACAACCTAACTACTTTTATATAAATATGAATACCTCGCGTCTCTGCATGCACATTTATATATAATTTTAGTTCGGAATCAATTTTTTATTCGGTGTTATCTTCTCTGTGGACGATTGTTTATAATTGTACCTCTTCCCTCTAATTCTTTTTTTCTTATTATACACAATCCGTAAATCTTTTCATAAATAATTTGAAACGTAACGTGTTTATAACAGTGCTGAAATTATGGGGGGAATTCGATAATTTAGCAATGCCCTGGTTTTAACTTGATGTAGTGATATTGAGCGTGAATATTTAGCGTTTCCCGAAACTTGTCAACATTAGAAGACACCAGATCTAATGTTTATCAAACCAACTTATCTGGTTTTGTTTACATGTGACGTTGACGTAGAGTTATTTATATAACGCAGTCCCAATCACTTGTCTCTGAATAACATCATTTGGGTTAGACGCAATGCTGTATATGACAACTTGTCAATAATACCACTGGGTGAACCAACAACTTCTCGAGATTGATTTCTTGTGGGCAGTGATGTCAAAGTCGCGGACGATGTTTTTTACTTTCCATTATTTTACGTTGTTTACATCCCCCAGAGGGAAAAGAACGTTCAAATTGCCTTTTCTTGAAATTGACTTCAGTTGCAGGTGTTTGATATCGAAGCATCTAAATGATTACGATACCCCATTATGATACGACATAGACCCAACGTTGTAGTCTGTTAAAATTGTATGTATGAAGAAGATAATCGATAACTAACGCTAATGAACACTAATGATGTCAACGTTAACGGCATAAAACATTTGCTTTGCGTTGGCCTTTGAACTGTTCTTAGGTCAATGAATCATACCCACAAACTAGTTCGTGATGGGACCGATCAATTTTTGACGGCCGTGCTACCAGATCGTTCTTAAATATTATCAAGTTTGGCAAAACTATGGGCGAGGTCTATTGCTTATTTTTAGCCGGTTTTATGACGGCCTAATGAATAATGATGGGCCGATTAATAATTCATAGAACGGCATAAAATTAGCGAGCCATCGCCACCCTGTTTGCGCGTTTATGCCACCCTCCATAATCAGGGGAGGCGTACGAAATCCTCCAAACATCCTTGAATTCTCGAACGACTTTTGCCATTTCTGCGACGGCATCAATTATTGTGTGCCTTCAGCAAAAGTTAGGTCAAGTTCATCTGTTGAATATGCCACTCTTTTTGCTTGTTACGCAACTATAAAGAGTCAAATAGATTCAAGAGGGATTGTTTAGCGTGTTTTCACGTATCGTCGACGGAAGGTAATGAATAGTTATTGATTCTGCTCGTGCCGACCTTGAGAAATGGTGGGTGATGCATAAAGAATTAAAAGCGCTGATTAAATATTGGACGGGAACGGCTTGGGTCTGTGTAAATCTCCCACTTACAGAAAACTTCGAAAAGTTCTCTCCCTAGGGCCCGGGGGGAGGGGAGGGGGGGGGGTTAGGAAGCTAGGGCTTGGATTAAGGTTAGCGAAGTATCCCCCACGTGTCTTTCTCTCTTTCTATATAAAAGCTTAGCTAATATTACATCAAGATAAGGGGCCCGTTGCTAACAAATAACTTCACAGGAGATGAAGAATCAGCTGTTACTGGCAATAGCCACATGAATTCGCCGCCGGTCGCCAATAAGCACGATGGAGCTGCCCAAGAAGATGGCAAGGAGAACCACGTATCATCCTCGCAGCCCGAGAAATCCGAAAGTCACAAGAAGGAGAAGTCTGTCCTTCAAGCGAAGTTGACCAAACTTGCCATCCAAATTGGTTACGCTGGATCCACAATCGCCGTTCTTACTGTGGTCATCTTGGTCATTCAGTTCTGCGTGAAGACCTTCGTCATCGATCAGAAGGTCTGGAAGAACTCCTATGCCAGCAACTTGGTCCGGCATCTCATCATCGGTGTCACTGTACTCGTGGTGGCTGTACCTGAAGGTTTACCACTTGCTGTCACACTCTCATTGGCTTACAGTGTTAAGGTAAGTTATTCTGGAATTTACGAAAAAAAGGAAGTTCATTTATTTTTTCTGTTTTTCATCTGTTTACAGAAAATGATGAAGGACAACAATCTTGTGAGGCATCTGGACGCCTGTGAGACCATGGGTAACGCTACGGCGATTTGCTCCGATAAAACGGGAACGCTAACAACAAATCGAATGACGGTTGTCCAGTCTTACATCTGCGAGAAGTTGTGTAAAACCATGCCGAAGTTTTCTGATATTCCCGGAACTGTTGGTACCCTTATCATTCAGGGTATTTCAGTCAACTCAGCCTACACCTCAAGAGTCATGGTAGGTTAATCCGCGTCAATTTCGACTTGCCAAATCGTAATGGTTTGTGTTTTGTGTCAATAGCCTGCTGAAGAGCCTGGAGAACTTCCGAAACAAGTTGGTAACAAGACCGAGTGCTCTTTGCTTGGTTTTGTTCAGGGTCTTGGGAAAAATTATCAAACGATTCGAGATGACATTCCTGAAGAAACATTTACACGTGTGTACACATTCAATTCGGTGAGGAAATCGATGAGTACCGTTGTGCCAAGGCCAGGAGGAGGTTATCGATTATTCACCAAGGGTGCTTCTGAAATCATTTTAAACAAGTATGCATTCTTAACTCTGTTCGAAGTCTCGTTCAAATCTAATGATTGCTTCCTTTAGGTGTGCCTTCATATATGGTCACGATGGCCGATTGGAAAAATTCACCAGAGATATGCAGGAGAGGTTACTGAAGCAAGTAATAGAACCAATGGCTTGCGACGGTCTTCGTACCATCTCGATCGCGTACAAGGACTTCGTTCCGGGCAAAGCCGAAATCAACCAAGTGCATATAGATGGAGTACCAAATTGGAACGACGAAGACTTAATGGTTAGCAATTTAACCTGCTTGTGTGTTGTTGGTATTGAAGATCCCGTTCGGCCGGAAGTCCCTGACGCCATCCGGAAGTGTCAGAAAGCCGGTATTACGGTTCGTATGGTCACAGGAGACAACATCAATACCGCCAGATCAATTGCCACAAAATGCGGTATTGTCAAACCTAATGAAGACTTCCTCATTCTCGAGGGTAAGGAGTTCAACAGGCGTATCAGGGATAGCAATGGTGACGTGCAGCAACATCTACTTGATAAAGTATGGCCTAAATTAAGAGTACTGGCCCGGTCATCGCCCACAGATAAATATACATTAGTTAAGGGCATTATTGACAGTAAAGTTAGTGAGAACAGAGAAGTCGTCGCCGTTACTGGTGACGGTACTAATGATGGACCTGCTTTGAAGAAAGCAGATGTTGGTTTTGCTATGGTAAGGAATAAGTGGTGGGTGAGTGATACGATATTGTCATATCTGTTGTGTTATAGGGTATTGCTGGTACAGATGTAGCGAAAGAAGCTTCCGATATTATCTTAACTGATGACAACTTTAGTAGTATTGTCAAGGCTGTCATGTGGGGAAGGAATGTTTATGACAGTATAGCAAAATTCTTACAGTTCCAACTTACTGTTAACGTCGTAGCTGTAATTGTAGCTTTTATTGGTGCCTGCGCTGTGCAAGACAGTCCATTGAAGGTATGGTTAGTTATAATTCGTTTAGCGATGGTTATTAATTGTTCTGTTGGTAGGCTGTACAAATGTTATGGGTGAATTTAATTATGGACACGTTAGCTTCTCTAGCCTTGGCTACTGAACTGCCTACTCCAGATCTGCTCTTGAGGAAACCTTACGGTAGAACAAAGCCTCTCATCTCAAGAACCATGATGAAGAACATACTCGGTCAAGCCGTTTATCAATTAACCGTTATTTTCTCACTACTTTTCATAGGTTTGTACAAGATTGTGTTTCTCTTGAAGTTTATATTCAATTGTTTTTGTTTTATGCAGGCGACAGGTTATTGGATATTGAATCGGGACGAGGTAGGGACTTCAGAGCGGGTCCCACGCAACATTTCACCGTCATCTTCAATTCGTTTGTGATGATGACACTGTTCAATGAATTCAACGCCAGAAAGATTCATGGGCAGAGGAATGTCTTCGAAGGAATATTTACAAATCGTATATTTTATAGTATTTGGATTGGTACATGTTTATCTCAGGTTGAGTTGATAGTGATTCTGGTTACCGACGACAGCGTATCTGATAACGTTCAATCCTTGCAGGTTTTAATTGTCCAGTACGGTAAGATGGCTTTCTCGACAAGGAGTCTCACGCTCGAGCAGTGGCTGTGGTGCCTCTTCTTCGGAGTAGGGACGTTACTATGGGGACAACTTGTAACCACGGTTCCCACTAGAAAAATTCCTAAAATTCTCTCGTATGTTGACCCTTCGAGCAAGCGGTGGTGATCGATTGATGGTCGATTTTAATTCTGTTACAGTTGGGGCAGAGGGCATCCGGATGATTATCCCGATCCGGTGGCCGGCGACGAGAAGTTCGATGTCGACTCGGACAAAAAGCCTAGGGCAGGTCAAATTTTGTGGATCCGTGGCTTGACCAGGTTACAGACGCAGGTAAGTGCGTGGACATGATGCATTGTCTAAAGGCAATGTAAATCACAGAATTTGTAGTGTCGCCGCACTGAGGGCTGCTAGTGTTATGTTGCCCTTAGGGTGGTGAAGGTTACTAGGCGTTATGTCTATGAGTGATTGATAAACAGAGCTCATAATATAGGAGTTGATGATAGGTAGTTTACAGTCCACATGAGTTGAGGCTTCCCGGACCCTCCTGCTCCAATTCCCTCTCCGACTCTTTGTGTTAGTCTATTGAAACGCATGGTGCATTGACATCTGATTGTGCAAAAGATTTTGATGGCACTCGGGCACTCGACTGCCCGGGTGGACAGTTTCGCTTTAGTTGTCAGTGTTCCTTGTAGCATAGATACAAGGATGTAAAACTTTGTGGTTTTTGTTTGTTAATTATGACATAATTGTTTTGCCAATGCGTTCAAGCAGATACACTCGTCGACAAGAAAATCACAACACCTCATGTATTTTCTTGCGAACTCGCTTTTTGGGCTACTGATGTTGATTACCAAATGATTGATTGAGACTGATGAGGTTTTGTAACAGAGTGCTTGTGAACCTAACCAAACATGAAAGAAATAGTTAAGATCGGTAGTTCAAAAGTGATTGAATATCAGAATGTACGGTAGGTGTTGGGAATTTTGCGTTTGCGATTGTATTTTATTATGTTTTGACGTTAATTTGTTTTTTGCCGTTACTCTGTAGTAGAGAGTACGTACCGTTGATTGATTTGGTTTGTCCTTTGATTTTCTACATACTGTTCTAACTTTTGAGTTTTGTTTTTCGTTCTGTTTGATATCGCAAGATGTGTTGCCTATATTAACAGTGGATATACATCCGTCCTGAACGAAGCGAAAGTTCGTTTGTTACATACGAGTTCCATTACCTTTAACTATTCACTCATTACTGTTATTACTGTTACAATACGAGTTGGTGATATTTTACATTTGCTTGCGTTATACTAACACACACCTGGTTAGGCTAAGCGGCGGTCTTGCCTCTTCTCCAGTATTATCCTTGTTAACGACCCGACCAGGCATGCTGTCTTATTCTTCTCCTGCTGAACACTGAGCACTGCGGTGCATCAGCATCACGTAGTAGTTAGCTTCCCGCGGAACACGTAGTTAGCGATAGCGCTCCTAGAGGTAGCAATAGTAATAGATCTTGCATGAGCGTCCGTACGTCCATTTCGTGCCCAAGCCCCCAGTTGGCTGTGTTGTCTAAGGTTGCACCACACCCACAACCAAGCCCACGGATCTCTCACAACTGTACTTCCCGGTTCTTTCTCTTTCTTTTGTGATTTGCTCAATGCTCTCACCTCCTTTTGTGTCTTGTGTTCGTTCGTGTTTGTTTTCTTTTTCTCTTTCTTTTTATGATTTGAACGTTTGTGTTTATTAGTTATCACTTTAATCAATCGAAAGCAAAAATCTCTTCTCCAAATCCGATAAATATAACCAGCACAAAACAAAATTCTTTCTCTCAATTCGATACCAAAACTGATCAAAATTCCGAAAATCCTCATAATTAGGCCTTGAAATTGTACCAGATGTTTACGGTACTTACTATGGTTTATTTATTAGCCGGCGGAACCCATGAGAGAAACTGAGGTATAGGAATACTGTGGGTGTCTCAAGCAAATCCTGTCGCAGTACAAACAAGTACGTAGCTTGTAGTAGGCCTTAGCTTATGCAATGACTGCGATGCATTCTGCTGTGTTGCACTGTGGTGTATAGCTGTTTTAGAGCCACCCCCACCCTATCTGGATGTCGTCCCGTTCGTAGCCCTTAGTCACTCGGTTCTATTATTGGTCGTAGTTAACCAAACTAACTAAATTTATCACTACCCCCAGTTACAATTATCATTACTACCACTATTTTATTAACATTAACACGAGTGCTTCCGACAACACAGCCATGTGGAGTCAACAAACCAGTAGATCGATGTCGTTGGTAACTAATACCGCTCGCTCACATCCCCATTACGGATTCTCACTAACACAACGGTACCATATGTATTCATTAGGTCGGTGGCTGTTGCGTCAACTATTCACATTATACATAGCTATCGTACCAGTAACGTGTCATGTCGTGTCGTCTCGTATCGTCTCGTGTCTTGTCATGTAATAATACCGTGCCTTATTCGTAGTCAAACAAGTAACATAACGGACAAGGTATAACTACTGTATGATAACATGCAAATGTCGGTTATGCAGGCTGGTTTAAACTTGCGCCTCTACCGGTTGGATAATTCATTAGTTAGTTGTTTGAATTGGAGTTTTGAATCAGCCTGCATAATCTCGGGCTTGAGTTATTGGATGATGCTTTTCTCCGCTTCACTCCCGCTTGGTGTACCACGTGCGACCTTTCTGTGTACCGCGGTTCCTCTCTGAATAACAACCATGCCATTAGTTGTTGCCGACAACTCTCATTTCCATGGCCCGTGTGTCTCTGTCTGTCTCTGACCCTAGGTGTCCTCTAACTAGCCGACTCTAGTCGACTTGCCGACTAAAGACCTACTAAACCTACTATAAACAACCTACTATAAACTAACCCGCCCCAACAAGAACAACAACAATAACAACAGTACAAACTCTCTCCAAACTTGACCACGAAGAAACAGCTAACACACTCACCCCGACTAACAAATACAGATTAGAATCTAAGAGAAACACCATACTAACCTAGATACAAGAACAACTCTGAAAACTGTGTGAAATTATCACCAATGTCGACCGTAGAGTAAACGTAACGTGACTGAAGGAAAGGACGTGAGTGTCCGCTGGCCGCAGACCGCTGCCTTCGGCCGGGGCGCGTTCCATTGGGAGGATGTTGAGATGTTGCAAATGGTACTATGATAACGGATGGATGTATATTGTGTAAATTGTTTGTAAAAAAAAGATAGTAAAAGAGATGTGGAGCAATGAGAAATGAGAACGCGCCGTCGCCGAGGGGGGGTAGATGTGCGCGGCGAGCGTGAGTGCGTGAGCATGGTGCGTGTGTGCATGCAGATCCCAGCCTTATGAGTACCCTGCTTCCCTGTGTTTGCAGCTGCGAGTAATCAGAGCTTTCAAGTCCACCCTGGAGGATCTGGAGGAGCGCCGGTCGGTTCATAGTTTACACAGCTTACACAGTTTGCGCAGCTCGCGAAGCCACACAGGCCCCTGGCCACCTCGACCCCTCTCAGACATCACATACATAGACGAGGACCCGACCGCAACGAAACTGTCGCCGCAGCCGCCGAAGACCGATCGCGACGACCACTCCGGGGCCGGCAACCGGCTGCTGTCTCCTCACACCCTGAGGCTCCCGCCCCACAACCCGCAGTTCGCACTTTCCGCACCCGCCAACAACTCCGAGCTGCCCAAGCCAGTGCATGAAACTCGCATATAGTGTCGGTCGTGTCCGGCTCTGCACCGCGCCGACCAGTGCATGACGCTCGTTACAAGCGCTACGATGCCGTAGCCGCCGTAGCCGCAGCCGTAGCCGTAGTCGTAGCCGTTACCGTAACCGTAACCATAACCGACATCTTGCGTACGTTTGCAGTACGCTACAGTAGCCTTAGGCTTAGCCGTTAGCCTTTACCCCGCCCGCCCTTCTCGACCCGCCTCCCCCTCTATCGTTATAGCTTAGCACTACTAGTAGACTTACTTCTTTTATTGACCAAATTTTTTGAGTATTCTCTTTTATTTCTGTAAATAATATTTCGTCGTCACTTGTAGAATAGCTGTATGTATAGCATTTTAGATAGCCTTAGACCTCTCAGGTTAGTGGTAATGGAGACAGATATTTTATATTTGAACTTGTTCATCGCATGCACACAAACTTCGAGTCAACTGTATTGTGTGTCGATTGCCAGCGTCATGTTATTATTTCTAATACTACTGTTTACTATTATTACTATCACTATTTTATTTTACTCCCCATCAACTACAGTACATAAATTTTATATATATATATAAATGCATACTGAAATATAATTACGAATACACAAATAACCGAATCAGTGATCAATTTTATTTATTGTTTCCTATTGTCATTTTATTCTTACTTTACCTTTTTACCATATGTAATAGTGCAGTGTCCGCCAGGTGCTTTTGTCTCACTTTCGAAAATACAACAGCCCTAAAAATATTTCTTATGATCCGGTCGCTATTACGTGTCAGTGTTGTGTGAAGGCCCAAGTGACCTTACATCAAATTCAACAAAAAAAAGAAACTACCACATAGGCCACGAATGATACAAATATGTATCGTTGTTCGCCTATACACCAGTTTTGCATATGAGAAATGATCACACTTTGATGCGAAAGGAGCAACCTGTTCAGCATAAGGAAGATTTTTACGAAGGTTGTGTTCTGGTGCTGCGGGCTCTAAGCTATTAATATATCTTTTAACAATCAACGACTATATATTATATACATTTTTGCAAGAGACCATATGCAAAGAGACATATCTAAATGCAACAATCAAGAAATATCTTTCTATAACTACCTATATACATACTTCCTTCCTGTGTTATATATAGATATATGTATACATACATGTTCTGTCATGTCAACGTGTCTATATGGTTAACTAACTAATGCTACCGCTGTCGTGGACATAATCGCGTTACTAAGTTACTTATAAATACATAACCTCAGTTCTATACGTACATGCCTATACATATGTTTACATATAAATGTTAATATATACATATATACATAATAAATATCTGTAATGAGCAAATAACCAGTATTTCTAACGATCATGCTCTGTTCTTGAGACCGGCGAATGGGCCACACTAGATACACGTTTCGAGCAATCGTGTGTCTGTTGATTGTAACACTCCTATTTACAGCACGGGCTAGCGCGAACATGCGAATCAAGTTACCGCTTGGCGGTAACGCCAAACAACCAATCATAGTTAGGTAGCGTTGACAACTTGACCCATCGGCGGTTGTTGCCTTGGTTTCATTATTACGAGTAGACTTTGATCAAGTTTAGACCAGTTAAGTTAATAGAAGTTTGTTTGTTTTCTTTTCGAATATACATACCTACAACCTACTATTTATACATATTGTTACCCCTACCCCCACTTTTTTACTTAGTGCGTTCGCATGCTCGCGCTTGCCGTCGGCGCTGACGGTCGAGCGTGAAGCTCGCCGTCATCACCGCACTCTTCTCAGGTTACTTAGTAGAATCTGATCTATCTCATTCTGTGCACTTATCTATTGTATGTGTCTGTCACTGTCTATCGAACCACTCTTAACGTTGCCGTTTACTCTTGAAGGTGATAGGTGGTGAATTGCAAGAGCGTTTGATTCCGGTTCCATACAGCAAGAGCTCCACTGACCAAGCTGTAAGCCGCTTTCCTACATCTTTCTGTCCGCTACGTATTGTATGCCCGCTCTTGATTTGTGTTTAGCCACCCCTTTTCACACTTGTACATAGGCACTTCTTTACCGAACTGTGACCGCCGCTCTTGTAACTTTTTGCCATTATTGCCAGTATTCGATTGGTACGATTGCTGACGCCGAAGACGCTCTGGAGAAAGAAACGTCGGGGTGAAAGAGTGCCTCTGGCAGGTGTAGAAATAGTGGACCTTTGCAGTGCAGTATCTTTCTATTTGTTGTTTGTTTGTTTTTGTAGATTAGCCATTTCCGTATTCCTTTGTCTGTTGTACAGCTCTATTTTTTCTTTTAGTTTTTGTTTTCTTTTTGCATGCCGCATGTCTCTTTTACACATGGTTCACAGATGCATATGATCGCTCAAAACGACTGCTCAACTCGAGTTTCAATTTTGCCAAAACAAAAGAAAAGAGAGATAAGTTGCGTTTGAAAAACGAATGCTGCCGCAACCGTAAAGCAATAGTTACAGAATTGAATATCTCCAATTTCTTAATTCTCAAAGAGATTTAAATGAAGCAGGACGAGGGTCCGTGATGTTTCAAATTTGGTTCGAAAAGTGACGCATCATGTGTACCCGTTCTGTGGATGAAAGCAGCCGACTTTGTAATAATTGTGGCCCATCACAATCTGTATCTTGTACACAGTGTTATAGTAATTTAATTATTGGTTAAATCATTTTGTATTTGAATGCCCACTAGCTCTATGATGCCTGAATGCTTATAATCTAGGTTACGGCCTCGTTGCATATAGTTTATAGTATTGTTTGTTAAATTATTGTAGAGGCTTCATTTAATTTATATATAATTGAAATTGTTTAACTCAGATTATTTGTTATATTATATACATTTGGACAAAGTGTACTTACATTGTTTTTATTTTAACATACTAACAGGTTGCTGTTTTTCGATATATTTTTTTAAAATAAAACGAATAAAAGAATGACAACTTTTATTTGAATCTATACGTATACACTATATACGTTGTAAGTACACACATATATATGTATACGTATATTTGCTAGGTTGTGTTTTAAATTGCCTTTATTTTTATGTGTTTTATATTATTATTATTATTAATAGTTTCTTTTTACATTGTTTTTGTGTGTTTACTAATACCCACGTATACGTGTATACAGGTGGGGCAAAATCACGTAAGCAAAATAACCAATATCTGGTAAAGACTGTATGTATTTGAATATTGTTATTCGTGTGTGTTTAAGTGGTGCTCAAACAATTCTCAAGTGTGTTGATCTGTAAAAATTTTGCAAGTTCAATGTTTTAATATCTCATCACTCGGTATGACAAGAACCGATCGCTTGCTACAGTACGTTAGCTGCTTATCGCACACGGCACCCGTCCGCCATAACCCACGATCACCTGGCGCGCGACTGCTGCCACCCGCGATAAGCTGCTGACTACCTGTCTTGATCGACTGAAGGCTCATACTTCAGTCAAAAGCTTTCTATAGTCTGCAATTCTAAACAAGTCAATGTAAAGCTTAGATCTGCCTCGGAAAATCCAGTACACGGCATGTATGATGGCTCTACACAAATACATTTTGCTCGGGCAGCAGCATTAACTGCCTGTAAGACACATGGATGTATGCAGCCATTGCCTATTCTTGTGGCATGCGTATCTATATTATATATAATTGCATGATTGTTTACTGTTTTTCTATCCTGGTAATACGGTTCTCTTAATATATTCGAGATTATATGAGTGTTTCTTTGCTCTTTCTGTCAATGTGATTCAATATCTCTCAAAGCCGTTCAATATCAAACATCTCTTTGTATAGTTCTCATCAATATATTTTGACATCAGCTCTTCAAATAACAACTGTACATAATTCCAATTATTATTTTTAACATGTATATACTTCGATTGATCTAAACACATTTATTTTCACTTTTTACTGTTTTCTTGTTTTTCTTTTAACACTTTCGCAGTCCAAGTTTTTTCCCGATTTATCGGGATATAGCAACTTAACCTCACAACACCTCAGTAAGCACCTTTCTGTACATATCTATATATATATATCCTCTAAACACGATAATATGAGTTAATTAGTTTATTATACAGATATTTTAATAAATTGTATACGCACAAAGACTATCATTGAACCAGTAAATCATTCCACACAAAATACAGTATAATTGTAGACGAAAAAGATCAAAAGGACACACACACGGTACTAAACCAAAACTAAACTTCAGTAAGTATGATTTAGTATAAACAATTAACAAAATTTACATCACATGCTATCATGCAAGGCTGCCCAAAGGTCTTCCACTATTTTTCAATTGCATTATACAAAATTAAGACAATAAGGAAGCTTTCATTAGTCTTGAATTGATTAGAAGTGTAAATTTTGAGACAATTTAGGTCAGATATCTTGAAGAGCACTATACACGATCAAAGATTTATGGTTTTTTGACTTTAGGTGTCATTTGGTGTTAGTATTATCTAGGAGTGCGGTGCTGCTTGTATTAGACCTTTACAACGCAAGCATATCCAAAACAACCCAGAAACGTTCTATTAAACTAATTTATATTTCTTTGGATATGCTTGTTCGTTGAATACAATATCTAAATGTTTGCAAGACATTATTATTTCTTATGTTATCTATTTTATTTTTTTAGAAAAGTCTAAAAAACCATGAATATTGAAACAAACTAAAGAAAATATTTCCAGCTTTGGCAGTAAGACTCTACAACCATTCTAAGCCAAGCGGGAAATGTTTTTTTCTGAGGGATATGACGCGATTAGCTACGTGCCACGGTGGAAATTGTTTAGCTGCCATTTTGTCGAACGTCGCTGACATGTTGTCGAGCTTAACGACTACCTTGTCTTCCATGGAATTAAACCATAGTATAATGCATAGCCACAATATACCACAAACATAATATAGCACACTTCTCGAAGCATCTCAGCGACGTCTCTACATGCGATGCAACATCCACTCTATGTTTACTTTCTATAAATTGAAAGTTTGTCAAGTATATTATTTAGTGTTTAGAAAGTTTGCATGTAATGGATCTAAGTTTGCTTTTCTTACATTTGCATTAGACAACTTCTCGACAACTCGAAATGAATCAAAATCATTGATTAGTCAAAGTTTTTAGAGCATGCTTTAAAATGTTATTGTATTATTTATCACATGCCGTGAAGTCAACGTTGGCTTCATACTAGTACATGCAGGGTGTGAATGAATAAGTATAACAAACATGTGGGGGACCAGCCCAGCCTTTGTCTACGGAAGTGTCTGTTTTCATACTCTTTGAATATGCATTCAGGTGGAGATAAAATTAGTAACTTCCCGGATAAAATACTTCCTTTTCTCGACTTCTCCTGGCATCCTTGTTGCTCCGGATTTCCTGGAGCTGGAATTCCTCTTCTGCATGCTTCCTTCCTCCCATATCTCCGTGATCTCCTCCATGGTCTTGCAGATCTCGGTCCATCCTTCTGGTTCTGTTAACCTGCGTTGAAATCCTTTTTTGTTTCCTTTTTTTGGACCCCTGGGAGTCTACTTTTGTTAATTTTTTAAGCGAATACCGGACTTCTCGAATTGTTAGGTGAGACGCAGTGGGGATATCGGCGGTTGCCCTGTGCCTGGAACGTATGTGCGTGGCGCGTGCGTTATTGTTCTTAGCGACAAGCAAACTTGCTCATAGATACGTTCCAAACAGAGGGCAACCGCTGATATCGCCACTCCTTCTCACCTAACCATTCGGGAAGTCTCGTATTCGCTGCAAAACGATGATGAAAGTAGACTCCCAGGAGAACTACAGAATCCCTGTTGAATAAAGGTTGCCATCTTTTAATGAAAACAATAAGATCCAAAAAAACTGTAAAAAGTTCTTATGGGGGGGGCTAAGTTCACAGAGGTTATCTGGGGTGTTTTTGATGGTAGTCTTAATTGGAGGACAAAAAGGGGTCGGTTATTCATTTACATCCTGTATAGTTGTTGTTTTGTTTGAAACATGCTAAAGTGGTGATGCGAGTGGAGGAAGTTGTTGGATGTGAATGTGGGTCGATTGCAATGCTGGGTTTGCGTTGGGTTTTTGGGTTCGCCAAAGCGTAGCGAAAGTAAGAAGTTAGAGTTTTGGCGACGTTGAGAACCGTTTGCCAGGATTGCAAGAAGTACATGGCTATGTAATGTTCTTTCGGCTGTGCTAATTGCTCGTCAGTTTCCCGGGAATGTTCTTATTTTTAATTCTCCCTGTTTTGTTGTTTCTTGTTCATTTCAGATCCGAGTAGTTAATGCTTTCCGCCAGGGCCTAGACGCTCGGTACGGCGAACACAGCAATACTTCCCTTGCCGAGGTACTCCGCAAACAGACATCACTCTCTAAGAGGTTGTCTCAAACTTCTTCCATTGAGTATGCCGATAACATCCCAGACGAGTTGACGATCCCAGAAATAGACGTGGAGCGACTGTCCTCTCATAGCCACACAGAGACAGCTGTCTAGCTCCCTGTTCGCGCTCCCGTCCCACCCAGACAGACCAAAAAATCCCCTCACCCGAGCAGCATTAGTGTATCGACAGTACCGCCGGTACCGACGGGAACCGACCTGCATCCAACACACCATCATCCATGCGCATTGTTTGTTCGTTGATTTATTGTTATATACATATATAAATGAGAAAAATAGTGTATATTGTGTGTCATAGGATGAAGCATCTTACGCGCGTCTATGTATGCGTACGCGGATGGATATAGTATATAATATATAGGCGTACGTATACATAGACGGACGTATGTAAATTGAAGTCGCGCTGGCGACACGAACTAAACATGTTTAGCAATAAGTGGGCGGCCCGGCGGCCCGCGGCCGCGAGTTCGCCCATAGCGTTAAATTAGGTGCCTAGTTGAGCGGCTCGTCAGCGACGCCCTCACACTGACGAGGGCGCATGCCCCACTGTGCACTCTGGCGCCGAGCCCGCCCCGCCGACCGGGATTCGACCGGGATTCCCGATTCCCGCCCAGCGAACCGCCCGTGCACCGTCGCCGTGGCCTTGGCTTCCGCCAGTCCGTGGACGCTCGCGCTCTCGTCGCGGGGGCGATTCCCGACGACTCACGTTCGACCGCCGTCGGCGATCGCCCCCACCACTTACTATACTATTTACATATAGTAGCGATCAGATGTTGTCTGCCAAATGTTCAGAGGGGAGGCAATAACCGCACACCTGCAGTTATATAGTTTTTAGTCTTTATATATTATAATTATATAAAAAAATGTATATTTCAAGAGAAAACCTCATTGCGATGATAAAACTAAAACGAACGAAAGAACGAGAACGGAATAACGGAATAATGTGAAAATACGTGTTGAACATAGCCATCATTTCAGTCGAATTACTGCTTCTCCTCGCTATCATTCTGTTATATACTCTAGGTCTAACTTTGACTTAATTATTATAATTAGTCTAGTTGAATTAGAGGTTAATTAATTAATTATCCACGCTGAGGGGCGCGACGCACCGTCCCGCCCCGACGATTTAGATTTGTTTTATACTTACTTTGTCTATGTGTACTTTTTCGAATTGATACAAAAAAAAGAATTAACTAGGTAGTAAGCTGTGTATAATGGCCCGCTGGCAGCGGCAAGCTGCGCCCGGTCTTTTTTAAACAATCAACTCTGTAGCTGCGGCGGTTGTTAGTACTTAAAGAAAACTTGAGAAAAACAAAACTACAAGCCCTTATCGGCCTTTGTGACTTAGTACCTTTGTCCTCCTCTCCGCCCATCCGACGCTGGAGGCGAGCAGGCGGGCAGAGCTATAATTTATTGTATATATATATATTATATAGGTATTGTTAGTGCTCACCCCGACTCGAAGGCATACCTTTCTAACTGTTCGACTCAGGATGAGCCCTCGCATGTTAAATGTTACACAATGTAAGTAAATCTAAGCCCGGAGGTGGCTTGCATCTATTGGCGAGCATGCGCACACATTTATACACTACTCCGTATCGGATCCATCGGCAAACCGAGCGATCCGTCGAGACGGCCAACGGCGAGCGCACACACTCGCCGTTCCGTCGGCGACTGATCGGCTCGCGCATCCGTACCTCAGATGGTCATTCCTTTTCTTTGCTGCCATTCTAGTCAACCACTAAAGGTAGAAACCTGTTGGCAGCTGCTTTTCACTACCATCTGAAGCACCGATGCCGGACGGGCCGTTCCACGCTACTCTCTTGGAATGGCGCGTTCCCATTACTAAACCAAACATCCACGACCATCTCCGCAAATTATTCCTACGAGAATCGTCGCAGTTCCTACCAGCACCAACTAGACCTAGTATTTTCGTTTATTCTAGTAGTTCGTCGACTATCCTATGACCATCATCAACTCATCGGTTATTCATTAAGCACGAAAGAATGGAACACACGCTCTCCTTTGCCATTCGCTTAGAGCTATACTCTTAATCCAAGTTTTAGCTTTCCTATATGTGACATACTAAATATAAAGTACGGGTATAAAAGATACTAAGTTTATGTGATGTGAGAAAATTACGCTCCTTTGTAAAAAGTAAGTCAAACACCACTAATATCACTGTTATAGAGTTCTCATTAAATTGTAATTTTAGTGATATATAGATGTTAAACGGAAAGAAACTGAATGTTTGTAAATAAGGTGTAAACTTATTCGAGGTCCTTGATGTGTCATGTTGTACTTAAGACATTTGTGATACAATCTAACACTATTTGAGGTTAGTTGGGTTCGCTGGTTGTTGGTTTTGCGATGATTATCCTTCGTATGGGGAATCTAATGTACAGCAAAATACCGTTATTGACTTATCAAGATGGCCGTGGACTGGTTGAGTTGAGTAATACTATAAAAAAGTATGTTATATATCAGTGGTTCGTCACACCTTTGCCCATCAAACATCCATACACTTCTAGTTGATCATGATTGTATAATTGAGGATATCTCAAATTATGCGAACCGCAAATGAAAATCTTCTATGACCTCGTCATTTTTTTTTATTATTACTTACTACTTTACTTACTTACCTTTTTGACACAATTTACCAGAAAATGAATGGGGTGTTTGTAAGTAATTGACGTAGCTCTGTTTGTGAATTGAATTGACAAAAAAAAGTAAATATAAATATAAAGTATATAAATATATATATATTATTATTACCCAGTACTCGAAATTTGTAGTCCTGGGACAGGTCAGAAATTAAATTTAAAATGTGTAATTTATGCCAAAAAAAATTGTTTAAGAATATGGAAATTTTAAGTTGAATGTTGTTATTGTAATTTTTAATGGTACAATTAAAATCGTTATCATGTTATGCTTGTTATTTTATATGAACTGTGGGCAGCACGCCTCTCAAATAGGCCGGCTGGCTGGCCCAGTTGGCCTATCGGATCGATCTATTGCTGGGTTGGAATAAGCAATGACCATTTCAGTTTACCTTATTTATGTTTGTCTATGCTTTTATTTATTTCGAAAGGGAGTAATATTGATATTTTGAGCTTTACAGAGAGGTGAATAACATGCTGTTAAAAATGAAACACTGTAAATTATTTTCTTATTGTGAATGGCCTTTTTTTATTATTACACTTCTGTTACCTATATAAATATATATATGTATATTATTTTTTCTCAATATAAATGTTTGTTCTTCAACGTTGTAATATAATTTAAAGAATTTACAAAATGCTATGAATATTTTCATATTAAACATAAATTTTAAATATAATCACGCATATACAAATATACCTTGGATTTTATTTTGCAAACCCAATCATCATCACTCACTATATACAAGATATCCCAATATTATACCCTCAAAAATAAAAGATATTTTAAATCTGACCTTTCCCAGATATGTTACAATCAGATTTAAAATATCTCCATTAGTAGTGGCGTTATTGGGACAGCCTGTATAATACTACTCTATGAGCAACTAGACTCGCCGATGCGCCAGTCCAAGAGGTGGAAGGTAGATTGGAGAGTTCTATGGGACCTTTTGGAACCAATGGAAAAGACCACCACATTCTGCAGTACTTGGTTGATTGGGTTTTCATTACTCAGTTTGAACATTTATTATAATTACCATTAAATGTAAATTATGCTATTTAACCGACATCAATTTTCCTTTGTGCCATGCTATTACTCTGGATCGGGTGCCGATAGTGCGAATCCCACTTTTTGAAGGACACTTTTAATATCTTTATAAACTGTTGGATCTTCTACAGTTCCAGAAATCTAATAAAAAATAAAGACAGATATGCCGATTTTGTTGTGTTATTTTGACGAATCGTACCTTCACTTCTTTGTTCCTAGCCATATCACTTATACTCTTTCTGCAGACTTTCCCGGATCTGGTCCTTGGCAGTCCTCTCACTGCCACGGATAGTCTGAAAGAAGCGATTGGTCCGATCATCTCTCTCACCATTCCTATGAGATCCCTACTTATTTCGTCTTCAGTCTTTCTAGAATCTGCAAGCACAACAAAAACTTTTCATATGTTTAATGATAGAAGACCAAAGAATACTTTTTCTGATGACAAACAAGCATAATGGAACCTCTCCTTTCGTTGGCTCTGGAACACCGACAACTGTAGCGTCAGCAACTTCTGGATGAGCAAAAATTACATCTTCTATGGCCGATGTTGATAGACGATGCCCAGCAACGTTTATTATATCATCATCTCGAGCAGTAACAAATATATACCCAAATTCATCCTTGTACCCAGCATCCATAGTATCATAGTAACCCTAAAATTTCTAGGTGAATCATCTGTTTTATATACTGTATTGGGTAAGTTACTGGATATTTGCTGAAGTATATCTGGCAAAACTTCTCTGGCGCATGATAAAGTGTTGATAAGGTTCCAGGTGGCAGAGGTAATTTAATAACTAGCTTCCCTAGCTCATGTGGTGAGGCTTCACTTCCATCCTCTTTCATAACTACGACTAAAGATATTTCTTTACTAAAAAAGTTTTTTTAATTTTTGGAAAATCCTACCTTTGTATCCGAAGAATGGTAATCCTGCTGTGTACTTTGGAGGGTTCAAACAGTGGCCTATGCCGACACATGTGGCTGTGATAGCATTCCCTGTTTCTGTTTGCCACCAATGATTAAGGACAGGAACTCCAAAGATGTTCTCTGTCCACGTTTTAGTTTCATAGTCGCAATGCTCCCCAGCAACAAAGATCCTCTTCAAGGACTTGATGGAATAAGGCTTCCCGAACATAATATTCGGATCCTCTCTTTTTATCACCCGGAAAGACGTTGGAACAGTAAATATGGCATTCACTTTGTGCTCATCTATAATCCTGTAACATCTCAATTGATAGAGAAAATTTAAAAAAATCAATTAGTAAGCCCACCTGAAGTATTGGCCAGGATTTGGAGTTCTATCTGGCTTTCCTTCATACATAACACTGGTTATGCCGTGAAGTAAAGGCCCATAACATATATAGGAATGGCCTACAACCCATCCTAAGTCACTTGCCACCCACCACACATCATCTGGTCCCATACCATAAATAGCGCTCATAGTGTAAGCCAGGGCGACCAGGTGACCACCAATTGGCCTTTGGACACCTTTTGGATCGTCTAAAAATTTATCGATAAGCATTCTGGTGCCATCAGGTGAAGCCTGGAATTACCAGTTGTTCCCGAAGTATACAAGATATAAAGGGGTTCATTGGCTTCTACGGAAACACATTCGTGAGGTCTAGCTAAAGTTAAAACATCCTCCCATAAGATATCCATCTCCAGATCTAAAGCAGCTGATTCTATATTCTTCCTTTGGAAGATGACGCATTTCTCGGGTTTGTAGGAAGACCATTCGATGGCATCGTTCAATATATCCTTGTACCTGAAAATTGAGGAAGTGGAAATCTGTTGTGGGTGTACCTTGCCGGTAAGTGGCGCCATCTGTGGATGGGTAGACGAAGCTGTGCGTAGCTAACATACCTGATGATTTTGTTTGGTTCGACGCCGCAACTAGCGGCTATAATTACTTTCGGCTCGGCGTGTGTGATTCGCGAGCACAATTCTCTGGCGGCGAAACCTATAATTTGATTTGTTGGATTTGTTGTTCGCAGCTGTTTTTTTTAATTTGCATACCTCCGAATACTACCGAGTGTATGGCGCCTAGCCTCGCTGTGGCCAGCATCGCCATGATTGCTTCGGGGATTAGAGGCATGTAGATCAAAACACAGTCCCCTTTTTTGACGCCAAGGGCAGCCAATCCACCCGCGAGGTGCGACACCTGCGCTCATTTACAATTAACACTGTTAAGTAATGTTCGGTGTAACCGAGAAACTTGCGTTCAAACATTACCTTGTCTAATAGTTCGGCATAAGTAACTTTCCTGGTTGTCTGCGTCAGCGGGCTGTCGTGGATCAGAGCAACCTTCGATCCTTTGCCAGCTTCCACGTGCCTATCCACCGCGTTATAGCACGCGTTCAATTCACCACCGACAAACCTACATCGCGTAAATTTAGTTTTTCTCTTATTTCATGAACTTACTTACCACTTAGTGAATGGTTGCTGGGAATTATCCAGGACTTTGTCCCACTTCTTCGTCCATGTTACACCTTCAGCCACCTCACCCCAGAACTGGTCCGGTTTCTCTATAGACTTCTTATATAATTCTTCATACTGCTTGCTGTAGTATTTCTCTAAAATTAAACGATGGTCTTGATGAACCAAAGGCTTGCTGATAATAAGCTGTAGGTATTTTATATATATGCACCCAGGGTGGGCCTTAGAACATATATATCCACCCTGGTCTTTAAATGTTGTAAATCGCAAACTCTGGTACCTTTGTAATAATTCTTGCTGTGGATATCCATGTTCGTGTGAGCGTCCTCTAGTTTGTTCTGTGGCGATATCATCCTTGAAATGTAAATTGCAACCTCAACAGCAGCCGTTATGACTAGGTATTGTCAATGAAAGTATAATTAATTAGCCCTACTTTATATTAAAATAAATGAAGGCAAAAAGTCGACGCGTCGTCAAAAGCACCTGCTCGAAAGTGCGGAAATCAAACGGGTATGGATCCTTTTCTACGTAGCTTCTAAAAATCGCATAATTCGACATCACTAGGAAGAAAAATACGCATTTTTTAACCGGTAATCGCCTAGATTTCCAATTAAGGTGGGATTTTTGGTGTTTGGAATTGAACCCTGCGGGTCAGAGTTGAAAGACAATGCACTTTATTTGCATCCGCACAATGCAATTGAAAATTATGCTGTCGTAATAGAGGACGTTTAAATTGATTTTTTATTGGCTCATCAGTCATCACCACTCAAAATTACAATGGCCATGGCAATGTTAGACCTCAAAAACTCGTCTTTTCTTTTTTTTTGGTGGCATGTAGAAAATGTGGAGGTACTTTAAGACTGATCTTCTAAATGTTGTCAAATAAATTATCCCTGATATTACTAAATGGGGTATCCCCACGGCACACGAGCAACCACCATATATATGAATAAAAATGGTTGTCAACAGACACTTACAATCTACACCATTACAACGAGAGCTTAGATAAGCTCCATATGTTAGTGACAGCAAATACTACATGACGCGTACTTTATCTTTGTTTTAGTCAAATTGGTGCGATAATACGGGAGCACAGCTTCTGTTTACTGCGCCCCCTACGTCGGAAACGTTGCGACGTTATAAAAATTATACAAGGTGGTTGGAGTGCGTACTGAAAAACTCGATACGATTTCTTATTTTCGCAAGACTGGTTGCGCCATTTGATCGAAAATATTCCTAAACCATGGAAATCCCATTTTCCGTCCACATAGTACACACTTATTATTTCCCACACAATTTGTTCGCTGAGGTTGCACGCCGCAACTGCCAATATCGTGTTTCTTAATTAAGCTTCTATAATAACGTTAATGGTGACCTAATATTTGCTTGATACAGCTATAAACGCTTGAAAATCTATTATAGAGCCACAAGTAAAGTGTCGATAAACGTGGGCTGCTTAATTGTCTATCCCTTTCACACTTTAGTGTTATTTCGCCTTTTCAATTGTTCAGAGTATTACGGACTTCTCTTATAGACTTCAAGAAGTAATGTTGCAATGAAAATAAATACAAGACTACTCAAAATTGTCTCAAAAAATAATTATACAGACATAATTAATGCAGAAACACTTAAATAATCACATGGACCGGCTATTATTAATAATTTCTTAACGGGCACGGTAAAAGTGATAAACACGTTACTTTTTTCAAAAGATCTTGTGTATGCAGTCTTTAAAGAAGTTAGCTTTTTTGATTACTATGTAAGCTATTATATTTATTTACTCGACGCAAGTCATCAGTACGGCTAGCCTATTGACCAGAATTACGAACAATACAAAACATTGATAATACAGAATGTTTTCTTTTGTCTGACTTTTGTATTTAAAATTAAATATAAAACATTTTTTAAAGTTTTAGTTTTTTAAAGTATTAAAAAGATAATAAATAATAAGTTATAAATAAAAACAATTTTTCTTGCCACGAATTACCATTACATATATTCCACTATTTATCACTATGGCCGCTCTGCTTAATAATAGTGTAATAAAGCTATTGTTTTAAACAATTTTCATACTATTGTCGATTTTATGGCCTTGGAGGCTCCAAGCGTTTCTCACAGTCGATAACTTGTGTGGAAAATTTACTCGTGTTGCCAACTGGTACAAATTACGTAAATTGTTTTCGAAAATGAAGCAATTTTCTTGAGTAATTAGCTGTTGAATCATTGTTTGACGTCAATGTTTCAATATTTAAAATTGCGACTCCGTGGTTAAACCGTGGTTTATTTAAACCCTGGATTAAAGTTTAAACTGAGATAAAAAAAATCGGGCCCTACAACGGTCTGCACACACGATCCACCGGTCTGCTCATGCGCATCGGCCACGCCTCCAAGTGACGTAAGTGCGCGAAGCAATTGTTTCGTCACGGTTGTAATGACATTTACGCTCTGATGTCATTGCGAGTAGTACAGTGTACAGTCATGGAAATATGTATGTTCCTATAGCTATATCACAGTTTTAAACCAGCATGTCGGTTAGATATTTTTGTACTGGTTTTAGTTATTCTCTCCTCTTCTGTGCAAAAAATGGATATACTGCTTCGAAACTTTGGAACAGCGGTAGGAACATACTATTTTCCATGAGTGTACATTGTAATACACCCACCTGCATGTTAGATAGATCCTATATTAGGTATTGAGCAACAATTTCCGGTAACAAAGTAGAATTTTAGTGACATTCGAAAGGGGGGGGGGGGGACACGTCGACAGCCCGCACACCCCCGCGCCCGGTGGTTGTATCTTCGTGCGCTATTTAATGAATTAAAATGCTCCGTCTCGAAAGAATAATAAACCGATAACATCGCCAGGATCTAATAAGAAATAATTGTTGTTTATTGGAGGCTTTCGAAACTCGCTTAGGTAGTCGTAGATCGTACGATTCGTCGCATAATTTAAATCGACACTCGGTGTATAAAATTTAGGTTAAAAACTTTAATTTAACATTAATCCTAATTTATAAAGAAGAACATACAATTGAAGTAAATTTACAAAACGAGGGGTTACAGTCTGGTGATCTATCGGGCCAAACACTGCTTCACACAATGCGTGACGTCATTCATTGACAAGAAGACAAACAGAATAATGATATTTTGGAAATGGTGCATTCTTTCGTTTTTAAAATGTGTTGCTCATTTACGGAGTAATAATTGAAATATCTACAGTATTCTCCTTCTGCATTTTATTATTTGTTCAGTATTATTTTAGCAGTATTCTTGGAGATTTAAAATCGATTTGTAATCATTCTCGTCTCCATTTATCCTTATTGGAAATATGAAGGGTTTTATATAGATATATTATACGCTCAAAACTGACACGAAGTGATCTGCAGGTTGTATTGTCTTATACGTGGGGAGTATTCGCTGTCGATTATGATATGGCTATAGTATTATCAATTTTTAGTGAAAAGCGGGGTTGAATATTGTGTATCCGTCATTCGTAATCTCCTTAGGCAAGGAGAAATATATCATTGCGCGACAACATATCAAACGTCTTGATATGGAAATTTTAAAATGCAGATATGGCTGCACACGATGTACCGTATAATGGCTCTATTGAAATGCAGTGACAAAAGCCCCAGAACGTGACCGCGTGGGGGTGCTCTTAAAATATTTTAAGAAATTCATGAACGTAACAGTAGGAATAAAAAATTTCTCGAATAAGTTTTTTCCAACACAAAAACATTAGTAATATTCAGTGTCGGATTTACAAATGTTTACAACTATTTTTATTTTTGAAAAAGAACGTTATCCACTGCAATTGAACACCATAAAAAACAAATAGCTTTCTACTTGAACCGCTTGATGATTTTTAGGGTTTTTATGTGCAATAATACTTTCTGTTGAATGCCCCCAGTAATCAAATCCCCGTTTCTACTTATATTGTTTAATACTAATGATAATAATAATCCACGCCTTACATACCCTAACAGCGTTCGCCACTACGGGGGCATCGGCAGGCCCGAATTATCACTATTATAGCCCGCGTCTGTTGCACGTCTTAAGTTGTTGTTTAATGAGTTGTTGCCAATTTTCACTCATTATTATTTCATTAATTATTTTAGTTAGAAAATGTTTGTTTCCTTTACTTTGTGGAGGCCCCTATATTCTAGTTCGGAACAGTCAATTAATGAGACCACCGACACCCAAATTAGAAAACAAAGAATGGTCCGAAGATGAAACGAACGTTGGCTGTATATGGTCATATTCAATTAAATATCGTAGAGTCCTTTGTGTGTAGTAACATCTTTAACTATTTCATCTTATGTGGCATCCGACTAAAGGACAAGTTAAGGAGTTAACTTTGAAGTTTTCTGGTCGTATTTCCGAGGATATTATCTCGTAGGTAGTAGGGCTGCGCGTTCTGCGGCCCTCTTATCGTATTAACTTGGCGAAAGATAAAAGATTTTTCGCTTTTTGCCGTCCCGCGCGGTTCCGGCGACAATGATTTTATTTGTAGCGCAGTGGCCACCACGGCCTTCACCCTTCTGACATACCTATATCCATTTCATGCTCCAGCAACGTCTTTCGCAACCCACTGTCTCCACTGGACCTGTCCATCAACGCAACCCCACTATCCACAAGAAATTAGGTTTCCAACACAACTCTGGAAAACAAATTTCAAGATAATACTTAATCTACGTCATACTGTCTCCAATTTCAAATTCATCATTCTCGATCATTTCGGTGGAATATTGACATCAAAATTATGAGGTATATTTGGTTGCCCACTCATTTCGAAGCCCACCTTAAGATTGTAATAAAGCGGTACAAAGACCAGAGGCAAAATACCAATTTATGTGCTGCGAAGTGCTGTGATCAAAGGACATTTCAGATCATATATCCTCAATAAGATTTTAGTTCCGTGTCAGTGCTACGTTCAGTTGAACGCACTTAGTTATATCACATGCTGCGATTTCAAACGAATTGAAATGCTCTAGCCGGTGTACGTCAGTAGCTTTGTTGCAAGGGCAAATATCCGACCTTCTGCGAACGGTACGTGTTTTTCATAAACAGCTGCGATATTGGACAGTAAAATTTTGTAGGATCCTCGAGAATTTTCATAATAAACTGTCCTCAGCAGTCCGTAAAGCTTTATTAGCAAAAACGTTTCATATTTAAGCATAATGCCAGGCGAGTACGTATGCGGATTGCTTCATACGTAAATTCGCTCGAGACCAACTTTTTTTTTTTTCGATTAACGTAACATATATTACATGCTCGTGAACATTTATGTTGATATTGTATTGGAATTTTCTGATTGCACTTCAGGCAAGGTTCTCCGTAGTTGCAATAGATGTCGCTCGAATAGCTGAACCGTCAAATAGTAGGTAAAATTATGTACAAAACTCGAGCTGTAACGCATATTATGTGCTCGTGAAAAATAACAAAACTCGCCGCTTCGGGGCTCGTATGTTCATTTTCCACTCGCACGTAATATGCTAGTTACAAAATGGCCATCCTTTGATAATATGTAAAAGGAAACTTCTATAATATGTATTTTGATTTCTGTAAACTTGTCAACAAGTAAATTCCTATACCACGTGTGTATAAATGTGGTCGTTTAATTGAGAACAAGTTTGCAGGGCGATCAATTACCCTTTACGACCTATTAATCAATTGTTATATTTCCCATAAAACTGGAAATATAGTTTCGCCGCGTTTCACATAATTTTGCCGCCAGTCAACAGCCTTTATTGTTTTTGCGTCGACATCATCGATGCAGAAAATAAACAAGTTAATATGTAGATGCTTCCCCTTCGTTTTCAGATTATATGTATGCGCATATAGAAAGACATTATTAAATGTTCACGTCATTGCATCTTGGTGATTTATTTTTACAGATTGTTAGTTTTTTATATACAGAGTTTTTTACGTCAGACATCAGATGAAATACCAAAAAGACAATATTTCTTATGCGATATTTATATTCACGTGCGTCGATCGAAAGGTGATACTTCATATTTGAGTTTTGCAGGAACATTTCTTATTTTTCTGTTTCATCTCATGTTACAGTTCCCTTTATCCTTGTTAACAAGTATGTGCGTTTCCTCTATGTAACTGTAGCATCAATTTATACCGGCCCTTTTTGTAACCTAGCATCTTGAATAACCTCCCCACAATGTGTTTGGTGTTGTAGAAAGACCTTGATCCCGAATTCATAGTCGATACCCATTCAGCACACCTTTTGTCCAACAGTGAAGTTATATACAAATCGATGACATAACTGCAATACCACGTATATATATATATATATATATATATATATATATATATATATATACTGGAAGGTAATTTTGGCGATGTATGTTAATATTCAATGGTAGATCAGAGGAAAAGTTTGTTCAGGTGTTAAAGCTCAGCTTAGCTGTAGGGCCGGTCCTGACAAAGCTCTCCCAGTTAATCAGGCGATTCTATATTTGCTAATTCATATTTCAGGCGAGTGAAAAATATCCTCACGTTCTGCTGTGTTGGAATATTCCTCCAACACGTGGCTAATTAATTCCTATATATACTTTACACAATTAGCAACCATGTAGAAAAGATAGGGGGGGGGGCACCAGAACGCAAACTTGAGAGTAAATAAACATCCCGAAATTAAAACAAAGGAGAGGAATTGGAGTTTTCTTTAAGCAGTACAGGCTCAAAATTTACATATAGATAAGATATTGTTTGAAGTATTGTTGTAGTCCTACATTTATATCAAAACCATTTCGGTTCTTCCTGTCTAATATATTAAATGAGATATCGCTAAGTAATCGTAGAGGAGGGCATGTAGAAGCAATAACTCATTAATTTACAGACGACTTGTCAGAGAAACTTCATCTTTACTTTAAGAAACTTAAGCTTTATGATTAGCTTAATGATTTCGCCGCGCTGTACTAATTACCTATTAATTCTAGAAGCGTCCACCCAGCGATTCAGACTCTCAAGAATCCCTAGAGACCTTAGAGAGGAAACACAAGCGAATGGAACCATCGACGTCTAAAAAAATGGACTCGTGGCCTGAGACCAAACACCCACTGAAGAAGCCCCGCAAATCTACTGGAGTATTCAAATTCAGAAGCGTTCGCGGAAAGTCCCAAATTTCCGATGAGTTAATTGATTTCCAGATTAGCCAACAGTCGCCCTCTGGCGAGCAGAGCAGAGCCATGGTCCAACTTCCCGAAACTGTGCAGACAAACTTGGTTATGACTCCACCAGGTTTCCGCAAAAACGCTGGAGGCGATAGGCTGCATGTGTCCAGCAGCAGCTCGTCTTCAGATGGTCAGATGTTTCTGGATACTAACGTCACTGAAGCGCAGATTGAACCACCAAGGGAAGAGGCTGTAGGAGAATTCGACGATGATGCTTCAGGCTTTGCCCAAAGTTCAAAAAGCTCGGGGTTTTGAAGGGAGGCTGAAGACAGGCTAGATGATACTTGTTGTGATAAAAATTGTTTGTAACTCTTGGGTGGCTGTGCTTCTAACTAAGCAATCTCATTTTCAGTATTCTTATATTTCTTATATTCGTTAGTTTTCTCGTTTACAGGGCATCTTGAAGGATATCTTCCGTGTATCAATGTGATAATCTGAATGTTCCTATTTTGGCTGTTTGTCTTGGCTTGAAAATAAAAAATTATACACCAGATATTGTTTTTATACCTATCTTTTAATATATATTTTAATAATTCAAAAAATATTTTTTACCTATAAAAAGAGTTTGATGTAAGCGAAAGAATTTTATTACGAAACAATTTCAATTTGGTCATTCTAGTGGATTCGCCCAATTATAATATATATATATATATATTGATTTTTAGAAGAAAGCTCAACAATTTATGATTGAAATTAAAATTTGTTTCAGTAGCTACATTGTAACAGTTTATTAGATGACTTATTATTTTTTTGGGGTAATTGTGTGTGTGATTGCTTAGGCAATTGTGTCAGATTGGCAAACACTCATTGTTGTCAATTACAGGGCTTATCGTCATCGAGAGTATTAGAAAAAATGGATAATTTAGTATGAAAAGTAATTTTATCGGTGTTAATGGTACTTGTCAAGATAGGTAATGGGTATGTGAGAGGGTGCTGTCCCGGGGGGCGGAGATAGCGCGCAAGAACTCGTGGGCGCAACAGCCACCACATATAAAAGATGTCGCCAGGCATCCTCCGCCATACAACCATCCACAGTCTCCAAGAACTCAGTGCGACATCCAGACTTCCTTCAAGTTCAAGACGAAATTCCAAGTTCCTAAAGTAAGTCTTGTGTTACAACTAACGACACATTTCTTTCATATTCAAATATCCTTTGACATTTTTTGCATGCGACAACCATTTTATTTTCATTTTAGTACACTTTTACTCCAAGTTTTTATTTCTTAACGTCTTTTTTGTATTTTTTCGGAATCATCTTAAACTAAAATATCTATACTTTATCCTGAAACTCCCCGTATGCAATGACGGAATACGAAGCTAAAGTTTTAAAAGAAGTTCCGTGAATACTCTAGAGAAATTACTCATTCAAATGCGTCTCCAGCTTTCCTATGTTAATTGCATCGCAAACTTTTATGGCAAACTGTCGCGAAATAAACAGATGCATCTATCATAAAAATTTTCGTATCTCTTAAAAACTTCTTGGTAATATTTTTTTAGTTAACTTATATTAATATACTCTTATCATTGTTAGTTATTATTACTATTAACACTCTCTTGTATTGCTAATCTTGCTTGTACGGGTAAAAATCTTCAATTAAGGTGGGTTTCGAAATGAGTAGGCAACCAAATATACTTCATAACTTGAAACATTTGCCGATAATACGAAAAATATCCGGCTCAATACTCTCAAGTGTGACGAATTCTGCGAATATCGACGTTTTTAAAATCAATTGCTTGCTGATGCAGTCTCATATTTGTTGAGCAATAATCTTGGAGACGAAATGATATGCTCGATATAGTTCTTTGCCGAGTGATCTTTCAGAATGCGCCTTAAAAAAACCGCAAAAATGTAAAACCTCAACAATAGAAAAATAGCACTTGAGATTCAGTGCTGCTGGATGAATTTATATTAGCAGGCTGATTCTTTTCCGAGGCGATGCGTGGACCGCGCAAGCAAGGAAACAAAATTATCAAGGTTTAAGACTCTCGTCCTTTTGGTGCAATTTTCCAGAAGAAGCAGCAATTAAATTTCTTGTCGGGTTTTCTTTTTTTCCCCGTTGGTAATTAACTGCGCTTATTTGCCTTTTGGTCTCTTACTACAAAATGTGTCTGTCGTTAATGAGAAAACACATAAAGCAGAATTTCGTTAGACCTCAGGAGGCAATTAACTTCGCAATCTGCAAACCACGCAATTTAGTTGGTGTAAAACAATAATATCCCACGTCAATTTTGTTGAATTTAATAGACACGCTTTGAACTTGATATGTATAAGTATATATATATATATATATATATATTATATATTATATATTATATATTATATAATATATATATATATATATATATATATATATATATATATATATATATATATATATATATATAAGCTTTGTTTCAATTCAATGCATTGCAAGTCTGGTTCTATATTGCAGATGAATCAGTCAACGATGGGTCTGGTTGCTTTTGGCGCCATTGTCTTGCTCCTAGGTTCGTCCACGTTGGTGTCATCGCTTCCGGTCATCAACTGCGAACCCAATTCTATCGAAGAAGCGCCGACCAACATACGTCAACTCTGCTATTACGTGATGGAGACGCTTCGATCTGATCCGTCACAGGAAAACGCTAGTAAGTCTCGGACACAGAAAATTCCAATGAAGAGGAAAAAAAACGAGTGGTGTTGATGATTCTTAGTTGGGGGAAGTTTATCAGATGGGGTGGTAGTAATTGAGAATTTAGGGTTGGGTGTAATCGGATAAGATTGAGATAAATTTGTTAATTTCTTTTTTCTCTTCCCTCTAGGTGAGATGATTGCGAACAGGCTTACGGAGCGCGGAATCAAGAGGCAGGATGTGGACCACGTGTTCTTGCGTTTCGGCAAGAGATTTGGCCTGTAAGCTGAATTGCTACCGTGATCAATCAACGCTTCTTTCTGATTCGACTGATTCATTTCATATTCGTCGCTTTGACTATTGCTAAAATAAACTAAAAAATACCAAAAAAAAATTATTGCGAGGATTGCCGGGCAGCAAGATACCTCGACCAGCTGCTCCGCTACTCCACTGTCTGTATATTGTAATTAAATTGATTAAAACTATTTATTTCCAACGAATTTCTAGTACGTACATTCGGTGTGAACCTAGCTATAGTTTATGTCGCTAAAATGGTTATTTATTTCAGGATTTCGTTACTTATCTCTTCGATAGGATTAATCTAAGACATTTATTTGTAAACATAAATTAAGTAAATAAATAAAAGTGATATAAAAAGAGCTGCATCTTAAATTTCTTCGTTATTCTTTCATACTTCCCATTCCTTTATATACCCATACTTATATATGTGTTTGAAGCCGCTTCATTTGAACGAATAGTACTATGATACTATTCTTATATACGCAAATGTTAAATTGGTTGCATAACCTATGGGCATGGCGTACTTCGGCTACAATCACTCTGTGGATCGAAAAATAGAAGCAATACATTTTTTCAACTTGGAAATTTCTCATTCGCTATTAAATATCGTTCTTTCAAGGAAAAATGATTATTAAAAATATACTATTCTAAACGTTTCTCTAAACAGTTATAGCGGCGTCAGAAAGAACTCGGAACCAAATATCGTTTTAGAAACCTTTGTAGTAGGTACAATACAAGAGTTCACATCAAACGCAGTTGACTACGGCTGCCTCCGACGGTACATAAATAGCACTTACCTTCCGAGTTCCTGAAAATTGAATTCCGTATAGTTACCACATGAAATCAAACAAAGCAAGTAACCTGTAAAATTTATCGATTTTATTTGAACAATCACAAAACAAGGTTGCCCAAGGCCATAATATCTCACATAAACTGCATCAATAATATCAATGAGCTAATATAAAAATAGAAATGGTAGAAGTACTACAAAATCTAAACGATAGCGCCGCATGGCATTTTCTTGTCAATTAACTCGAGTGAAACATTGTCTATTCCTTTTAAAATAATCTCTAAAACAGTATTACTTTTCGTTTGGAGGTCGATATAATAAATAAATAATTATTATAACTACCGCTGATGATTGACATTAGCTAACTAAAAATGGTCACACAATAAATATCTTAAGATGGGCTTTGAAATGAGTAGGCAACCTAATATACTTAATTGTTCGCAGTAATATACAGAAATGATTAAGTTTACCATTCAAATTATACGTTAAACTGAAAAATATCTGGCTCAATTGTGTCAACTGTCGAGTGACGAATTCTGGGAATATTGGTGTCTTTTTTGTTGATCGTAAGCCACAAATAATCCTTTAAATCCGTCAAGTTCAGTTTTACGTATAATTTGAGGTATATTTGGTTGCCTACTCATTTCGAAGCCCACGTTAAAAAAAAGAACATGGTAAAATAAATATCTTATAGCGTTCTGAGATAAAATCACTGCTCTTCAGAAAAATACGAGACGGAGACAACATCCCCTCCGATGTTGACGAGACACTGCCCCTGCAAACGAAAAGAAGCAGTGGTTAGAATCCAAGGGCGCGACACCAGCGCGGCCGATTGTTTTTATGGATATTTCTTCGGTTTAATTACATTCTTGCACACTCGTCACCGAAGCGTCTAATTGCATTTTTAATTAATCATTCTTCGCTATAACAACCCCCCCCCCAATTGAACGTCACCCTTTTAAATTAAAACGATACCTCAACTTTCCGACCAACATCTCATTTCCAATAAGACACAAACAGTTAAACCAAGTTTTTCATTAAAATGAAATAAGCCCTTGAAATTATGCACTGTAATCGTGCTTGTTGGCACTTGGCGCCATCTTGGGGCGAAATATGGCTCCACGAATTGGTTCTGTAAGCACAGTTCAAATAAGCATCAGGTAGTGTATTACCAACTTCGCAACAGGTGTTGTTTCTTTTTTATTAGGGTCGACTTTTTATCTTTATAATTTTTCGAATAAATAAGTTGTACCTATATATTCATATTTATATAATTAAAACGGACGATTTGTGCGCATCTGTGACGTTGACATCTGTCAACGTCAATGCGTATCTACGCGTTGTCACAAACTTACGCAGCAGTCTATGCACATTCAATTGTTTTGTGTTTTCGACAACGACCAAACATTGTCGTCTATCTGAATTTAAAACGTCAAATCATTACCGTACTACACATTTTAATGTAGTCAATCATATTACAAAACATTTATATTAATTACATATCTTTAGTTTAGCATTCCCGGGTTCCCCGATTCTTGTTCCGAATTGGGTTGAACCAAACATACATGTTGAGCTTAGCGGACAGTAAGTACACCGATTGAGGTTATGACTTGCAATTTACTTATCTTGCTCTTCCGATTTCGCTTTTAGATTTCATTTTCGTTGTCCTATGTGTGTTTCTACTTGTTTTGGTATTGGGATTTGGACAGCCGGTGGCCAATCTTGGTCGTCTCCTCCAGTGGTTTTGGCAGGAACTACAGCGCGCCGTTAGAGATCGTCTGCGTGATAACGCTCTACCCCAAGACGAGGAAGTAGCAATGCCCGAACCGTTTGCTGCAGAAGAAGACCCCCTGCCCGTTCCACAACCCCAAGAGGAGGAAGTGGCATTGCCCGCACCGTTTGCACCAGAAGAAGTTCCGCAACGCGACGAAGACAATCGCGAACCGTTTATACCAACTGCTCCTTCCGCGTCTGATAGCACCATTTTGATAGTGAGTAGCGATGACGATGATAGCAGTGAGACATCAGAAACTAGTACGGTCGTTCGCCGAACGCAAAGCGAACCCTCGATGGACACTGGCAAGTCCTCAGCCGATATACCCAATAGGCCTAAGATTCGTAGGTCTCCCAGAGCAAAACCCCATGCTCAAAATGAAACCAGTGGATCGCAGAACGAATCAAATGCTGCGGTGAGTGCTGTTGGAGCACCATCACCTAAAACCAGGAAGCCCAAGCCGGGTACATGCAATGGACAACCCACAATTCCTGAGACAAGCGAACCTTCGTCAGGCAGTAAAGAAGAAAGTGATGCAACTGCAACCAGCTCTTCACGAGGCATATCCACTTCTACTAACAAGGAACAAAGGGAACCACCAGCACCTGGCCCTGACAGCCAGGAGCATAGAGACCCACCTACAACAGAAACCAGACAGGTACCGAGAGGACGATCTCAAAGGATGTCTGAGATGAGCCAGGTGTTGGCCGGTATTCAAGATCATCGCAGAAGAAATGCTTTTCAGCGTTCGAGTGGCGTACTCAGTTCTACTAGGGAGTTAGCTGAACCCAAGTTGGAGCCTAAGGAAACCAGGAAATATTTACACGGCTGGTCGACCCCACGATACCGCAGATTAACCAAAAGGACTGAACGACTGGCTGGCACCCACACCCCACCAGTCGACGTCACGCCAACAACTTGCCCTATTTTGACAGGGCATGCTGCAACGATTGACAGTGTGTCTGGCGATTCTACCTGTACCACCCCGCGACGTTCTTCGAGGCTTGCTGCTAAAACTGCGATGACGCCGCTCCCCGAACCAAGACGTAAGCCTATAACTGCAGGTGCTGGAGATACGGTTCTCGTTGATGAAAGGCGATCAACACATCGGGTAATTTCGGCACCTCAGGTACTGACACCAGTATTTGAGCAGGAAGAAGTTGGAACCCCTGGAAGAGTGTTACGATCCATGGCTGCAAGGACTGAAGGACCGTCAGATGGGTCCACAAGCCAGACAGGTGCTGGAGATAAGACTAAGAAGGGTCAACGAGCAACTCGAAGAGTAACTTCGGCGCCTCAAGTATTTCAACGTCAGCAGCCTGGTAAGGGAAGGGGTTACCAAACCAGGGCTGCCATATCATCTAGGGACGCTAATCAGCGCGAACTGCTCCACGCTGCAGGTCGTTCACGTCAAGCCACTACTCCAGATGATGCAGATAAGGTGGTGGAAGAGGATAGGGCACCAACCCGCCGGGCAATTTCTGCACCTCAGCAACTTTCTGGAAGGGTGCTTCGTTCAATGACTGAATCGTCATCCAGCGCGACATCTGAGCGCGATGCTCGTTCCAAGCAGGGACAAAAGGGACACAAGGGGAAAAAGCGCCGTCCACGTTCTTAATTTCGCTGAAGCCGAACAGTTTGTAATGTTATAAATTTTGATGAATAAATTGTTGTTATCGTTCTGGATAATTAGGTTTTTTGTTTTCAAATGAATGATTTTTGGGGGCGTCTTTTCGTCGAATAAAATACGGCGCGGCAGAATTGCAACTGACTTCCCTAGGCAACAAACCGCAAGAAATTAAACATTTCGTCCTTTCTTTTATTAGGCGCGGCAATTTATTACCTTATAAGGGAAGGCGGTAAATTCTACCTGAACAATGTCAACCTTTGCCGAGACGGTCCAGATTAAATGACATTATTTGCCGTTTATTTCGAATTAGATGTGGCGTATTTATTTCACCAAAACATTAAACAGTATTAGGCATGTGCAGAATTTGAAATTAATTGATGTAACTTTGAGGAACAAATTGTTATTGATCAGTCCTGATTACACTTATAGCTGATGTTGCAGGTAAGTAAGTATGATTTTATGTACCAGAAGTAATAATGGGGCTTATCGCAATGGCCTAATTACCATAATCATTAACCAGTCATAGATAATTTCCGTTATTATTTCTAGCAATCGACAACACCTACATTGAGTACCGCGCGCCATCTAGTGGTGAGTAGCATAAATACCTTCTATTGAACGTATTTCAGGAATCAGTTTAAAAACTGAGAGAGACTTTATTTATTTATTTTGTAACTGATTAAATTAATGTTACCTCAAGACCCTTTACTATATTAAATATAATAAAATGTTCTTACGTACCAAACGTGAAGGACAACATTCGGCGAAAGCCTTTGTATGCAACGCTTGGCTATTGGAAGCGAGGATATCCCACAAAATATATAGTTTATGAACACCTTACCTGATTTTTATGGAGATTGTGATTTAGAACACATTCTGTCATGAAGTAAGCAACCATCGCGTTTCCACCAAGGGCTGTCACGTGTGCTCTTACAATGGCCAATACTTCAGTGATGAAACTGTGGATAAATCCACTAACTCCACCTTCCTGCAAACAATCAGCATTGTATTACAATATTAAATACTGTTTAGGTAAATTATACACACCTCTCTTATGGACGTTGTCTCTCTAATAAAAAAGAAGTTTAAATTTCCTAAGTATCTTTCGATTTTTCCTCCTGGTACATACGACAGCGGTGTGAGATCTACACCATACCTTTCTCGATGTGGTGTCTACAAAAAATTATAAATAATAGTTGATTGTTTAACTTTAATAATTTAATAATTCTTACATGTCTCTGAGTAGATGATTTTTTTCGCTGTGGAGATTTTTGCCTATGTTTTGACAGCTGCATGTTTAGCAAACTACCATTTGCCGGTGCTTGGAAAACACCGTTCTCCGGAATTTGGTTAATCTCTTCTAAATTGAAGATCAAGTCATCGTCTATAGAAAATATTGACAGGTTAATGTTCGATAAACATCAACCACTAACCTGTACGTTTTGGATGATTCAACTTCAACTTCCTCTTCGGGTTTTTCTGTGGATCGCCTAAACCTAACGCCATGCCTAACACGCAAAGTTGTATCTCGTCAGCTTCGGGAGATTCAACCCGAAACTGGAGATCGCAGAGGGCACAGGGGATCATTCGACGCAATTTAAAGTAAACCGTCTCCAATAAACGATGGAAGGTCTTGTCTAAGTTGTACGGAGGCTGCACCTTCGCTCTCCACACTTGTATAAACATCTGCAGATTTTTAACAATTTCTAAGTCTTCTAAGCCAGGTACTGACTCCGTATTGACTACGTGAAAGCCATCTGGTGGCCTCGGCTCCATTAGTAAATTTACAACCTCCGCATCTTCCGGATCATCAATCTGTACATATAAAATAAGAATAGAGCAGAGATCTAGTCGAGTTGATATTCAGAAAGTAGCAATTGATCTTCATATATTCCCAATGATATTCAGATAGAATAACTATATTGATATTCAGAGATTACAAATGCTATTCAGGCAGTTGCAATTGATCTTGACTAATACAAATGATATTCAGATAGTAGCAATGGATATTTAGATAGTTTCAATGATATTCAGATATTACAAGTTATATTCAGCAATTGATATTGAGATAATACAAATGATATTCAGATAGTAGTAACTGATATTCAGATATTACAAATGCTAATTCAGGCAGTTGCAATTGATGTTGATGTAATACAAACGATATTCAGATAGTAGCATTCAGCATTCAGATATTACCAATTATATTTAGACAGTAGCAATTGACATTGAGATAATACAAATGATATTCAGATAGTAGCAATGATATTCAGATATTACAAGTTATAGTCAGACACTAATAATTGAGAGATAATACAAATGATATTTAGATAATAGTAATTGATATTCAGATATTACAAATGCTAATTCAGGCAGTTGCAATTGATATCGAGATAATACTAATGGTAGCAATTGATATTCTGATATTACAAACAACAATTGTAATTCAGAAAGTAAATTTAAATAAGAAGAATAATAACACTTTATTAATTCATAAATACCCGAAGGTGTTGAACATCTGAATTACAATTGGTACTTTCCTAAAATCAATTGGAATAGCTAAATTACAATTGCTATTTTCTGAATACAAACTGGAAAAAGATTAGCCCAACTTCCAAACTTACTTCTAAAATACAACAGTCTTTACTCGTGAGGTTTAGTTCCATGATAGTCTGTTCATCTTCAGACTCCTCCGCTTCATCAGAAACCGGTTTTCCATTTGGATCTTCAGATGGTTGAAGTTGGTATATCTCTTTGTTCTTTTTGACTGTGTCATGTAAATCTTTTTGCAAGCTGGCTAATTTCTTATCGTCCGCGGACCTGTCGGACACTAGCTTTGGTAACGGAGGTGATGGCAGCGCGTTTAAAAATACCGCCGTGCCGGTGGCAATTCCGGTCATCATCTTCTCGCCGATGGAGATCCGCACTTTTAATCCAAATATCGCATTCATGCCCTTCACTTTTAACTTATTGACCAAAATGCGGTGCAACTCGTATTCCAAAAAGGGAAGGCCATCGGATATTTCCTTAGCAAACGTCTCTCCTTTAATCTCTTTCATGGGACGGCAGAGAACCGATTGTACGAAACAACCACGGCCAATTATCGGCATGCCCTCTGGGATTTCGATGGTGGCCAGAAGGACATCGGGAACTTTACCAGACGAACACATTTTGCATTTTGCAGACGTCGCCCGGAGATTTACACTAGGAGTATACGGTAGGTGGCAAATCCCGCATGATAGGTTTGTAGAATTATGCATTCCTGGGATGTTATCACGCTCCGGGCTTTCGGGTACTGCTTTCGATGTCTAAAAACAATAAAACATAAATCAAGAATTTTTAAAACAAGGGTAGAAGTTACGCTAGGTTCATTGGCTTTTTTGTCTTTTTCGTCAATTGTTTCTTTTGCTGCGTTGTGGTGTTTTGGCATGGTTGGGACCCTGGATAGGCTGTCGCGACTGGAGCGCTGGTAACCAATAACAGCAGCAGTTCCGCACGCAGTAATGACGCAAACATCTTCACTAAAAAAATGGGTAGAAATTTTTTATTGTTTTGGATTTGACGTCTCACCATATAGTGGTGTTTTCGCTGTAGTTTAGAACTGCGTTGCAATTGAGAGCTCGGGCGTGGGACCGAACCTCCATGCGAATTTCTGACCACCAAGTGTCGCGAGATTCAGGTTCTTCCAAGTTGGATATTCGTTCGAGTAGTTTTACCGATCTGGCACTGACTGTGCCACCTATTAGACAATCGAAGTTAGACTAATTTTGTAGATGTTTTTTGACGGGTAATTACCTAGATATGTAACGAAGCCTGGTGGGTATTTGGACATGGTGAGGAACGGGTATTCCATGTAGTCAAAGTTCTCGTGCGGCACAGTGGATCTAATAAAGGCCTTCTTCATCATTTGAAATCCTGTCGCACCCCCAGATCTGTCACTGCCTGTTAAGCTATTTCCTATAGTAGAAAGCACCCCTGCACGTTAAGCCCTTCTATATATGTGAGTAGTACACAACCAAACAAAGTCATCCATTATATCTTAAGTGGTATCGAAATGGATGAATTTGATGAACGAGTGAAAGGGCCACATATGCACATGAACGGAAATGATAGGTACTGTCAAAAAGATTATCGTAGAAAATGTGATTTCCAGACGACACTCAATGATGTGATCTACAACTTCATAACAACCATAAATAGAGAGGGGTTCTACCTAGCTGGTTTTTCATATCATGCAAAACACATAATTGAATATATATATCAGTGCTTCGTAATCAGCTGTACCTACATCATTTCCTTCTCAAGCGATAGCTTATATTATAAAAGATAAGTACTATGGCCCAAAGCCGGCATATATTTTAAGATTTCCTGTTTCAGTGTCAATATTTATTAACTTTTAAGATTAAGAACAAGGATATTACGCAACCAAACCCAACTTTCAATCGACTGTTACACCTGCATTAAAACTATACTTTAAACTTGTAGTTTTTGACAAGTTTTTAAAATAATTAAAAACATCTTTAGAATATGAAATTATGACACAGATACAATCCAGAAAATCTTTATTTTATGTTAACATACATAGTTAACGTAACGATTGTTAACACAAGGCAAATCCACCTCAAAATACAAATTGTCAGTAACAAGTTGTTATGGGTAATATTTTAAAAGGTTGAGAAACACTGACGAAGGACCGATATAACATATACGAGCACCACTGTCAAATAGAAAAATATACCCCATAATAATGGTAAGAAACAAACATAAAATAACAATATCCCTTATGTGACAAAGGTTAATATCGCTCGATAACACACAATCGATATACAGAACGAAACAACCCACAGGTTACGGAAGAAAAATTAAAATTAGTGGACCACATGATACAGGGTCCTTCAGAAATACTTGGAGTTTTAGATTAAAAACGTTATTTTTTCATTGAATGAAGCAACAAAATTCGTCGTAAGGTATTTCTGTTGGACCCTCTATAAATAAAGACCGCTGACACACAGAACACAAATGCAACAATGAATTGCAAGCAACACATACTCACTTTTCCGAAAGTATCCTTTCAAACAACCAATAACAGAAAAACAAAATTTTTTTAACAGTCGCACCCTGACAACATCTTCATCAGATTTTGGATATCGATTACAACGAATTTTAAATGTTGTGAATTTAATTTACGTTAAATGAAGTGCTTTACAACCAAGCCTTTCTATAGCAGTTCATAATGAATTATGATAATTGGGAACATTCCATGATGCCAAGGTCGAAACTGGTAAAATGAATCTATCTGCAAAGTTTAGGGGCGTTTTTCTTCTTTTTTCAAGAATTATGATAAAACAGAATTCAAACTGCTATTGAAAAACTGATTGAACGTCTAAATAGAAACTTGAACTCCAATTACCTTTCGGTGTAATACTTAAATCCGAGTCCGAGGACCGACGATGAATACAGGATATTGCATTCAACTTTGCTGGCGACTGAGTAATCTTGGCTCCCATGGATTCTGTGCGATGATGGCCGTGTTCATAACGGTGTTGTTCGGGCAAGGGCGATCCGGATAGCCTAGGACAAGGGGCAAAGCTTGCATGCGATTTATTAGCAATATTAAACCCATCAATTTCTAAATTGGTAGGTGTGGGCGGAGTTGGTTGGGAGAAGTTCTCGTTTACGTTAGTTGTTAAAGGAATTACAAGCGGCGCGGATTGCTTGAGGTCATCGATAGTCTCCTCTACAATAATCACAGGTTCAATTTTATCTGATTCTTGTATTTTCTTTTCAGTGTTTTCTACATGCGATGTAATCAGAATATCGTTGACTGAATCCATGAGCACATTTTCCAAAGCTGTACCGAGGAGACCATGCTCGAGCTTATTTTCTTTCTTTTCGTTTAGTCTCTTCTTGCTGTCACGGTGCATATTATGCAATAAAACGAAAGGAGCGTGAAGAACGTGCTTCACTTTCTTCTCGGCTTTGCAGAAGAAGCTGTGGTGCTTCGTGGTTTTGATGTTAACGTCATCGAGAGATGTGAAGCGATGCTTGTGCTCATTCTCGTTCGGTGAATGGGCTACGCTGCTACACTTGGCGTTTGATCTTTTTACGGATGATCTTTTTATGGGCATCATTCTGCTATGCAGAGCAGCGAATGGGGCTCCTAGAACAGTGTCGTGCTTTCCTTGTTGGTCCTGAAGTGAGAGCATGCTTCTGCGATGATCGCGTTTATCAATCATATCATGCAAGGAGTTGAATCTTTTGAATTGTTTCTTGTCATAGTCTGACAGTGACGTGGTTGTTGACGATCTTCTAATAATTTCGAAAGTTTCTTTAATTTTTGGAAAGAATGACTCGTTCTTTTCTGGTGACGTTGGCGAGTAGTGAGAAGGTAAATTGAAAGTTTTGTCTTTAGTGTGGATTGGTGGTGACGTTGGTGGTGTGTAAGTTCCCATTAGGTTGATTTTATCCAAGAGCATAACCTCCATAGCTGTTTTGAAGAGTCCCTTAGTTTCGATGTCTGGGTTCATCATAATTGGAGGAAGGATGACATTTGGTTCATCATCGGAAAACGGACGAGGTGAATGGATATCAATTGGAGTTTTTTCTTGGTCTTCTTCATCGCTACTCTGCACGAATTCATCCAATTCGGCAATTGGGGGAACAAAATGTTCATCATGTCCGTCACCAACAGTAAACATCACCTTTTTCTGGTCATCTTCCGGAGGATTAACATCAAACTGCCATTGAGTTTTGTCCAAATCGTCTGGTGATACAGTGCTATCTTTAGGGCTTTCCGAGTTTTCATCATATTCCGAATCAACTTCCAAGTGTTGTTCTAAGATGTCAACGTTATTCATCAAAGCAGTTTCGGACGTACTGGTGTTCAACATGCTTAGTTTACGGACATTTTTGACTATTCCGCTCACTGTGTCATAGTCAATTCTGCTATCTTTACTTTCCGAGACATCATCATCCGATGAACTAGTATCAGAAACTTCAGAAGGATTTGATGATACATCCAAAGAATCATCAGGTAACGATAAATATGAGCTAGCTTTAGGCTCGGAGTTACCATCATCCTTTTCGATCGAAGAATCATTTAGAGATATTTGTTTTTGGAATATCGGTGGGTTTGGTGGTGATTCACTGATGCAATCCAAACTACTGTGGACGTGCAATACAGATCTGACCAAAAGTTCAGCCATAGTACTTGAATCGCTGATGGTCCTTCTAAACTTGTGCTTTCTCTTCTTTTGGTCTCCCAGGTCGCTGGTGGATACAGCTTTTGGTTCATCGGGATTCGCAGAATCTGTTAGTTTAGCCTTCAAGGCTGTCATCTTCTTAGATAGGAGCGTCTGAGAGGAGTACTTAAGGTTTTTTAAGCGTTGCGAAAAGCCTGTGCCAGGGGTGCCACGCATGTCTTCTTGCTTCAGAAGGGTTTGCAATGAATGACTATGCTGGATCAAAGGCTTAGGTAGCGGCGCAAACTCCATGAGAGTGTTCTGTTTAACCAACTTTTTTATGGAGGTTTCGGTTATAGAAAGAGGCTTATCAGCAAGCAACACTGGGGGCAACACAGGACTGGCTTTCGGCAAGTTAGGGAAGAGTTTGTTAAGATTTGATATGTGCGGCTTTTTATTAAGGTAAAAGCCTTTGTCTGAGCTTAGGAACTTTATGTAACTTATTGCACGCCTGTATGCAGAATAGAAATAATTGTATTAATATATTTGATAGGAACTGCTTATCACACCATGCGATCCAAAAAATATCAAAATCATCTCAAATATTCACGGAGAAAAATCATGGCATTACTACATATATAATTATTATTATACCTTTGGGGTCTTGCAACAACTTAACTCGAATAAAAAACAATTAAAATCTATTGCAAAAATTAGTAACTATACAAATTCATGCCCCACTCGAAATTTTTCTAAATACTCACTCTTCGTTATAGTGATCATGCGAAGTATGTGGATAACTATCAGCAATTTTAATGAGAGTAACGACCGTTCCGATCCCTCTAGCAACAATTCCCGAGTCACCTTCCAGGTCAAAGGCTTGACTGTATCCAATAATGGCATTTCCGCCTAGATCCAAAGCCTTCACGCCAATCTTCCGTTGAAGTTCCCCAGATAATTTAAAAAAGAGAGTTTGCCTAGCTTCATTTGAAGCCCTTGGTGTTCGAATTTTGTCTATCCATTGATATTCTGGATCATCGTTGACAACTAGCTCTTCTACAAACCCGTGAACCACCTGGGCGTAGTACCCTTGAGGAATCGCAGGCGCTAAAAAGTTTTAAAACGGTTTTTGAAAAATACAGCACCATCTAGTGATGAGTAGCTTAATACAGTACTAAAAATTCAGCTCCATCTAGTGATAGGTAGCTTAAAACAGTACAAAAAATTACTTACTGCAGAAGAATTGTACTCCACAGGAAGACTGTCGAAATTTGTTAAAATCTGTAAATAATTCTACTTTGACAATAATGTTAACTTCACCACGGATGCCATGCATGGTGTCATAGACTGGTATCCACCCTGCCATGCTGGAGTTTGGTGTAGGTTCGTTATCGTTGCTTGCACGCAGCAAACTAGCAGCTGGCAGTAGTAAAGGGTTCAAATCTAAATATACTTTTCCTATAGCATCGTTTGCTGAATAGGTATCATGATCCATCAGCCGGATTTGCAGAGGTTCGTCCTGAAGTTCAGAATCATCCACCTGCGAGCAATTGTTTTTTTTTTTAATCTGTAGAGTTAGTCAATTGTTTTGAGGCTTACTTCAAATCTGTACCAGTCAGAGTTCCATTGTGGATGCAATGATTTTCGGCACACATCAGTTTTGTATGTGGTGTTTCCTAGTTTAATTTCTACATACGCGTCGGTGGTGTCGCTGGATCGATCCATAACCGGCAGATTCCTGCCGGCTATGATCTTCACCTTCACTTTTCCCGGCATCCTTCAGGCCTCCTTCAATTGTTTTGGATGCCACTGTTGTAGGTTAACTTCAATTGTTTTTGATTTCCAACTGGAAGCCAATGTTTATTTACAATCGTTAAGTTACACAATGTATTAAATATATATTGGTGACGGCTTACCTGTTTACATTTTTAACTGATCAGTTAAATTCACTGCCAAGTGTGCTGTTATTGTTTTTATTTTTAGATCCAGGTTATGTGTGAAAAGCATATGGTGACCGATGACGGCGCCGACAGATGACGCCACGGTCACGGCTTTTAAATTATCGCCAATTTGAGTTTGCGCTCATTGGTTTCTATTTTTATGAATGAATAATTGCTGATTAAGGTCAAATTTCCAACTATATGCTATCTAGAAGGAAATAGCAATCACATTTAGGTGGGTTTTCTGGTGTAACGTGGTATTGATATCAATAAAAAGGTTTCGAATAATGGGAATATTAAATATTTCTCGAATAAGAAAATTAATAAAAGTCCAGTAACAATTATTCTGCGTATTTTTATTGTAAATGCATTTCTCGTACATTAACATTTTAACAGGTAAATGATTATTGTATTTTGTAATAGTCAATAGGTGTTCCAAGCAATATTGTGCTGAAACACGTGCAGGCAGTGCTATACGGTACAGATTTAGTTTTAAATCATTATTTTTGTTAGTTTTAATTACTTTGTTGCAGGGTTGGGTAGGTATAATACATGAGGTAAAATACATGGTTTTCTACCAAGTAGAAATCATGTAATTTACATTAGACAGTTTTCTACATTCAGGTAATCTACGTGTAGAAAACTCAAAATTCTAGTGATTGTTGAGAAGTAGTGTTGTCATAAATTATTCAACGTCATAATATAAGAAACAACTACATTTTTTATTTTTTTTAACAAACTTGAAAATGCAATACCTATATGCATCTATCCTATTTAAGTTAATATGTGATATAACAATATAGAAAAGTAATAATAAAAAAGATCGATTTCTTGCGTTGAGCAACGAATAAGCAATATAATAAACGCGCGGCGAAGAACCGAGGCGGCAAAATCAAATAAGCTGTGTTTGTTTTTGTGAATCGAGCGATCATTTGTTTTGGCACGTCAGCATATGCGCCGTAACTACGACGGGGCGTCCTACAGAAGATGAAATTCGTTAATCTGTAATGTTTTCAATCTCATAAACCGAATGTGAACAACAGAAAGTGAACGAACATACTATAGAAACATTGCCAGCTCCAACAAATAAAGAAATTCGAAATGCTTTAGAACGCACTTCTTCGCAACCACCTGAGACAAACAGCTAATGAGGATTATTTCTAATTTTGTTTGTGTGCCTACATACCTCAAGTAAAGCATCGATATTGATTTTATTTTATGAAGAATATATATGTAATATTAACTTTCTGAATATAAATTTTCTTTCGAATTTTTGTTTTCTTTCAGCTATTATTGACAATCGGTTATTGTTATCAAAAACTTCGAGTTTAGATGTGATCACATTAAGCGGCGTGCACTGTACTAGGTATTTGTTTGTTGCGCATCTACCTGCAACACTCTTCTAATAGCACCAATAAGTAGGAATGACTATCACCACAAATACAACACAGGACGGTGGTATTCTACGTATCATACGTATTCTACATTTTTAGTAGTTTTCGACGTGGTTTTCTACGCGTAATGTAGAAAACAGTTTTCTACGCGTATTTACCCAACCCTGCTTTGTTGTAATCTACCATACCCGAATTATACTTAACGATCTTATGATACATTTAAACTATCGACCACATGCACATCACACATTTAAACAATCGTAATGTTATTGCCTATACAATCATTATCTAGTAAAAATATTTCGTTTATTTTTTTACCGCACAAAATACCAGCAAAACAATACTGAAAGTGTTGGAAGACCATACAATGTACACGCACTCTGTCTGAGGAAACTGAAACTTGTGAAACTATGTATATGTATAAAAATGTTTGTTACGCATTATGAGAAAGTTCTTTAGACGCTTTACTTTTCAATATTGTCTTAGTGATATCGCTAAATGAAAACTGTACATATTATCATTGTATACACATTCGAAATGATCTCATCTTGAGCAATATTTTCAAAACGGTTCCAACGGAAAATCGGTAATATCAGTTTGGCGCCCCTAAGGGCAGGAACGACACAAAACACTTTAGAAGACCACCTTAGAAAAATATATTGTTATGTGGTTCTGCATATCGACCTCAAACTCGAGGGCGGCTTATAGCGATGTTTCAAAATAAGAAGCCGGCCGCCACGCGACACCCTCTTCTTATTTTGAAACAACTCTACCAGTTACAAGGATGAAGCGACTCTATAGCAAGCACAAAGACGCTACGCATTTTAATAGGTTATATAAAAAACATCGAGTTTACTGTATTTATTTAATTCATAAAATGTACACCTTTAGTTTAGTTCAGCGCCTTTGTGTGTAATGTCGATTTAGGTATATATCGTTATTAATACCGTTATTATTATTATTATTATTATCATACCTATAGTACATCGCTATACTTTATTTATTTATTTATATCTATCATACAGTTTGGACGAAAAATGCCCCACCCCCACTATCAATTTTGAACAGCATCATTTAGAAGAACTAAAAGTACAGGGCTACACGATTTCTTTAACTTTCCCAGTTAACAAACGTGCGACACAATGCTTATTTTCGTCATACATTCGGTACGGTGCGTCGTCTGTGACGAATAAAACGCACGAGTGCGAGCGATATGCGCCGCATATCGCTACTCGAGTGAGAATGCGGGCAATATGAACCTCATTGATGACGCATCTGCGTGATCATATAAACGCACGTGCGGTTTCAATTGCATCCTTATGCCTCGCACGATTGTTATCTGGGTTACTACAGGATGTTCATGAATACAATTCAAAAACTTCTTGAGTGAAAAAAAAAATAGGTTCCTCTAAATGTTGATCTGTTTGTTTTATTTTCAGAGGTGAACACTACGCCCACACTGTAGATTTGGTAACTAGAGTCAACAGGAACGCGTCTTGGAGTGGGCGGCACATCTCAAAAGTACCGCGAAAGTCATTCCTGATTGGTGCTTCAGAGGTGCAGTTATTTTGTCGAAATGAAAATTTGTAAAAGGGCGGTTTGTACGTCATTTTTTGTTTTTAGTTGCTTTTGTGTGGTCTCACCAATACGAAAACGAATAATTTATGTATTTTCCTTACCAATTAGAAACAATTTTACGTAAGCATAACAACTAAACTACCCTTGCCTACAACCCTGTATAAAATGATACTGAGTATCTTTATCTCTATCGCCTACGTCTCTACCATCGTCGAATATAATACAAAATCTTCATAAGGAAAGCTACGGTTGGCCCACGCAGTCAGTGGGGGTTATGTAATTATCGATCAGCCCAGATATTTGGCGAAAGGTTGTCCCTTAATAAAATTGGTGTTCAGATCTCGTTTTCCTTAGCGTAGCCATTTCCTATGTGCCCCTCTACAGTATAACACTGCCCTATCCGACACCCTAATTCACTAAAACTAATCAAATAATATAGTTTGTTCGAATCTTCATCGATGCTCGAGATATTCGAAACCCCATAGTCGATAAACATACTACAAAATGGAAGAGGTGTTTATTCTTGAAAATGTGGTGTTGTACTGATAGAGTTTGATAGTGTGTGTGAGCTATTGTGATCTGTGCCTATTAGTCTTATGTTTATCGGTGGCTTCGTTTGTTTTGATTCCATTTGTTAAGAGTCAAGAGTCACTAGAAAGATTATCAGACTTCACTGGGGATTGTCACTCAGGATAAAACAACTCCAAGCTCTCGAGGGAACGCACTGACGGCACAACATTATTAATAATTCCTATATTGCAGATGTGGTAGGCACCTCAGAGAGTAAATTGGTGGTTCATTTGAACATTGGAAGTCATATGATTTCGTCACCGTCGACTGCTGATGAACCATCAACGGAAGCCATCTTCTAATGGTTATCTTGATTAACCGCAACATCCTATTCGTCCTATTTCCCTCTATAAATCTCTATTATTCGGTCCTGGTCAACATACTCAAATATGTGCGGCGCGTCCATCAGAATTCCCACCGTACCAGCCGTTGTAACAATGAAAAACATGTACAGCTGCAATCTATCAATCACCATCGCAACATATTTCCAGTCTTCACGTGTCTAAAACATAACCAAATGATTAGATACTCTAACGCTGAACACAGGCTGAATACAAAAAAAAACGCAAAGGAAGCTACCAAGAAGTCAACAGTAATAAACGTTACACCCCTCACAAAGCCCCATAAAAAGCTTTTTAATTTTATTCAAAGGATATCAAAGGCAGACGAAAATTAATTAAACGGAGTCAACAGTTCGCGAATTGAAAATAGCTGTAGGAAAAAATCACAATGTGGAAATTTTTCCGGATGGCTCAACTCACCTGTATATAGAGATCTTCATTTCGTAAATGTTCCGCAATAAACTCGACCGCTTCGGTGGCCTTTGACGCTTCGGGGGACAGCAGGAGGGAGTCGGAGCTCTCGCTTTCCCGCCTGCAGCTGTCCGCTGCCACGCCAACCCCAATATCGGAATTTATTTTTCGATTTATCTTGCAATTCGGATGGTGAAGATCGGACAGCTCCATGACCTCCACTTTGCTCTGGGACTCGATGGAGCTGCGAATGGAACGATCGAGACTCTCGTGGCATGGGATTTGAAATATTTTAGTTACCTAATCGGTTTCGAGATGTCCGTTGGCGAGCCATAGGGGTGAGGTGCCGCCCCCATTCCAGGCATTTCCATCATCCAACGCAAGCGAGTTTTCCGTGGCCGTTTCATCAAGAGCATAGCTGGGAGATAATTTAGGAACACAGACCTGATCCACGAGGGCATCCTACGACAAAACAACTGAATAACTGTTGGAGATAATAAAAGAGAGAGTAGCTTACCTATGCGTCCGAGGCCCTCGGAAATTCCAGTTGATAATGACTACAGTAACTAGGATACTAACAGTATTCATTATGAAGGTGAACAAAAGATATTTGGCTATGAGAGGCAATACCAGTGATGTCGGCGGCAGGATTTTCGATACAAGCAGAAGGAATACAACCAGCGACAGTAAAATACTAATACCCAGCGTGACCTGCAATAAAATATTAATAGGAACTTTGTAGGTTGGTTGAAGGCAGACGTACCTTCTCGCCGGCTTCAGCTGGTAGATAGAAGACCAGAACGCAGAGGAATGAAATTAGAACAGTTGGAAGGATTAAATTCACCGTGTAAAACAAGGTTTTGCGACGAATGATGATATAGAATGTGATGTCCGTCTCCGTCGGGTGGTTACCTTCGTATATGTTCAGATAGGCAGGTACTTCGATGATGTCCCACGTACCCGACTTCCAATAATCCGATAAATCCACGAAATTCTTATTGTTGTACAACGCGAGCGACACTTGGTCACCATTGAAGGTCCAAGATCCAAATTTCATGATGCAAGTTTGCTGGTCGAATGGGAAGTACGTTACGTCTATTGTGCATGAGCTCTGGAACCAAGAGAGATGGAACAGAAACAGATGGTCTTTTGGTTGAGATTGTTGTTGATGAAATTTACCTGGTATATGGCAGGAGGGACCCATAGGACTTCACCGTTAGGATAAATTAACACGTTGGACTTGTAGCGGACTTCATAATTTCCGTCGGCGCTGAAAATAAATGATTCAGGTTACCAGGCAACAACGGGAAGACGTGACATACTTGTTAAATAACACAATATCCGGCTTCCAAACTTTGTCGGGAGGTAATCTCAAAACGGCAATTCCGCCGTAATCCGCCTCGTCCCATTGAAGTTGGTAATCGTTCCACACCTACAACAGCATATCTTTAACTTATCTTCACAATACAAGAAGATTATAATAATTACCAGTCGTAGCCAGACGTTGGATTTCATGATTTGATTCTTCTCGTTCTGAAAAGTTTAAATAATGGATGAATGTGGATGGTTTAGTTAGGTGGATGGTTTAGTTGGGTGGATGGTTTAGTTGGGAGGATTATCATACCACGTTTATAAGCTGGACGAACGCAAGACCGAATCTCACATCAACTTTTTCCGTCATGTTCTGAACTGGCCGAATAAGTTTATTGTAGCCTCTGAAGAGGTCCCGCACGAGTCTTTCCTCATCTTCCGAACACTTCCCTAAAATTGTTAAGTTGATGTAGACGTAGATGAAAGAAATGATGGAGCGGAAGTGAGAGGTTGGTGTGAATGATGATGTTTTCCTTTGTCTTATCAATCAGGGGAGGGGCTATGTTTACATGCAATTCTCGCACCATCCGGGGTGTGCCGTCAATCATCTACATACCTATCACGAAAAGAAGGCTGAAAATCGCCAAGGTTAGGAGCTTTATCGCTCCAGGCTTCCTCATTTCAGTGCCGAATCTCCACTTCTCAGTGGACACTTATGATCATCGGGAACGTAAGATGTAAGTTATTTTCATGGCTAGGACTAAGATGTAGTCCAGAGCCGCCGATAGTAAACACTCGCTGTGTCGGTCAAACAACCCTAGCATACTGCACTGATCTCACCATAGCATTAAGGAAACAGACGATAACATCAGAAGTCACACACCACTCGTAAGAAGCATGCCGCGATGTGAAACGTGCGAAGTCGTGGAACCACCCCCATAAGTATAATTGAAAATGCGATATTCTCCAGCGCGCCGCCAGGTGGCCACCCCACGACCGACCAATCACTGCCTGCCCCTTCTTTCATATCGATTTACGTAACAAAGCACGCCTGCGCAAAAGTGGTGGATGCCACTGGCGATAATCTCACTTTTTTCACTTTCCTCGTAGTTTTGACGATAGGAGATTGTCTAATTGGGTGGTTTGATGCTCTGTGTGGTATGTTGGGTCTGAGACGCCATCGTGCTTGCAAGCGGGGTTGTTGCAATGGGGCGATAATGGTGTTTAATTCGGTTTAGATTCAAATCTGGTGGAGGAGTGGGGTGGATTTCAAACGCACGAATCTCGTTTTATCATTTAATTCAAATTCATTTAACAAATTACAATCCATTGTGACACAATATTACATCATTGTTCTGTAGAAAACAATTCTTGTTGCATCAGAGAGCAGAATCTGTCCGTACAGTACAACCAAAACATGGATTGTCGGGTTTTCTCTTTAAATACAATAAAATTCTTCAAGTCAACTGTGTTTATATATAATTTTTTTTAATATATATATATATATTATCTTCTCTGTACTGGAGAATTATATCATAAGTTTCATTTCGTGTTTATTTATATAACAATGGAATGCGAGAATTTATAAATACGATTAAGAGGAAAGGATAAATCTTTGAGCTTTTCGAGGGCATTGCGGCGTGAAGGTTGTTCTCGGTCGTCCTTCAGCACAACATGTCCTCGGTCCACAGATGCGACGTCGACCGTACTCAGCTGTTAAGAGAGATAGATGACTTTCAATCAACGATAACAATCATTCAATTATATATCTAGCTTAAATTAAAAGTGTACGCTTTAGGTTTAATTTATTTTAACGTTCCGGTTGCTTGCATCTGCATTTATTCGCATATTACCATTGTGTAACAACTGAATCTTTACAATTATTATAGACTTGTTTATTCAAAATGAGACTCTCCATTAGAATTATAGCCCTAGTGTTTTGTCTTCGGTTAACAAGATATTGTCTTGCGTGACAGTGGAAGAACGTGACGGTGTGCGTTATTATTGCTACAGACCAAAGATGTGCACTGCTAAAACGGCTCTCTCCTCCCAAAACAAATTCAATTTCGAATTCAGGATTTAGTTAGTTTTTTTTTGATTCGGCGTTTATTATATTTATTATTATTATTTGAGCAACTTCCTTCCGTTAATCTATGGGAGCGCGCAAGCAACCGTTTGCGAGCAATAACTCAACACACCCTGACAATGAGGACTCCCAGATAACAATCGTGCGACGCACGGAATCATCACGCGTCGATTTTCGGTGCGATGAGTGCAATATCGCTCGCACGCGTGCGTTTATCAAATAAACCGCACGGGTGCGAGCGATATGCGTGTCACAATGCTTATTTTCGTCATACATTCGGCAGGGTGCGAGCGATATGCGTCTCATGATTGTTATGTGTGCTCAAATCGAAATGAATAAGTACATTTTCTTTCTATATGAGGTGATTATCTGATGACACGTTAATTCTTAATTTTAGCTTTAATGTATCTAGTTAATTCGTCCAATGCCTATGAAGTTCTGCACCCAAACGCGTTTATTAATTAAATTTAACTCGTGTTAATTATTTTATAGGTAATTTTAAACTTATTTCTCGTTACTTACTACTCATTTTTGCAATATTACAATTATTTATCGATGAGCTTCTTCTTCTTTCTCTTTAATTTATTTAATCGCATGAAAGACTTGTTGACAATTATAGTTCCGAAGATATGTTAACGTGCCTTCTTTTTTTTTGATACCAGCCATCTAAGAAATGCACCGACTCGTCCAACAATTTCCGAAATTTTCGTATCAATTTCGCTTCACATCCGGAATCCAATGGTAAAGAAGGGTGCAAAGGATACTGAAGGGTGCACATTTGAAGTTGTTATTATTAGGTATTAGTTGGCCCCTTTGTTATTAAAAATTTTGCTAACTATAAAATTTCCTTATTGTTTCGTTCTGAACACAAGCTTACATTTGGACAAATTTTGGGCACAATGATAGAAAAATCGACTATTCACGCGGCGAACTTGATGGAAAAATTTCGGAAACGCACAACATCTGTTGGTTACAGTCGGCCCTTGTTCTAATACTAAGTAATTTCTCATAGAATTTAGTATTTACAGAGTATATAAGAAATGTTTTAAAGTGACAGTTACATACTAGTTAGCACGCTACGTCGGACAAACTATAATGAAAAAAACGATGAAGCAGTCTCTATAAACTTCATCCGGAAAATTCGCTCGCTTCCAATACGTTTAGTTAACCATTCATCTTCTTTTGTTTTTATAAGAATTTACAAAGTTTTCGCCAGTATTTAACATCTCTTCAAATTTCAAACGGAAACATCTAGTACAAGAAAAATATAGTATCTACACGTCATTTACAAATATAAAACGGCATTAACAATGTGAAATAACAACAGGACTAAACATTGAACATACACACACAAGTCCGAGCTACTGCGCGTACAAGAACTCAAACGTTTAACTTGATTTATCACAGTATGATTGTGTTAATATCCTAAAGAACGTGTTACAAAAACCAAACGTTATCCGTATAAAACTGCTATTACACGGGAAATCAGTGGCGTCGCGTCAAATTAATAACCAGGGGGCATACACATATACACACGCGCGCGATTGAGAATTTCTTGTTTATTCAGAACAGTGCTTTACAACCTGTTTTGGTAATTTTCTTGTCTCGTTATTCCAGGAGCTTACTTTTAATTATCCTATTATACACCTACAGTCTAGTAATTGTATAACGCTTACTATTTATATTTGTATACCATAATAAACCCCATATTTAATACGATATTTATATCTATAGGTTTATGTATGCATACACACATGTAGATTACATATTTTATAGCCATGTCAATTAATTATTTTTTTTACGTTTTATTATTTCTTTTTACATTAACTCACATGCTTGAAACATATGTTTAGTACATTTATTTAGTTCTTTATTTATTTATTTCGTTTTAAATACAACACACATACCTATAGATTACACATCCAGATAACAATCGTGCGACGCACGAAATTATCACGCGTCGTACGCATGCATTTATTGAATAAAACGCACGGGTGCGAGCGATATGCTTGTCACAGTGCTTATTTTCGTCATACATTCGGCACGGTGCGTCGTCCGTGACGAATAAAACGCACGACTGCGAGCGATATGCGCCGCATATCGCTGCCCGAGTGAGAATGTGGGCGATATGAACCTCCGTTGATGACGCATCTGCGTGATCATATGAACGCACGTGCGGATTCAGTTGCATCATTATGCGTCGCACGATTGTTATCTGATGCGTTCGGGCGGCTTCGTTCGTTTTTTGTTTATCGCACCTCAACATTAAGCAGTTTGTTTGATACCGTTAACCATGGGGTTTATTATGTTTATTTATCGACAGAAACACAGGAATGACATGTACTTTTTCCCTGCAGTTACGGCGCGCCGATCGGGTTAAATTTAGTTTTATTTATATTACATAAGGGTTACATTCGATCGGCGCCGGTAAAGTAGGAATGCATCTTACACCTAGCACACAAATATCGATTAATAAAGGTTGAGAATCACTGATCTGAGGTAAAGGACAACAATTTGTTATGGTACAAGTGTTTGTTTTGCGTCGAATTCAGGGAGTATACCCCAGCCCCCCAAAGAAGACGGTATGCTGTCGTCGTGCTGACCATCGTGGCTGGTTGGTGGCCTGGGCTTACAGCTGGGTTCTCGGTGCGCGTTCCTTCTCTTGTCTCCCGTTTAGGGAAACTAAGGAACGGACCCTGTGGGCTACGAGACGATAATGTGCGGCGCTGAAAATAGTACCGCGAGGGTCGCGATGATCGTAAACAAGGTGAAAATTATAAGGCACAGTCTGTCAACCACCATGGCAGCGAATTTCCAATCGCGCGTGATGTCCGCCGCGTCGTCTTCTTTACGCAGCTGGTCCGTTATGTACCGGATCTCCTTCAGGATCTGGCCCAACTCGTAATCAGCGCTAAAGCATGCGTGGTTCGACACCAGCGACTCGTGCAGTCTACCGCCTCCGTTTCCGTTATCTTCGTTTGGCCTGTAACAAACAACCAAAACGGCAAAGTAGTACAATGCACGTCAACTGTCAACCCATTCACAAACACCCCCCCCGAACTAAATTTTACCGATAACTATCTCCTCACACAACGACACCCCTACAACACCACCCACCGAACGTTTTACCAAACTTAAAACAATTCACCAGCACCTGCCCTTCATTACAATCGACTTACACATATCACCCTCCAGTTAGCAGAAGGACAACCCCTATCAAGATTTCCTTATATTTTCCCCATGTAACTCGATATCAGTTTCATCTTTCACAACTGTAGTTTCATTTAAACGTTGATTACACACCAACTAAAGAAACCAGGCGAGGATAATTTTTGCAGAAAACACCTCCGCCTGGATTTGAACCAGGGACCTTCCATCAACTGGGAGAGCTGTTAATCGGAAACTAGAGGCTTCTTGGTTCAAATCCAGGCGCAGGTGTTTTTTCCAAAAATTATCCTCACCTGTGTTAGTTGATAATGGATGGGGCGTCACCAAATTCTCAAAGAATCCTTTGAGCATCACACCCTTTAAATAACTGAACATACTCAGCGAATGTTTAACGACTATTCCAGTACTACATTCGAAGGTATATGAGATAAACTCGTTTTAACATGACTGATGAAGGTATTAGGCCGCCGTAGAGGCCCAGTAATTTATATATTCTCCAACGGCCCTATACTAATGTGACAGGAGACGGGTTTAGAAGTGAAGCTCTAACCCAAACTAAACGTCCCCTTTGTGTGCTCCCGCTGGTTCGTCAGTTCATCAGCCGAGTTTACGCCATTACCTAGAAAGGCTGGTACTTTTGATTACCTGTAAACAGTTCTAAAAAATGCCGCTGTCGGTAAAGGTGTGGGTGTGGTGGCTGCTCGATGGTTGTGCCTGAAGTCATCATCGATGTCGAGGACGTTGGCCAAGAGGCTCTTTGACGATCGGTCCTTCATTTCGACGTCTTGGAACTGCATCTGCTTGCGGTCAGCGCTTACTGAGGCTGGCCTACTACCACTACTCTGCGGGGTTGAATAATCACAATTTGGCTTTCTGACGGGAGCTTCCGGCCGACGCATACGAAGCACCCAAGGCAGCCAGTACAGGAAGAGTACTTTTACCTGTATTTGAAGGGAAGAAACACGTTGCATAAACGATTTCAAGGTATGGTGTCATCTTACCCATGTGGACATCACGTGCGTGTCGGCATTGCGGTGGTGGTAGTTGAGGATGAGAATAGTTGAGACGACGCTGGACGCAACCATGAACATAATGCAATTGAAATACGTCCCGAGCAGTGGTACAGCGTCGGAGGTAGCTGGCATGGTCTCCGCGACCATGTTTAGAAAGACCGTTAAAGATAGGAGGATGGTGACGCCGAGAGACAACTTCTCTCCCGAGTCCGGTGGCAGAGTGAAGCCGAGCACGGCCATAGACGCTATCAAAACGCACGGCACTATCAAGTTGAAGAAGTAATAAAGCGTTCGGCGCCTGATTATTATGACGAAGGTTATGTCTATGTACGGTTCCGGGCAGCAGTTGTAGTAGATCTCGTTCCTCTTCCCTGGGACACCTATTACGATCAATGAGTACACCCTTAGCAAGTCAAATCGATAGAATTGCGCGAAATGCTTACCAAGCAGGTCCCATTCCCCGTTCGTTATGAAACTGCTTATGTCTCCGCCCGCCTCGTCTTGCAGCTGAAGATCCAGCTGCAATACAATGAACTCAATGTTTAATACGACTTTACCACCCACGAGACCCTCCCCCTCGCGTCCCCCGAGACATAAAAAGGAACTTTCATGAACCCTTCAAAGCAAATCGACGTTTCCATGCTGTATTAAGAATTTCCTGGCAAACCAAGATTTGTTAGTTTCAGATACAGAATTCGGGTCGTGATATAAATTCATGGTATATTTATGACGTTGGTAAATAGAAAGATTTCGCGCAGTCCAGTGGCCACTAACGGTTACGTCCAGCTTGAGAATAGAATCTGTCACTGAACAAAATCTATTTGCTCCAGGGAGGGCTGGAGGGCAAATAAATATGTATGATTTAAGATGGCAAGATGAGCTCCGACGCTCCTCGAAGCGTGAAACTCAAAATCAATTGCTGATACAATACTTGACAGGTTTTCAGGTGATGCATCAGCAAAGGCAGAGGTAGTGTTGTTTTACGTTTCCTATGCAATGGAGCAAAGAAAATGGATTGTAATGGTTTTAGAATAGCAAGGGCGAATCAGTTCCTCGGTCGACAAAATTGGAATACATTTCGATAAATAGATTCGAATGGATAAACCGCCGTGGAAGAGAGAATGAGGAAAAAAGTTATTTTAAAACAAGTGGCTCTAAGTTGGGACCTAACGACGTGAAAATGTATCTCCCGAGACAAACGGGGATAGCATTTCGTTTCTATTAAAGGCGGGTCAATAAGTGCGCCCTTCATTTATTTTAAAGTGCCCTCTGCGGGTATTGAAGAAAAAACCCTCTGCGGATACCCAAGTCGAAAGAAGCATGAATTCAATAAACACAGCGGCTGAAAAATATATTCGTGACGTGCTCCTGGCAGACACGATTTAAATCCTAATATAAAGTACGAACGAAATGGGCGGATCGTGCCTCTGCGGTGAAAGATGGAAATACAGCAACGAGGCCTAGACAGATGCAGTGCTTACTCGAAACGACAACTATTTCCCTGCTTGGTCTTTAAAACCCTTACACACCCCAGATAAAAAATCGTGCGACGCACGATGATGCAATTGAAACCGCACGTGCGTTCATATGATCACGCAGATGCGTCATCAATGAGGTTCATATCGCCCGCATTCTCATTCGAGTAGCGTTATGCGGCGCATATCGCTCGCACTCGCGCGTTTTATTCGTCACGGACGACGCACCGTGCCGAATGTATGACGAAAATAAGCACTGTGATACGCATATTGCTCGCACCCATGCGTTTTATTCCATAAACGCACGCGTGATGATTTCGTGCGTTGCACAATTGTTATCTGGGACCTCATTACGCAGAAACGATAAGGTAAAGATAAACAAGTTGAATTCAACTTAAATTAAAGCAGTTCGAGGAGGAGAAGCCTAAAACAGAACAAAATGACGACAATACATGTAAAGCATTGCAAAATGAAAGGTAATTTTAAATAAAACTGACGATATAAAGTCGTTATTTGTAGATGGAATATGAAACATAAAAGAGGAAGATCGTGTTTGAGAAGGGCAAAAGCCCGCAAATCCACTTGTGGATAAATGTGCCCTTTAATAAGTACATTTACACGGGCGGGACATGACAGCAATTGGACCAATAGGATTTATGTTGGCACACAAAGCCCTGACGAGTCGAAAGTTATGTATATGTATATCTTCAAATATTTGCTTCACTTCGCGACCGTAAACTTTTAATGCACATATAAAACGTTTACACAACTCCGCCGGGTCCCATTTTGCAAGCAAACTACACAATTAAATGCGGAGGATAATTACAAAGGGGCTGCACAACCCCTGCAGCACCATCCTCGCAAACTCTCCAACCAATTTAAAGAAGGAATCTCAATACACCAATTAAGGACTAATTTATTACTGTGTAAATAAATTGTAAATAACTTATTAACAAGTTAAGTGCGGCCTTTGAACAAAATACCGTCTCGTTTTCGACACTCCGGTAGATGTAATCAGCGAAGTTTTCGGGAGTTTGAAGAGCACCGATCCAAAGTCTATCGAACGTTGCATCAAAGAAGATGTTTGTTTCAATTACTATATTGGATGCTATGTTTGTGGTGATTTCGCAAGTTTCAAACTGCAATTAAACCGTCGTGTGGACTTTATCGGCGGAAAGGGTGGGGGAGTATATTAATTGCGCTAAGCAGGAAATTGAGTATTGTCGAATTGTTCAACAGCCACCATTTCAAATCCGCCAACAGGAACACGAACACGAATATCGACCAACGGGATCTGTCACTCGGAATTTAGGATTGAAACAACAGATGACTAGTTATTCTACATAATGTATTCTCTCCTTTGGAGAGTTAGTCTTAGTCTTCTTTTTCTTTGGGAATTTTACGTCATCCACCCATTATTGCTTCTTCACTTGTCTCACCTAATCCCAGGCTTGGTCAATTGAATTAAGGTCAGATCTTGGACTTTTAGGAACTATTTGGTCACTAACTCTTGTAGAAGTAGGAACATCATTCCTTGTACTCTGTACTTCTGGTGTTGTAGCATAAGGAGAATATGAAAATTGCAACAACCAGTGGCTTCGGGCAGAGAGTTATCTTGAAGGTGGTGGTAAGCTTTAGAAGAAGCATTGAATGGATGTGAGGCTTCTCAAATGCACTCATTTTTTGTATTTCGATGTTGGAAACGTATTGAAGATATATGCTGTTTACCGTTCCGCCCCAGATGTCGTAAAAGGGTCAAATTCTAAGGGGGTGTATCTGATAGTTGGAAATAAATCTTGAGAATTGACGCTAGACGATTGGGTTTTTGGGGGGTAGGCAGCCGAAATTTCACCTTTGTTTGCTTAATTAAATGGGGCGGCATTAGGGGCAACGTTTAAAGCCCCTTTTTATTAGGTCACCTATATATTTCGGGGCCCTCGGGAAGGCCGAGTTGCGCGCGTCGAACGCAATATCAATGTCGAAAAGTATGTATAACGTAATGCGCCCCTATACCTTTACAACCCCCAGATTTTACGTCTTTAATATACATTGCCATGGGCGGTATTATATATTCCGCGAAATTTCTCGCGGAAGTAAAGCGAGTGGATTGATAAAAAAAAGTCGAAATCCCTTTCGCAGTGAACAATCAGTTTTCCCTTTCTCCGGGCCTTGAATTGTTTGGGCGGTACGGCCGAGGAACACATCCGACATCCGAATGACAAGAACCATGAATTTTTAACAATCTTCCTTCGTTGTTTAATGCAATCCGAAAGCCTGGGACAACGGGGCCCTTTACTACGCCACGTAGTCCATTCCCGAAATCCCGACTTCCCGGCAACCGTTCCAATGGACCACTTTTACGGCTGCAAATAGACCACTCAACTTTTCCGAAACAACAAAGATTCCAGACGATACCGGACGATACATTACATACATTCCCGAGGAATCACATCAATAATTTTGTTTCAGGTTTATGCTTTGATATCCGAAAGTAGTATCATCTCAGAAAACCGTGACCTTAGCTACAATATGCTTCAGCAAACATTAAACAGTTCTTGAATTATAACCATTGGTATGAAGGGTTCATAGAGTCAACTTGTCAGATTGGTGTTTGGGATAGTTGGAAGGTTGGTGGAATATGGTCGGGGACAATAGCAAATAAGAAGTCCTGACCTGTAATCCATCGTACGTCCAACTGCCGAACTTCATCTCGCAGCGTTGATCGTCAAACGGGAACCAGGTGATGTCGATCTTACAGGTACTCTTAAATATGCCAGGTGGGACGTACATGCAGCTTCCGTTGTTCCTGACGACGACATTGGTGGGATACGTGCCGTCGAAGCCCTCGTCGGCGCTAAACAGATAAGAAGCGGTAAGAGTGACGATCGTTGGGCGTCCGCTTCCAGATAATAAATATTCCGGCTGATAGGCGATGCATCGATCCCGAAATATGATGTAAATTTGAACAATTTGTCGTACCTGTTGTACATGAGCACGTCGGGCTTCCACAGACGATGAGGTGGTATGCGAAGGTCCTTAACTCCACCGTACTCCGACGAATTCCATCGCAGGTTCATGTCGTTCCATTCCTGCGGTTTGGGATACACACATGCACATTCTATTTACGGTCTGCCCTTTTCTACCCCCAATCCTCTATCGACTTCACTAACTCGACTCAACAACTGACCATGTCACAAGCATATCATCAGTAACAAAGTTTTGATTTTTTGATGCCATTGTAATTCTAACCCACCTGACAAGTGGTTGCGAATGTTATGATTTACAAGAAGAGGGGGTCCGTGGGTTCTGGTCAATATTTAGCAGGATATCCAAAGGCTTATCTTCGGTTGTCCTACGCTCCTGGCCCGCCCGTTCTGCGTTTGTCTTTGATCCTTACAGTTCCTCGAAACTTAGAAAGGGGTGAGTAATTGTTACCCCCCAGGGACAAAGGCCAACAAACAAGATACGCTGCAGACCATTACAATGAGCGAGCACGGCGCGGCGTTTCAATTATGTCACTAGCCTTAAAATGGATACACATTGTTGTTATCCACGCGAACTAAACTAGTTTAAATATTACGAAATTATGCTTTGTCGCTTAACCGTTTAAAATGTTGTCTTTGGTCGCCTCGGGTTTGACTCGGTCGAGAAATGTCAAAGTTCGTTTGCGATATTGTTACGTCATTAGTCATCCCTGTGTCTTACCACGGTTAAATTACCCAATTCATCAAATTATAATTGATTTATATTCCGTCGAAAACTCCAGAAACAACTTTAAAACAATTTTAATTAAGTCGTCTCTTTTCCTGGCTTTCCTAAAATTTTTCTTGTCTTAAGCGAGGTCGGTTGTTGCGAGTTGAGCGATTAGTTTGTTATAATCTACTAAGGTCTGGTCACATTACGATAATGGTGATAATGGCCATGGTGAAACGTTCACGGAAGAGGAAGTATCACAAATATACTGAAAATTTGTGTCAAGACTTGTGATGATTCCTCTTAAAACCTTAAGAGGCGGTAGAAAAAGACACAAACGGTGGTAATGGGTTTGATAGAAAGGCTGTCAGTGAACATTAGAGGATGGATGAGGCGACAGTCTCGTATAGTTATTGCGTTATTGGCCGAAGGATACTTGAAATCTGATGGAATTATCCTTGGCGACATTTCAAGAGGAACTTTTAGCGCTGACGTTCAGGTGTAAGGAAAAACGTTTAACTTTGACGTTTTATTGATGGGGTACGTCAGTAACGGTTAGTTTCGCGAGGCATCCTCTCATGCTCTACCGAAAGCCGCGTGTAGTCGGCGGGGGAAAAAGTTCTTACCAATTTCAGCCATATGTTTGTTATTAGCAGTTGGTTTTTCTCGTCCTGAAAGAGAAACAGAAAAACTTTTACTCGATGTCAAGTTTTCCCGCAGTAATTTCGAAATTACGCCACACCAGTCGCTCTGTTCTTTTAAACAGCCAATCAAACTTTCCTTTGACAGCACCCAGGTCACGAAAATACATTGGATATAATATTGGAGTGCTCCGACAAGTTTGTTAAATTTGAACTTTTTTTGTTTCGCCTCTGGAAGCGACGTATTTTACGGGAGTGAATTTAAATTTTTCGGGATAAGTAATTTTTTATCCGTTGATGCGAATAGAATCGTTTACCCGGACAGGTGAATTACGCGAACGTTAGACTCATGCCGGGAAAGCAAAACATTGCTCACTTGATAAATGATACATGAATTGTAAGGCAATCTAACTTTCGTCATTATTTTGTTAATTACTTTTTCTAAACAATAAACCCGCTACGCCAAATTTACGTTCAACTTCTCGTTGAAAATTAGTTCTGTTAAATAGTATGACTGATGAACTAAATTTAAGTTTTAATCAACTGTTTCATGTTTGCAACAATACATACATACATACATATATATATATATATATGTATATATATATATATATATACATATATACATATACACGCGTATATATATATATTTGTGTATACATGTAATAACATGTAACATGTAATACATGTAATGTAGATCGTGTTGTGGGATGAAGTTATCGAAAGCGTCCGAAATGATTTATGCGTTGGTGTTATTAATATTTGATGTAGATAGAGGTTGGGTTTAATAATGAATCAAAATTTGGGAGTGGAGTGATCCGGAAAGGGGACGAAGGGTCCAGTCGTGCCGGGAAAAACTTACCACGTCGATAATTTGCATGAGTGTCAGTCCGAAACTTAGCTGCAGGGGGTCGGACTCGTTCGCCACTGGCCTCTCGAGGACGTTGTAATGATCTAGCAATTTGTGAAGTAGTTTCTTCTCGTTGTAACCGGCTGCCGATTCTGAAAGCGAGAACAAATACTTCAATATTAACATCATTTGCAGAAAACTGAAACTTGTTTGATGACATTAATCAAAGACCCTGTAAGTAATATCTTTGATATGACGGGGCATTATAAATGATTGTAGTAGACTTCAGGATTAAAATTGGGAAACATTAAAGGGTTGTAAATTAAACAATATGTCCGAAGGGACTATTAAGTAAATTAAGCCTCATTATCGTAGATTACACATTTACATTATTAGTAATTTATAAACTCCCTTAAGTGGCGGTATGCAAATATGATGGATGTGACTAGAGGATAGCAAAATACTGCACGGGGAGCTGAAAAATGGTCAACTGTAGTTAGAATTTAATTATAAACAACAATGAAACTCAATTACCCGTTAGCAGCGATTTCAGCAATAATTATTTCGCCAACAAAGCGGCGACATGAATGAAGTAAGGTTTAATTATCATGTTAAATAGATTGTTGCTCGAAAATGATGGCTGTATAGACTAGGTTTGAGCAAGGATATTACGCTGGGTAAGGGATATGCAGATATGTGTATATGGCTCGTTCGTCGTAATTGTAATGCCAAATTGTTTTATCCAAAAATAGCCGCTGTTGACACCATAGGGCGCGCGCGAGGGAGTGTTAAGTTTCCGAACTACATGAGATATATCCCTCTCGCCGTTTTACTTTATAATAAATTAAGTCCATTTTTCTCAAGGAACGTATATTAAAGTTTTCGACGGCAGTTGCCAGCGGGTTCGTTTTTTTTTTTTTTCGCGCGAACTTTTTGGCAACATCTGCGGGGATCATTTAGTTTATAAAGTATAGTTTCACGCCCGCCGTTTTATATATATATAAATTCACTTCGGCAACTCGCACCGAAAATTATTTATCGCTTTTTGTTTTTCTTTCGTGCAGGACACACGAGCGCAAACAAAACTCGACGGCATTTGTTTTGTTACAACGCCCTAATTTTCATTCGACTAAATAAACAAAAATACACGTTCGCATCCACCTCAAACGGCCTCCAGGATTTAAAACCAAATATTTTCATCAGCATATTTATTTTTACGTTTTTACTTCTCGATTCTATACAGGCTATTTTTCTGCTTGTGACAACCATATCACACTTCTGCTACAAGTAAAACCTTGCAGTGTACTGTATACCTTTCAGAGTGCTTTCTTTTTTTTTTCAGTTTAGATTAAACAGCACCCTTGAATGAACAAAAGGTATACAAGCTTCTGTTTAAGCTTCTGTTTAGTGCCTACCATACATGATACAAAAAAATAGTATATGATAAAATATGTAATAGAACAATTTTTGATTATAACTTATGCATAAGAGCTAGAATATCAAAGCATTCGGCGAATTCTTGCGGTATTAGCATACCAAATTTGGAGTTCGAATTTGAATAAGGGCAACCACCGCGCTTGCCACCGCGGCTTCAATAGAGAAATTGTTGTTTCGTATGATAATCTGGCCCGTAATTGAATATTCAGCTGATGATCGGGCCCTCGCATTCCTGAAGAAGCGCGGCCGGCCGAAACGTTGAATTAATGCATGATGCCTCCGAGGGATTCCGCGTGCTTTCGATGCCAAACCAGATATTAGTTTATCTGCGATTGTCGCAATACCTCGACATATCGGAACGATTGCGATCCATTTCACTCGAGAGCATCTGCGATCGTTCCCAATACCGATGATAATGATTTTTCGGATACCCTCCGATGGATTTGACAACGTGGATGGCATGTTATTACAGGCTATATACATAAATTAAAAAATATTAAGGTTTATTGAGTATTTTGAGGTTAATAAGTTGTATTGAGTAATTATAAAGAAGAGTCTAACCTAGAATGTTGGGTTGGGGAATGTTTACAGTGTGAATATTTATTAGATAGCGTGTAAAGTCATAAGGATGGAAATAATTCGTTTGGGGGTAATAAATCTTCTGTTTATAGCAGGTTCCTGAGTGAGTTTTGTACCTTGCCTCAACCCACTACTTACACAAAACGTATTTAACTCGTTTTGTGTAAGTAGTGGGTTGTAATATTTACTGTGTAAAAGATTGGAATGAGTATCAGGGTGGTCATCGGTTTGGAAATGACAATGCCTGAGAATGTAGGTCGGAGGAAGGGTCTACAAATGTTTTAATATAGGTAGGGGGGTAGTGGTGGAAAAGAAAAATATATGCAAAACGTACCGTTCGGTAGTGTCAAGCAAATGTTCAAAAGTACGAGGAGCGTCAATGCTCTTGGGCCATAGTAGAAATGGCATTGCTGCATGCTACTGTCCATGAGGAGAGTTGAAAGGCTCGCAGAATTTCCCGTCTAATGTTTCGTTATTTAAAAAAAAAATCGTTTGCGTGTCTCGTGTTGTTGTTGTTGCTGGTGCTGCCGCTGGCTTTAGTTATTCCAGTTAATGTGTTTTACGTTCATTATTCAATTTAATCTGAATTAGAGTTTCAGTTTTAGCTGGACGCTGCACATAGTTTTAAGTTCACCTTTATTTAAAAGAGCTTTTGTTTATCGTATATACATATATACTTATGTATATTAGTATGTGACATACTCGACATACACACAGTATATACATACATAAGTTTAGTTAATAGTTAACCGGGGTTTTATTTTTTGTTTAAGTTTTAAGTTACTTCATGTTTACAGCCTCGTGCCTACTCTGCACTCTCGTTAGCGAATGCCATTGCCTGACAGCTCTACAGCTTATGTGCTACTGCGCTACCACGGACCCACTGCCTCCAGTCTTCAGACAACATTGGTATATGGCACATGGATATCGCGCAGATTCATCTGACGCTTCCTATCGGCAGGATGCTCTCCCTCCTGCTCCTGATGGTCCAGCCACGCACGTTCTAGCTTACTACGATCCTTCGACTTGCAGATCAATGAAAGTTGGCGCATGGGCACGGACCCTGCCGCATCATGACCTCACCGTCTGACTCAATGCGTACTTATAACTAATAACTGATTTCCAACTCTCCTACTAGCAAACAACTACAAACCAACTACTTCAAAGTGCGACCCGCATCCCCGTAGAATCCCACAAACCCACCCTGATCTCTCCCAGACCTAACGCATTCTTATTTCAACCGCTTTGCGCCATTGCCTAACCAAATTACCGTCATACTTATAGGTTCATTGAACGTCGCCGGCCCGGAACTACTAGGCCCCTGCCCCACTGGACCACTGGACCACTGAACCACTGCACCTTCGATATACTTCCATAATTTATCATATCACTTTTATAACTTATTAAGATTCTCCCAAACTTCCCCGCAAGTTATTAACTTCATACAACTTTTCATCAACTATTAATAACCTACTTAACACCTGTCAATTTGAGACCATCCACGAAAAATCTACCCCCATCTTGATCTTAGTTCAGCACTTCAATGAAGTATTGACGAATTCACACAATTTGAAGCAGGTGGGCTGCTTCTTCCTTTCTCTTACATCTATCCTCCCAGGTTATCTTATCTATAACCCTTCTCCTCTATATTTTCCATTACAACCTCTCTCCATCTTCTTCTTGGCTTTCTTCTTCGGTTTCCCTCCGGCACCTCCTTCACCGTCCTAAAGGCATCAAAACATCCATCGCAGCATTTTCCTCTTCCAACCGTCCAGCTTTGTTTGACATTCGGTGTTTTGTAGCAAAAGGTTTTGATGTATTGACTAATTCATCTTTCCCAAATTAATAACCCTTCTCCATCACAGCCTCTCTCCATCTTCTTCTTCTTGGTCTTCTTCTTAGCTTTGTTTGGCATTTGATGTTAAGTGTTTGCATGACCACCAGAATGTTTGACGTAGTCGAATGTCCATCCATATTGTTGATGTCTCTCTGTAGTATACTCATATCAATTCCTCCAATTTGCTACTCTGGCTTATCTGACATTGTTGAACCACTTTTGTCTTCATAAAGAATGGAAAAGTACTTAGATAATCTTATAATCTTAGTCGTCCTTGTACCTGGTTTATTCGACCTGCAGTAAAGTTATTTTGATGGGGATGTGCCAAGAATATTCGCAAATCCCACAGTGCAACTTTGCAAAATCTGGTGCCAGAACTATTGAGGGAGATGGGGTTAGAATTAAATCCACAGAAATAGAAAAATAAGTATTCCGTATGCCAAAACTTCCTGCATGCTTAGCTTAGCTTCTAGAATATGAATTATACAAGAAATAAGGATTGCCACAAGTATAACCGAACAAATAAAGTGAAAAAAATAAAACGTTTTATTTGACAAAAATAAACGTGGTTTGGTTACAATGCAGCCGGATCGATTTCGATATCTAAAATGCCAACCGCAGACGTATCTTAAAAGGGCTAGTAATCATAAATATGAGACATAACAATGTAATGGAAGATTTGATTAGATACGATTCAATATACATACGACGCTGTGTTATTGAGAGCACGAAATAAAGGCAGAAATGTCATCTAACACCCACATAAATTCCCCATCATTCTCAATTTCTCAGTACATAATATCTACTCCAGCGGTTTCGCTGCTTCTTGTTGTGGTCTTTATTTTTATATACGTTGTTATTGTCAACTTCAACTCCCGGCAGTACTGCGGTTTCGAGATAGAATAATAGTGAAACACGAAAATGTATTTACTGTTTGCGATTTGTAAAAAAAACAAACACCTGCTTTGAGGGTAACACAAATAGTGCCCAGATAACAATCGTACGACGCATAATGATGCATTGAAACCGCACGTGCGTTCATATGATCACGCAGATGCGTCATCAATAGAGGTTCATATCGTACGCATTCTCACTCGAGTAGCGATATGCGGCGCATATCGCTCGCACTCGTGCGTTTTATTCGTCACGGACGACGCACCGTGCCGAATGTATGACGAAAATAAGCACTGTGACACGCATATCGCACTTTTCAAGTAGAAATTGTTTCAGATACATCCTGTATAAGAAATACCAACCTGACGTACTCTATTTTTGAAAGAGTGACGGGAAGAATAAATTGTGTGTCACATAAAAAATTGCAAGCAGGGCCGCGCTATACGCGGCTAGTTAGAAAGTCGATAAAAGTAATTGAAAATATATCTCGAAATTAATTTATCACTGCCCAGGTCTCGGAAAAAGCAACTCTTTCGCGCCGTGGAACAGTATGAGGGGCTTACGCAATTAAGTCGCCCTAAAAATTGATAGACGCCGTACGGAGACGCTTAACTTTCATTTTGAAAGTTGTCAAAAATTCAATACATTATGCATACGAACTCCTTTTATCTTCGGCTTTCGGAGGAAGTTTTCCGCGTATTACGCACGGAATACTTAAGGACTTTGCAGAAAATTAGATCGTGCGCTAAATATTTTAGAAGGTATGCGTTCTTTCTTACCGGCGCAAAAATGCTCAAAATTAACCACACGCCGCGATCCCTGTTGCCGCATACTATACATTATTCTGTTCTCCAATGGATTTCCACATCATTCCCTTTCTTTAAAATATTCCTCCTACCACTTCTAACATCGGGTCATCTAATAAGCAATCAATAATGAAGAAAAAGCGCCTTTTGTGTTATGCTTTGCTGAAGTAATTACTATTTTGTTTGATTAGCCTTGTGATGGATGGAGTAATTTCAAGTTTGTTGCCTTTATGATGAAATTAAACTTATCGGGTAATATAATTTAGGGGTGGAGGGAAATGGTTGGCCTTTTATAAAGTTTTCAGAAGCCGCGAGCAAACACAAAAGTATTAACAAGCATTCCTCGAACTTGAGTGATAGATTTTCAATGAGTTTGTTTTCAACAGGGAAGCTTGACTTTTGTCACTAACTCAAAAGGCTTCCTTCTTTTGCGTCTTCCTTCTTTTGCGTCTTCTTCTTTGGGTCTTCTGATCAATCCAGTGTGGTCGAGGAGCTGGATGGCGTCTACGTTCACGTGATGATAAAGCTTTTCCTCGTGGCTTCTGGCAACTTTTTGCATTTCCTTGTACACAAACTCCACTTAAGGTCCTTATGGAGATCATAGCTTTATCCAAAGCCTGTGCCACACGAAGGAAGAAATCTAAACCTCTGCGTGCCAACAAACAGGCTGTGGGCAGTCCAAAATTGTACAAAAAGCAATCAAAGAGGATTGTAGGGTACCAATGTCTCTGGGAGAGTAAACTCATCATGAGGTTTATGGTTCTTCATGCCGATTGGTGCCCGGAAGATAAATTTAGAGTAACAATAATTGCTGACGACGGATTTTGGTAAATACGCTGGACTGTGGACAGGTTGGGGTATGACAATTATTCATGGATGTCCTAATAACTTGATCCCGTGACAGGCGGCAGCTTTTGATATCGACCACTATCATCTGTTTGCGTGCAATGTATAAAATGGACAAATCGCCACCAGGTAATTCGCAGAGCTGCATATGAAACGTGAAATTTATGGCCAGAGGAAATGGGGTTGATTGCCTCTGAAGGAGCAACAACGAGAGGCATCAGGGACGAAGTAGCGCCACAAAGAGCAAACTCTGGTCTCCAGTCTTTACAAACAAAGCGAATGTTTATCAATTAACTCTTTCATAATTTTCATTTCACCGGGATGGTGGTTCAATTCACTAAGCTCTCTCGAACAAACGGTATTTGTTTTGCTAATTGAATTACTTGATGGGAGACAATTAGCGATTCTCTTCGTTCAATTGTCGGTATCCCAGGATATTGTGATACTATGAGGATTGAGTTACAAAAAGGAAACAAAAATTGAACTTATTTTGTCAAAAATCATCGACGAAAATGTAATTACGGTATGCTTTTTAGATACAGTGAGCGACGAATAATGACTTAAATTAGGTAAATAATTACTTTATCAGGGTGAAAATGGTCCGGGGTTGGTGTCGGTGTACGTGTGTATATTGGGGTTAATAAATACACCTGTATTGTGATCCGCTCGGGGCTGTGTTCTGACAGAGATGAGGTTTTATTAAGGGTTTTGTTAATATTATCACGGGTAATTATTATTTGACGTCAAGTGCGAGATTTTTAAAAGCTTTGTAGGGCCGACGCAAAGCTTTGTGCTTTGCGCGTTGCCGCGCGATCCTGCGAAAAGTGAAACGTGGCGAATTTGATTTAGTATCTCATAATAATTCAAGCTCGAAATTGTATTAAATGAAATATAGCAGAAATTTTCTTTTTGCTCCGCTGAATTATTCATGAATGTAGTCATATGCCGCCTATGGTTTTATGAAAACTTTCATCCTACCCAACCCCGGTTATAGTTTCATATTGGATTATTTCATTTGCCCCCTCCTATAGCCAGACCGCTTCGCACCGTCCTATTTTACCCTTTATTTTTATAACGACGTTGTGTATCGATTCATTCTATATCATTTTCGGCTTGCATACCTCTGGGGACATAGTCTTTGAATTTATTCCACCCTGTTGGACTACAGAATATTTTTTCAACCTTATAATTTGATACAGTGTTGTCTCTTTATCGATTTATACTAAGAAAACTCCCCTAAAAGTATCATCAAAATTCATCTTTCAAAGAGACAAGAGGCCGAAAAGACATTTCTGCGGTTATATTTATTTGAGATTGCCTCATCCTTTAGGACAAATACGGACTGTCCAGAATACTAAGCAAGTGAAAGGGTAGTGCGGTTGAACCCCCAAATTAATTGCATGGTTTACCATCCCTGGATTTCCAGGATTGTCGAAATCTTTAATAATTTATCAGAACGTCGCAGAACTGGAGACAGACAATATGCGAAGGACAACATATACAGGGTGTGTAGGAGTTTCATAAATTGTGTATAAATTTGATAAAGGACATTGTCCACTGAGATATCGTCTTTCAAAGATAGCGTGCCTCACAGAGACAGGACTCTCTGTTCAAGGAGCATTGGCTATACCAGCTAGCCGTGTTCAGCCGGACTGTTCTGGTTAGAGTCGCGCTGCGCATTTGTGGCATCCATCTCGGGGAAGCACAAGGGGCCAACTGTAGCCTACGTGCGCTCCTACTATAATAGTTATACCCCACATATTCTATATTCCATAGGTTAAACTATATCGAAAGTGACAGATGCCCCAACATATGGACTCGTCGTCACACTTTTACTAAGGAAGTTATTTGCTATTTCAGACACGATATATGCGATTTGAATGCAGATTTAGCGTGTGGGTTCACCCTAATCGTGTGATCAAAGGGAATTATAAGGAGGAATATGTGTTTCTCGGTTGATATTCTTTGTGCGTTTGATGTAGCGATTGCGAGGACGATTTTTAAAGGCGCTGTTGCGACCGCAAAGGCCCCGTTATCTTAAGCAGAGCCTTGAATAAAACGGCAAAGGTTTTGCCAAGAGCGAAACTCGGCACCGTTTACTTTTGATCTGCCCATCCGTCGACAATAAAATCGAATAAAAATAACTCGATCGTCGAAAATAAACTTCCGAAAATGATGTCGATAAAGCTGTTATTTCACATCGAAGTAACACGGTTAACTTTTTTCAGCCGCGAGGGGAAATATGACGAAAACTCTCCTCCATTAAAAGGAATACGTCATTATAAATGATTGTAGTCGAAGTAGACTATGAAAAGTTTAATTGGTTGCATAACCTATTTCAAGTTTGACTCATTTACAATGGCCAAGTATATTTGGTGTGTCGCTTTTAGGAGTCTGGCCACAAATAGCTGAGAAAAAAGGCACTAGCGGTCTCTGTAAACATTAATTATATATAAATTCCGTGCTGACTTGCTAATTTTCAGCCATTTGTCCAGCTTAAATAGTTTATTTTGTGCCGGTTGACTAATACAAGTTTAATACCGATCCTATCGGACACTTTTCCCCCTCCCCATACAAGCAATGCGTCGTCGTTTCGGAAGGGGATAAATAAATGAAAGTACAATCCCCTTAATGCGGCTTTAGCCTTAACCTTTTTTCGGTTCTCCCTCTTTTACGCTAACAAGATGGGTTACAAATTAATTGACTTGTTACTTCGTGGAATAATTAAACAAGGGCCTTAAGAAGGAGAACTTTCCTCCGTTAACTGATGTTTACGACACCTTCGAACAAGTCCCAATTCATTTGATAAGAATAATGGAACAGTTTGATTTTGTTTCACGTATCCTTCCTATCAAACTCTAATAGGCTATTCACTGGTGTCCTACTTTGTCCTACACAAGACGCACTGTTGACACTTCACTCACTCTGATCTGCTTTTTACACATTTCACTAACCCACTAGTTCGAAGGGTTTAGTTCTTTTTAGTCTTCTCACTAGATTCTGGTTGTCCAGTAGCTCTTGGATGACTTGTGGGACACCGAGATCACTAAGGTCTGTAGTTTGTTCTGTACTGATTTGAGGCCAAGCTCCATTTTCTTGTACTTAACGTGTTCTTTGATCAATTGATATATTTTTGCGCAGCATCAATGTGTCATCAAACCACATGGTCGATTGTTGGTCAAATTCAACAAAGAGCTAATACAATGATGAAAGAAGTATAATAATGTATGAAAGAGGTGTTTTGTGTAAATAATAAATATGCCTCTATACTCGAGCTTGTTCTTCCCACTAAAAGTGTGAAGATTAATTTTGACAGGACGTCCCCGTCGCCGTGTATAAGTAGCAGAAGGTAGGATTACGAAAGGAACCCTCATGTGTTGTTATTATCTTGGGCGGCCGTCAACTACCCGAATGGGGGATGATATTTTAGAGCGACTTAACAAGTGGGGTGAATTATTAAAGAAGTAGCGCCCACAAGACATACTGCTTATAATTTCTCACGTGAACAGTACACCCACTGTGTCGGTCGCAATAATGAGCTTACTCTTGACGTCGAGAAAACAGACCGACATGAGTAATGTACCGGCTGGCAGGCCGTTCATTTTTTGATGTACCCAGCGACATCCCCTAAAGGAAATATTTAAACCAGCAAAAAGATGTTGACGATAATCATATTTTATATTCTTCTTCATATAGTTCATATAGAGTATTAGAAAATAATACTGGGGCAACCTTTGGAACCTTAGGAACGGCAATGAAGAAACAACAACAAAGTTTGCAACAGCTCTTGGTCAGTACATGTTGACTTAATCAACAATAACACGCATACGCGTCGTGACCGAATTATAACCTGCACGGTGGGCGTGTCTCAAGCATTAGAAAGAGATTGGTTCGCAGCTAGCTGAGTATACTGTTGTGGTTGGTGGATTGTGTACATACAGTTGGAGACACACAAGGCGCGTCCAGACCGAGAACTTCTTAAGCGCTAATGTCCTCATCTCTAAACTTCTGTACTCTTTTGGCATTACGTCCAATACACGGTCTTTTTATGACATCCTGTACAATAAATTTTATTCATACAAGCGAAAATACACTGTTAATGTTGTGTTTCGTAACTGGCGCAGTCGTCGCACGTGTGGTATTTATTAATTAATATCAACGAATATAATCAGTTTATGAATTTGTGTATACTGCAAACGACGTTTGATTATAAATAGTAAAAATGTCCGTGGAGTTGGGAAATTGGGTTACAAATTGGGGGGGATGATTTGTTGACTCTGTATCTATTATGTTCTGGGGCCCGAGGCCTATTCCGAGTTTGTATTATTTAGTCTGTAACAAAGAGATGCCTACCTACTCCATACCTGTCCTGTATAACACACGTCACAAAGCTCGCAGAATATCGGCACCGCAAAGCAAATACGCTCAGGGCGGTACCAATGTCGAATTCGTGGATCCTCGGGTCCTTCAATTTTTCTTTCCTGTTCAATATACGCCGTAGCACTCCATCTCACATTGATAAATTATATTAAAAGTTTGCTTTTTATCAAAGTTTGGACCGCATTCCATCGTAGATCACATCAGATCGTTAAAACTTTTAAGGGATAACGACACGCTGTCAAATAACATCCCCAAAATATTCACCTTCCCCAACCAGATGAAAAAAATACCCAAATATTTGTTATTTTACTTTTATATTTATGTGTGAATGTTTCATATGTATGATTCAAATAGAAGTTTTTATATGCGTAATTATAACACTTGAATGTCGACTCTGGTATAAAAACTTTTACGGTGAAGGCAGGAAAAGTTTGTGGGCCCCTTGGAAGAAGCAAACTTTTGCGAGGGTACTACATATAATGAACTACAATATCAGTATACTAGCGAGTATCCTGGTGCCCCGCAATTTTAGGGAAGAACGCATTAGTAAAAAGAAAGTTGTAGGTGTGGACACGACTTGAGTTATACAGCTCTATGTACTTAACCAACCAATCACAACACGATATTCTAGGTGAGCCGCGAACCAATGAGACTGTGTCATCTCCTTCTAATAGTTGAGACATGCCCACCGTGCAGGTTACCCAGGTTGTACAGGTCCTCACAGAAGGTGTTAATGATGTAAAATTCAGAGCCTTGAAGTGAATTCGCAATCTTATTAAAAATATAATATAAGTTAGGTGAAATTCAAACCAACCCCTCATTTTTCGAAGGAGATATTGACAGAGTCAAACGATGAAAGAGGGTGGAATCTAAAGTACTGTAATTTTGAAAACTCGTCCCACTCTCTTAGGGAATTTTAAATTTAACTCCTTAGGAACAATTATTAACAAGGCGGCGTTTATTAAAAAAAAAAAAAGATGAAAGGCAAAAGAAATAAATTACAACGGCTTGCTTTATTGCTTTGGCCTTTGTGCTTATTATTTGCGTTTTTTTCCTTATTTTAATTATACCCTCCAGGTCAATATCCACTAAATAAAATATAAGAACTCATTCGAACATACTGTAGAAACCCTTCTCGGCGATATTTAACAGAAGAGAACTTAAATAAATAGAAGTTAAATTGAAATTTTAAACTTGTATAGTTGACATTCAGTATTCAGTCCTACATTAAGATGAAAGTGGTGTATTTTGCTGATGTTGAATATAGATGGAGTAAATTTGCTTAGAATTATCACTGTGTGAAGAACGTCCTTTGTTTAGCGCCAGTTGATGCATTATTTTGGGGGGAAGTTAGCTGATGGGGGCGTATTCTTTGCAATTCGAAACGTCAAACTGGGGCAATGGTAGACGTGCTGGGTTAGTGACAACACAGTACTAATTATAACTTAATCAAGAAGCGAGACAGAAGTGTTTCAAGTACGTTAAAGATTCAGCCTTTGTAGCGCTAGTTATTGTCCCAAGGGCCTCTAGCTGTCCTAAACACAGATCAAAGAATACCAACAACCCTTTGAAACGGGAAAATCGATTTCCCTGATAATCTAATTCGACATTTAATCTTAATTGTTACTAAAGCTACAATGGCAATTACTGTGGCATAGGCAGTCAACAAAACATGTTTACATACACGTGTATAATTGGTTGCCAAGGCAAGTCCGTTTCAGCTTGCTGTTTATTTTACCGTTTATTTTCTGAAATACCTGCCTTCAGAGCAGGAAGTTTGACGGGAAATTAGAAAAGGACGAGCCCTAATAGCGGAGAAATGGTGGAAATAAACGAAAAGTGCTTGAGTAGATATATTGTGCGGACAGGGCGGAAGAAAAAAGCCGAAGTATATTAAGTTTGAGACTCAGCTGAAACATCTGATTTAAGAAAAATAACGAATTTTCCGGGGCCCTTAGACCGAACAGGAGGGAATATACACAGTTGCGGATAGGGGGCGGGGTGAAGGGCTAAATGAATATACCAACTTTACTGCCTTTTTAACCTCTATAATTCACTTCCTATCTCCATCTTTATCGGAGTTTAATTTAAAAAGTCGTACCGACTCCACGAGTGACTGATGTGAGTTACTACGTTCTTTATATTGATTATTAGTTTCCTTTTATCAATTCTGGAAAGTTTTATCAAATTTCTTAGGATATTTCCAGAGTTGTGAATCTGACTATGTTTAGTGCAATTTTTACAGTTATTGTTTAATTTAAAGAATCGTACCGACTTCACAAGTGACTGATGTGAGTTACTACGTTCTTTATATTGATTATTAGTTTCCTTTTATCAATTCTGGAAAGTTTTATCAAATCTCTTAGGATATTTCCGGAGTTGTGAATCTATGACTATGTTTAGTTCGATTTTTACAGTTATTGTTTAATTTAAAGAATTGTACCGACTTCACGAGTGACTGATGTGAGTTACTACGTTCTTTATATTGATTGTTAGTTTCCTTTTATCAATTCTGGAAAGGTTTATAAAATTTCTTAGAATATTTCCGGAGTTGTGAATCTATGACTATGTTTAGTGCAAAGTTTAGAGTTATTGTTTAATTTAAAGAATCGTACCGACTTCACAAGTGACTGATGTGAGTTACTACGTTCTTTATATTGATTATTAGTTTCCTTTTATCTATTCTGGAAGGTTTTATCAAATCTCTTAGGATATTTCCGGAGTTGTGAATCTATAACTATGTTTAGTGCAATTTTTACAGTTATTGTTTAATTTATAGAATCGTACCGACTTCACAAGTAACTGATGTGAGTTACTACGTTTTTTATATTGATTATTAGTTTCCTTTTATCAATTCTGGAAGGTTTTATCAAATTTCTTAGGATATTTCCGGAGTTGTGAATCTATGAGTATGTTTACTGCAATTTTTACAGTTATTGTTTAGTTTAAAGAATCGTACCGATTTCACAAGTGACTGATGTGAGTTACTACGTTCTTTATATTGATTATTAGTTTCCTTTTATCAATTCTGGAAGGTTTTATCAAATTTCTTAGGATATTTCCGGAGTTGTGAATCTATGACTATGTTTAGTGCAATTTCTACAGTTATTGTTTAGTTTAAAGAATCGTACCGATTTCACAAGTGACTGATGTGAGTTACTACGTTCTTTATATTGATTATTAGTTTCCTTTTATCTATTCTGGAAGGTTTTATCAAATTTCTTTCCTGAGTTGTGAATCTATGACTAAGTTTAGTGCAATTTTTACAGTTATTGTTTAATTTAAAGAATCGTACCGACTTCACACATGGCTGATGTGAGTTACTACGTTCTTTATATTGATTATTAGTTTCCTGTTGGTATTTTTTAAAACTGTACCACAACGTTTTAAATTCTAATGGCACTAAGACTTCTTTTTACCCCCCTACCCCCTTGGAACATTTTGTAAGGGCGCTCATGCTTGTAGCTATAAAACACAACACACACATGTAGTGGTTGGTGGTGTATTCAGGCAGACGCTTAGTAAACATTATTGTTAGCTGAATATACTGAAACAATCTAACCAGTGGCATCGGCAGAACTAACAGGTTAATATTATGGACGAGGCTGCAAGCTGATGTTCATTCATCAACAGTGACAGACGCGATCAATCACTTCAGTGTGAAATTTGAACATGATTACGTTATTAGGTATCGCTCCTTGTGTTAACTCCGAAATAATATTTTAAGCAAATTGATCCATCTGGTGTTATACACGGGCGACACGCCGTGATCCAATATACCATTAAATCTAAATATTTTTGATGAAGTGATGATACCCGCTAAATAAATTTTTGGGACGAAGTGCGTGGCGCGTGTTTAATTATAAAGATTGAAAACACGACATGATTACTGAAAGCTGCTTGTTTTCCTGAAATTATCGATCCAGGCTGTGAAAACTGCGTTGCGATGGGAGAAACACGTTTTGAGGATAATCAAGATTTCGAAAAACATATTAAACATTAACGCGCGTCTGACTTATTCATAAGGTTTTGAGTTTTTGATATTGGCGTACGGGGCAAGTACTTCTGTTTGATGTGGTGAAAAACCCACGTGAGCTGCTGTCTATTATTTATTAATGACTAATCCCTTCAGGAGGACTAATCCCACCAAGGACTGTTTGCGATAGGCCTATCCACTCTGTTCACTTATTAATCTCCATCGATATTATTGCTCAAAACACGCTACAATTCTAATTTCCGGTTGACATCAGAATGGAAGCTTCTTTGGTGGAATGAATACCTTCTGAAATGGAATTGTCTCTTATAACTTTTGCAAAATCCGATGCTGTGCATCATATTATGAAACAGGAAATTTAAACCCTGGACTATCAGGTTGCCCATAATACGTTTTAGCTTACACAGGCGACAGCACGCATTTTAGATCTCATCCCAAACGCAATATCCGCTGCATATTCGACGAGAAAACATATAATGGCTTCTCCGTTATCCATTATTAATTTTCAACGGAGCATCCTCTAAATACCAGGATCATTCGAAAACAAAAACTTAATTTAGCGCGCTTAGTACAAGGTCGAACAATTACCATAAATTCCGTTAAACCGCAATTCATCATTGGGTTCCATAAAGTAAACCCCTACTCCCGAGTAATCGATGTTCAAAACCAACCGATTTATTTCCAGCTCATGCTGTTAATACCTTCAAATCATTCTTGGGTAATGCTACATTTTTGTTGCTTAAAATAATTTTGTTAATCCTCAGATTTCGTATTCGGAATTGGTCTACTCGAGTCAGCACAATAATGACTTATTATTGAATCAGTATTATCGAAGAACATATGGGGATAAGATATCATAAATTAGTAACGACCTAGGTTAGTAACTATGAATATTAATGAATAATATAGGATGTTTCAAAAATAGTGGCCAACCTTGCAGGAACATTAATTAAGGCCCTCGTCTCAATTCAAATAGCGAACTATAGCCAACTTCTCTCTAAAGCCGCTAAATAAAAAAATCACAAAATCGCTATTGTAAACATGGTTCCCAACTTATTACAACAAACACGCACTACGATACTCCAGAGTGCAAGTCTAGAGGAGTTCAGAAGAAAATATCTTGTGCTCTTATATTTCTGAAATACCTGTGTATAAATTCAATTATTTAAGAGTAAATTTGTCCGTTCACATGGTTAATGCGCAAACATAAACTAAGATGATGTGGACAATCAAATTTACAGTCGAATATCGTCAGATTATGTTTATGGAAGACGTAAATGTTTAGAGTGTGCATAAAAGTTGTGGCTCTTAAAACGCTTAGTGCCAATTTAAGACTTCGTTGGAAGCAACTGTATTTTGTTTGGGTTCTATCTTGCTTTACAAATGCCCGAGATCTATTATGGGGTGGAATACACATATACCAGATATTCACCAAAATCAAAATTACATATCTCTTTTATTACAATACCTGTACATCACAAAATATCAAAAAATAAATCGAAAACTTTCATTTGGTCTTGAAAATCACTCCCTTCGAGTAATAATATCCGTTTTTTGTCGATTGATCGAGCAGAAATAAAAGATTTCGGTATCATTTCCGATCCGTCCGGAAGTAATAAGAAAAGTCCAGAGCAATTTTCCAGCCCACCTAATCATATATGGCTACAAAGACCTAATTTCCTTCAGAATTGTTTTTCAGAAATGCTTCGTCCGGTACCGTATCGTTATCATTGATACATACAGGTATGTAGATAACATTAATTTGGGGGGATTTTTTATTAAACGAGGGGAAAAACACGTTGGACCAACGAGAAAAAAAATAAAAGCCAAATATTGGCTTCAGCGAGTGTGGTATTTTTCTTGCTTCAGGTACCATCAGGCGTGTGGGTAGATAGCACTGACCTAGTTAGGGGTGCTTTTTATAAGGCAAATAAGGTGTAATTTAATGCGGGGTTGTAATAGAAAGATGGGGGCGACATCTGTTGTGAGAGAGTCGTAGGTTCGGCCGTTACCGACCGAGGATCGGGTGCGGCAGGGTGCCATGCGCGGCTCGCGGATGAAACAGTCACCGAGTTTAGTATGTGCAGCTATTCGGTCGCCGTCTAGCCATCGCCCGTGGAAGAAATTGTGTGTAAGTTCTCCGGTAAGTTTGCTTTTTCCTGTTAGTCACACCCAGCGGCAAGTAGCACGGTACTCAGTACGATAATAACGTTGAAGAGTGTTGGAAAAACAGTTGGTCGCGTCGAGTGGGCATTTGTTTAAAGCGTTGAGCCATGACAGTGTAAATTACAGTGCGTTTTGGACCGATTCGACGTTAAATTTAACGCTAAACGGATTCGTGAGGCTGCCGTGGGTAGGCACCGCTGTCAGCCGAAAAAAGTGGACTGTATTTTTACGCTGTACGTATCATCTTAATTGATTTGCTAGAGGCAACCCAAACTTAGATAGCACTTGTCTTGTTTAGGGCTCGACAAAACACGGTAGATGCCCAACACCCGACTGATTACGCCCAAAAACACTCATTCTCCCATGTTTACTATCGATGAGCCTAGTGTTGCATGCTTAATACGCGATTAGTCACCTCTTTAGAATTTCCCTGTATAACAGTAACATGGATTGTTTTAATAAGCTTCCTGTGGGGATGTGGTCTATTTGTGGCCACAAAATGAATCAGCTCTGCTTTAGTGGTTTTATTTTTTCCGCATATCCCAGACCTACCTGACTACCCAAACATAAATATTTCTGCCTTTTCAGATTTAGGATTACACTAGCAACGCACAATGCGTGAATACAAGATCGTCGTGCTCGGGTCTGGAGGCGTTGGGAAGTCAGCGCTTACAGTTCAGTTCGTACAAGGAATATTCGTAGAGAAATACGACCCGACCATCGAGGATAGCTATAGGAAACAAGTGGAAGTCGACGGTCAACAATGTATGCTAGAAATCTTAGACACCGCAGGAACGGTACGTTTCTCTCTTATTGTTATTCTGGCCTTCCGGTATTCTTATTGTCTCTGTATACCTGTTATGTTTAGGAACAATTTACGGCAATGAGGGATTTATATATGAAAAACGGCCAGGGATTTGTACTTGTCTACTCTATCACTGCGCAGTCAACGTTTAACGATCTCCAGGACCTTCGAGAGCAAATCTTAAGAGTTAAGGTAAATTATTTTGCAATTTTAATAATACATATATTAATCTTTATATTGATTTATCTATATATATATATATTGATCTATCTATATATATATATATATATATATATATTGATCAGTCATAGCAATTAATAGAATTACCTATAATTATACCATATGACTAACTATCTGTTGATATTGTGAGTGATGATTGTTGCTACAAACGGAATTTAGTTTTTAACTATTTTATTTCAAGGTTATTGTATGTTATCGTTCCATTTTCACCACTGCAACCACATGTTATCTATTGCATAATGAGTCTGACCCACATACATGTGAAATATGTCAAATATGCCAATTTGGAACTGATATAGCATGCACTGTCTCGTTACTCACTTAAATTCAGTAGTAATTAATAAAATGAAAACATTATTGTGTCTTTTTGATGGCTTTATGCCGTCACATTTTTTGGTAAAACACGCTGCGTCGCCGCTCGTCGCACTATTCCGTACTTTCGGCACTTGTGACATAAATAACTATTATTCTAACGACAGTACGTAGTGTTAACTGCTGATGCTTTGACAATACCTTCTGTTAATAGTATAAAGATATCTGTCAACACCTGGCCAACTAGTTTAATTTTAATGCAGACACGATTTATCTCAATCAAATAGATTCTCATGCAGCTAAACTATTAATTTTATATACTGTATAATAAAGTCATGTGCCTGGCAACATCAGATTTTTTCTAGAATCCAGAGTACGTTATTTCTAACCATGTACCAAATTCTGACGCTACAGCTAATATTAGTATAATAGGTGTATTAATATAATTTTTTTGGTGTGCGTTAGGATACAGATGATGTCCCGATGGTGTTAGTGGGGAATAAATGTGACTTGGAAGACGAACGAGTTGTAGGAAAGGATCAAGGAGTAAATTTGTCTCGGCAGTTCAACTGCGCTTTCATGGAGACGTCTGCCAAAGCGAAAATAAACGTTAACGATGTAAGTTGACATATCGGCGGTAACGGCGTTTCGTTCGGGCTGACGTGTGTTTGTTTTGTTTCAGATATTCTACGATTTAGTGCGGCAAATCAACAAAAAGTCGCCGGAAAAGAAACAGAAGCAGAAAAAGAAATCAATGTGTGCGCTTCTATAAACATTTTATTAAGAACAAATCAATAATGTTTTATCAGACTATATATGTACATACGTATGCATAAATATATATAACTATACATAATATATATATATATATGTACATATAAATGCATATATTAGGACAAAGTGAAATAAAAAGCGTGAAGGCAAGTGCGGATTGCGGCTCCACCCACTGCGGGTCACGACGCTACAGAGCGTCGTTATTTTATTTAATACTTCATGAATATTTGTATTTGTAAACTAATCATACAATATATGTGAGTTAAATATTTCCAAATCAAAGTTGTTATTGAATTTTAGATATCATATTAATTATTCTATATTAGCGAGAATTGTAACGCAAAAAAAAAATCCATGAAAAAGGAAAAAAAATATCAAAGCGAGAGTTAGTATGAATAAATCTACTGCCAACTAAGTGGTGTCAAATAGGGGTAGTTTTTTGAATCAGTGGTGTGCGTGATCTGAGTCTAAAGACTATCTGTTGGACAATACTTTTGACCACGTATATTTAGGGTATTTTGTATTCCTATAGTCTAAGCCTTGTAGGACGTAGAAAACTTCATTGCATATCTAACGGAGCACTCTGTAGACCCAATTTCCATCGACCGGATATTATCAAGTAGGCGCTTACTTCATAATATGCGGTGTGCTACGGAGCAACAAGATTTTCTACAAACATACGAATAACTCACTGTTCATTTTTGTATAAGACCACAATTTTGATAAATAATCCGTGGCGTAGACACTTAACGGAGAAAAAAATATTTGTGATATTCAAATTTTGGCGCTGGCTGCCGAATTCTCGATCAACAACACGTACAGTATATTTTTCCTTCTTGAATTCGCGCCAGCATAGCCACAAATCGAGGAGAATCCAAAAAAATGAAACATCAAGTGCATTAAGAAAATAAAGTTAAAAAAAGACAATACCAAACCTCATAAATCATCTGAGTGTCGTTGATTCTATGTAGAATATGCTTTCCCTGATTCTAACCATATATTTTGTATTGCGCCATGAAATATAATTTCTTTGTTGACTTAGGTAGTTTATACAGATGTCTAAAATGTACAAGTTTCCATTACAAATGTGTTTTACACACGATAATATATTTATATAATAACTTTTTTATTGTAGGTTTTTATAAATTACCTTGTTTATATTATCTCATAATTGTATGTTACGATTTTAAGATATTTAGTTTTTATTATGGATTTACCTGTTATCGACCAAAACATTAATTGCATGTAAGTAATGATAATAACATAATCGTGTATTCCTTTATTGTTGCTTATAATCTAGAGAAAGAAATAAATTAATTTAAGTAAATCGTTTTATTTTTTACAGTTGTACATTTTAGACGTTCTGCAATTTCGTTTTTGTATGTGACGTTTGTTAATATATTAGAAGCAGTTTGCGCACAATCACTTAGTGGTAAGCTCATGTAACTACACGCGTACGTACCTGTGACGTTATTGCGGCGAGTGCGCACTTTATGTTGATTTTCTCGAGGTCAAATCTTATAAGCAATAATATATGCCTTCGGTAACTTTAGTTTTAAAATAAGTGTTAACATGGAATTGTATCCGAGATAATTTTGAGTTTAATTTTGTCCTTACAAGCTGAAATGTAATTATTTTTTCTTTAGGAATTACCAACCCTTGTTTTTTTGATATTTTGGGACCACACTTTGTCTTATGGTATCTTATGATTTCAACTGTGTAATATACGTATCAAATCGGAAAGTTTCGTGCTTCCAGTAAACATTTGTTTTCAATTTTATTCCGACTGTAATCTTCCAAGTTTGTTCGTCAATCGAAGCAACTGAATCAATTAATTAGTTCAAAGAATGTATCCTACGGAAATTGTTGTTTAAACACCAAAGTTTGCCATGAAGATACGTGATATATATGTATATGTGTAACACTTCTACAGGGTCATCAAAAACTAACTGTTTTATGTATGACGAAACTTAGTTCAGATTCTGAGAACAAGTTCGGGACGCTAGTTTTTGGTGATCCTGTTAAATTAGATGAAAGAAAAAGCATTTTGTGTTTAGTGTCTTACTAGAAAGACTGAAATAGACCTGAAGCCAAACATGTTCGATTAATGAGCTGACTCGATCGTTGATGGAAATGAACAGTGAGTTTAGTAGTAGCGATAGGGTTATGTTATACTTGTCCCGCTCTGAATCTAAGTGTATTCGGTAACGAAGATCTGTTTTGTATTGTAAGTGGTAGCGATAGTGATAATTCCCTACGACGTCTTGTTTTGAGACACCTTATTTTCATATTCTCTCGGTTGGATTGTAAAAATTTATGAAATTGTGATAACAAAACTGAGCTTTTTGTATATGTGAGTGTACCGCTCTTGTTTCGCACCTGCCTATTGCACAAACGATTCTAGCTGGAACGACAAATCCAAACCTGAAACGCTGTATCCACGACAAGCACGATTCTTAGCAATTCAACACGACAGCTCGCCAGCATTTTTCGAACCTTGCGTTAATATAGTTAATATATACATATATAATATATATTTTTCACTGGACTATTTCTAGATTCCAATCACAAATATATGTACCGTTTTTCGAACGACGAGCTCTTTTTTTCCATTTTAAGCAATTCAAAAGGCAAAGTTGTATAAATCGATCTTGTTGTTTTTTAATATAAATGTATGTTAATGTACTCCACGAGGATAAATATAAATGAAACTGAAATATTTTAACACTTTTTAATTCTGTATATTAAGTCTTCCGCAGTCAAATACATTTTATTCTAGACATTTATCGCCTTCTGTATTTTCTTTTACCAAACACCTAACTTACGTTACCTGGTAAGTATTTATCAGTTCCCTAAGTTAACATCGTATGTGTTACAGAAAAAAAAAATTAAAAGTTACAGCCACAACATGGATTTGAACCAGGGACCTTTGTGTCGCTAGCACAATACTCTACCAACTGAGCTATTGAGGCCTATGACATCTGGTCATATCTATACATCCCGCCATCTTCTATACTTTGATATATATATTTTAGTCAACCTAAATAGATATTATAAGAATTTTATAATTACTGTTATCCTGTAGCAATGTAAAAAGAAGTCGAATAGCAGTTACCTTATAAGGAAAAAATCAACTTTTAGCATAACAGTCAATTATCAAGATCAGTGAAACTTTTATGTTCTTTCCAGACTGTGGCGCAGCGGTAAAGCGCTTGGCTATCAGTCTGGGGGGCGTGAGTTCGACTCTCACGCCCTGCTTTCAGAGTAAAGGTTTTTCTGTGGTTTTCCTTTACTCCTCGGCGAATGCTGAAAGCCAAACAACTTAAGACGTGCCACAGACGCGGGCCGTAATAATGATAATTCGGGCCTGCCGATGCCCCCGTAGTGGCGAAAGCTGTTGAGGGATGTTTACACGTGGATTATTATTATTATTTCCACAATTTTTAAGTAAAATGTGATTTATTGAATAAAATTATGCTCATATTATTTTATTATCTAATCACCTCTATTTTTAAAATTATATATATGACGCTTAAATGATAGTTTAGTTTTATTATAGTTTCTAAAATTTAATTTCCGATATGATATTCTAAAATCGAATCATTTGCGCAGTCCACATGTGTGTTGTTTTCAAGCCAGCTGCATGAGGGTAAAAAACTGGAAACTTAACCTAGTGCAAAAACAGGTCCAGTAAGTTAAAAATGTGATTGAAAACGAATTATTTCGCCTGATTCCAGAAAATTCGGTTTAATATAAATTTGTTGATAAAACAATTACAATTGATAAACAAACAAAACAAACCCATATCATCAATTTGTAATGCAAATTATAATCAGGAGTAATCACTATTCTTGGAATATTATTAGACTGTTTCTTTTTGTTTTAGGAATTACTCTGCAAAATTTGGATATGGTTTTTATCGATACCTACAGTTATGATATGATTCCCGTGGATATTGTTTATATTACTAAAAAGCTAAGACGAAGATTTACAAACCATAATTAATTATGTAGCTCGAATTTAGTTTGAAAAATAGTAAATAATGATGTGTGGTTCGTGTGAACTTCTCAAGGCAAGGCAATCATCAGCTAAGTTAGCTACTGTATTGCAGGTGACCAGCGTTACCCGTCCAGCTAAATTATATTACTTATTTATAGGCAAATTAACCAATATTAAACGATGAAATTCCACAAAAGTTGCTAAAATGTTAGCAAATTATTTAGGAGAGAAAAAATCTATAGCATCTAACTGTGTTTAAATAATCTTTTGAAGCAGCTTCCGCAGCCTGGAACTGGATCTTTGTCCTGCAGTTTGGCAAACTCGCTCTGATGTGCGTCTAGCCAATGATAAACCTTCGGCAACGACGTAATTGATTGCCTTGTCTTTTCATCCCAAGTTTTGGATGAGCATCGAGAGAAAGTGTCACTGTCGTTAGCCTCATTGGACGACGGGACTTCTTCAATTTTGTTCACCGGTCCCTTGATAGATACTATTGAAGCATATGTGGCGCTCGACGCAGTGCTGGTCACATCTTCTGATTGTTGCTCTTCCTCAATGGTGACAGTTTGGTTTAGCTTCTAAAAGTTTCTCATTGTTTCAAGATGTGACGAATAATAAGATGTATAATTACATTAAACGATACACTTTTGAACACAGTTTTCTTCCGGTTCCGCACTGTATCCACATCCATTGCTTACTTGCGGTACTGCACTACTGGCAAGATAATGGTTTTGGTGTGAAGCTTTATAAAGTCAAGATAAGCCATCCATTCATGTAATGAGCAATTTGTTGATGCGTTTGCAATTATTGTAAACTTTAAATTACGTGGTTCCATAGGACAGTTTATTAGCAACAAATATACTGAGGACGAAGACATCTATGTGTTCGTCATCAGTATGTATATATATATATATATATCGAGCACCTTCCGCATCCGCAAAGGTCACTTCCGTTACAACTCTAGTTCGTCCACCCAAAGTTGCTTCATTACGTAAATAATGTTTTAGCATCATCACCATGGACTTGAGTAATAGAAGTGTGTTTGGATTGAAATATAAAGCTACCGTGTGGGTTAAGGAAAATCCCTGGGGAATCGAATGAAGTTATGCAGCCGGAAGTTAGCATAAACAGAAATTTGCGAGAACAAACGGTGAAGTTATATGCTCAACCGCTATACCAAAGATCAGCACTGTCGGGCGAAGTTTCGCAAGTTGATTCTGCAATTCAGCCAGCTGAATGTCGATTCCACACAATTGACTTCCTCCGCATTAAACTGATATCGTGCAATATTCGGATATTCGTCAGATGAGGAAAATTATAGTGATAATTGTCACGAATGTTTTAACGAAAATAAATATTATGATAACGTAGCCGTGTGTGTTTTGGGTTAAACCTGAGGGATATGGTGTGTTTATGCGGAGGGAAAATATAGCGGGACGTATGAATTGTGGATGTAAAGGTGGATAGAAGAAGTTTCGGCGTCCCGAATCCAAGAAACAGTACCCGAGGGAATGCCGCGAACGCGTGGTGTTGCAGGATGAACTGCGCGTGCGTAGCTATCGTTAAAAGCACGCTGCAGTGCGGGTGCCGTCCCGTGATGCCCTTCCAAGTCTTATCTTACGCCCGTAAACCGACAAACAACCGATACAACTCGTTAGCGCTAATTAATAACTCTCCAAATTGACCTGTATCCACATTTTGCCTACCAGCTAATAACTAATATCCACGCAATCGGAATCCATCTTAAAGTTACGAGCATTTCTCTCTAATTACTTCACCAGTAACTCACTTCTCACTGGACCCTATAACCTCACCAACTGACCACATAAACTTTGACCTCTGTATGTACATTACTTAGCAAATTAAATTTGAGCTACTACTGTTGCATTAATGCAACACACATACACATTTTACAGGTACTTATAAGGGGTAATTATAAATGATTGTAGTCGATGTAACCCATGCCCATGTGTCGCTTTACCAAACAAGTAAAAACGTACATGAGGTTATGCAACCAATTTAACAGTTGCCTATAGAACAGTAGTGTCGTAGTAGTAATCAGTTCAACGAAGCGTATTGTCCACTATTAAATAAATAAATAAATCATAAATCATAAAAAAGCACAATAAATCATAATTAAATTATAAATAAATCTATACTACGAATACAACTGACCCAACTCCTTCAAGTGTTATAAATACCTCGCAGTAGGAATCTCAGATAATATGTAACTCGATATTATAGATTACTTTTGAATTCAAGACCATCCAATGATACAAGACAACAATAGTCGATTATGGCTTTTGTGTGAACATTGCTGGTTGGTATACTTCAGTTTTGTTGGTGGAAGTTATGCTTCATCCACGTGGTAAGTAATTCTCCTACTTAAAATTTGAATTCGCTTCCAATTTATTGTGTAACACTATCATTTAGAGTGAAATAGGTATTGTTATGATATTTCGAATAGCCATTTGCTCGTCATAAAACCATAAATATTCAGAGGATGGTGTAGTGCATTGCACGTCGGAGTGTGCCCATTGTATGACCATCAATTCAAGCCATGGCGGTAGGATTGTATTGATTCCAGAGAACAATATTTCATACAGTATCGGAGCGATCCCTGGGGACGAATATGCATGCATTCACACTATCAGAGATTGCCGGAAAGGATGCTGTTTATATTTTTATGTGTCGTATATGGGACAGGGCTTAAAGAGAAAAGTATCCCGGTTGAACAGCGCCTGACCTAAATACCCTAGAATTAAACTGAATAATGTAGCGGTTAGCTTATAAGCTGCGAAGAAGTTGACACTGCGGAATCGTGACCCTTTTTTAACGATGTTTACTCTGTTCCTCAACGCTCGCAGACGTGTGTGCGAGATCGTCGCGCTGCGTCATGTATAAAATTAGAAAATTAGCGGATTCTCCCAACTCGAGGGACTCCAAGTCAATATCTCCACGTTGTTTACCTTATCCGGACTGATTCACTCACCCAAATTGTATTCCCAAACAGTTCCACATTCGCAGAAAAGGTCGGCTTCATAAAGATAAAAAAATCTAGCCCTACTCGATACTACCTAAACACAGGGCCATTATAAATGATTACAGTCGAAGTAGGAAATGCGTACAGTAGGTTATGCAACCAATTTAACAAGAACAGCGGTTGGACACAAATTTTAATTTTGATTTCCCTCCCTAAGGCAATTGTGTCGGTATTATTTAATTAAGTAATGCCGTACCGTCGGGTTCGACCTTAGGCGTTCTGTCTCCGAAATAAATGATCAACGGATCGCATACCTAATGTCAAATACCGCGATTAAAGGAGTTAATTAACTAGTTCTATACTCGCAAAGCCACCGGCTTCCGGCTTCACAGGGACCCAACTCTCTTAGTATCAGCGATTCAACCCCATGGAATATATACAACATCGGCACAAAAGCAGAGCCGGCGCGTCACCCCACCCCACTGAAACCACCTTAAGAAAATGACCGAACTGAACTTCCTACAAACCACGCCCCCCCACCAGCCTCCTCGAAAGGAACTTGAATAAAATACACGAAACCAGATCAAACTCTAACCCCTATACAGCAAACTTCTCATTGAAATCGCATAACTACAACCATGTTATTCTGAATGAATTCCTCTCAGCACTTTCCTTTCCGTTTTGATTGTCTATCTCTTGTTCTTCTAACAAGTCCATTACACGTGTGGAGCACGATTGGCTATAGTTTTAAAGAGCTTACATCAACATTAATTTCCTGGTAATGATGACAATGCTCTGTCTTCCTCTGTTGGTTCTATTCGGTATAAAACAGATTGATGCATACTCGGAACTGAAAGAAGTAAAAGCTATGGGATACCCCAGGGTATTGTATTGGGACCAATTCTCTATCTACTACATACAAGTGACCTGAAAGTATTTGAGTATGACTCTGGATACAAGGCTAAGGTGGAAAGAACAAGTTAGGAAGAGAAGAGAAGCTCTTGGTGTCCCACAAGTCATCCAAGAGATCACATAAGATTCGTCGTTAAGCATGAATCTCGTCTAAGCCACCACACCAACGTAGAGGCCCTGCAGCTACTGGACAACCAGAATCTAGTGAGAAGACGAAATAGAACTAAACACTGAGTGAAGTGTTAGTGGTTCTTGTTGAGAACAAAGTAAGTATAGCTCTTTGTAGAATGGTTTATAGTATACGAAATAAAGCAAGGCTTTCTAAGTTTGTTTTTTCCCTAAAGATTGAAGGAAGAATGGTGTAAAAAATGGGAGTGTATCAGGTTGCCTTATTTCCAAGTGTGAACAGGAGCGAAAGAGGGGTTGGGTAAAATATCGACTGTCGAAAGCTTAACTGATAAGGGGATACTTTCACACTTCACAACTATCTGCAATATTTCATTCCGAGGAGCTTTAAATGTGAAATGGAGAGATCTCGCTTCCGGAAAAGAGACGTAAACGACCAAATAATTCTTATTACCGATATCCCTTTAATGGCGTTTATTTACCGCTCAAATGAGAAAAGTTCGGTAAAAAGAGGACTCTTAATTTATTTCCGCTCCTTCCGGATGCAATGGTATCTCCGGCGAAATATCAATTAAAGTAACTAAGGCGTTAAATAACTTTTAGTTTCAATTTGTTTCGTAAATTACTGTTGCACCGAACTTTTACTAGTTGACGAGCATTTCTTTCAATTTATCGCTTTGTAGCGCCCGGCGAAGTTGTATTAGTAATTCCCATTTCGCATTCCACCGCGTATTCGCGGAACAAGCGTTTAATTCCAACTCTTCGCTTTCAATTGCGAAGTCAAAACGGGAAATAGGAAGAACACCAGGTGAGACGAGCAGAGACCGCAATCCTCCGAAACGCTGAGGGGATATTTCACCCTAATTTTTCCAGCTGAAAATGCTCGAAGTGAGACGCAGAGATGTCAGAACTCCTGAAGGTAATGCCATCGTCTCGGCCCTATTTTTTATAACACGAAGGCATTATTATGCAATGACATCTCTCAGCAATTTGGTCACGTAAAACGTATTGCGTTCCCAGAAAATTTAAAACACACATTTATTCAAAATATTCTTATTATCACGTCTCCCCATTTCGCCCTCCACGTCCATTTTCGTACAGCATCCTATAGATGGCGCCAGAACTGCTCCTCCGCCACAAGGTGTTTAGTGTTTTTCAGTTGGTAAGAAATAACACCCCACGTCAACTGTCCAACTAGAATTTCAAGTACACCAGAACTATGTCTTGGTTTCTCAAGCGGTTGGGAGAAGCTCTCGAAGTAACGTTCCATTTTCAAATAGTTTTCTTCGTATTTGTCTACAGACATTTGCCACCGAGATCAACCATAATGCTGTACCTGATTCGTGAGTAAAAAATATTAAAACGATCAAGTCAATTATTGACAACTTGTTGTTTTAGTGACTCTAAACATCGTACTATTCTCTGTATTGATTCTGTACTGCCTCGAGTTTGCTGAATTGCTGAAGGAAACGACAACGCAGTTCCAGACGATCTACAACGCCCTCAAGAAGATTAGAACTATCTATCGGATGAAGCATCTAACAGAAGACTAACCTAATGCTGTTGTATTAAAAATTTAATTAAATTAAACTTTTGGAGAAGCAAACACAGGGTTTTATTTTGTTGGTCATGAAACCACGCCTACTAGTACCCACGGTCCCGTACACCGGTCTGCTTACTAACTCGATGCGCGTAAGCAGACCGGTGTAGTGGATCGTGGTAGTAACTAACTTCACTACAATTTTCAATCGCACGGCATTTCTGTCATTGAATTAAGCCACTTCTTGAACATGGATTCTTTAATAGAATTTCGCGACGAATTGGAAGATTCTCTAATGAGAATTGGTGAAGAAACCCTGGTGTACGTGTCATATGTTGAGGCATGGTGTAAGAAGTTGTACGATGGTCTTCCGCCCATCAACACAATATTATTCTACCTAATAGGTAAGTTGAGAAAATATCAATGCTGGCGAAATGTAATATAATGTTTTTGCAGTTGTGGTTTTGATAATGACTGTTTTTGCATATACTAAAATGGCTTCGACACTTTTGCAACTCGTGTCTGAGGTGAGTCGCTTGTCCAGGATCACAAAGGATCTGATCGTTGAAGCCAACATTGAACTGGAGTACCAGAAACGTGCCAGCTCCGTGCATGGATAATTATGACATACTTATAATGTACTTATTTAGAATGTACTTGATTTAAATTGAATAAACTGCTTGCTAGTTATTTTTGTTTTCGCAAAAAGTGATGTTAAGGTTGGTACTCCCGTACGACCTACACTAGTCTGAGTGAGTAGTCAGTCACTAACACCTATTCGTCGAAGATGATCATCCAATTTTTCCGAAGGATTTACAATAATCTTATATGGATTTTATTGTATGTCATTTGGATATGCAATGGTTTCATGGAGGAGGTTACACCCATTACACCCATCAACATGATTTTGCTCTGCGTTATTTGTAAGTATCCGTCCATAACCTGATGCATAATAGTGAGCCCCCTTTTCCAGCAATTATTTATGTTTTGCTTCCCTTGGTATTGTATCATAATTTCTTGGTGTTTTCCGAAATTCTTGCTGAATTGGTTGGAGTGACCGATATTATAAAGGAGCATCTGATGAATATCACAACTAATCTATAGGATTACTTGCTGGTAAATTGTTAATGAACATTGTTATAGTGTATTGCGACCCATGGATCATCGAAGTGTTCTACGCCGTGATAAAAATCATTCTGAGACCTGTTTTCGGATTAATTCGGAACTTCCGTGGACGACAATTACCGCAAGTAACAACCACAGTGTTCCTCTACTTAATCTGTTAGTATTAAAATAAAATTAAATAAGCCGTTCGTAACGAATTATTTGTTTCAGTCGTTTGCTTAGTGGTGATTTTTGTTATCACTGCTATATTTTGTAAGGAGTTTGCAACCAAGCTCAAGGAAATTTCGTACAACCTGTTCGCCATCAAGGAATTGGTTATCAAGGCTAGCATGAAGTTTGAAGCCAAACATGCCATCTATGCCGATACTCCTGAGGACGATACAGATGAATAAATTCCACATGTAGTTAGTTATTTATCCATTATGTACTTTGCGTTCGAAATAAATTAACGAAATTCTAGTTTTGCATTTTATTGGAAAAAATCAATTATTCTAGTGGTTCTCAAAGTGTGCGCAAAGATTGGGAACCACTGCATTAATCGTCATTGGACGTTGCCACCAGATGTCGTCTGTGGTCTCCACATCTAATCGATACAACCTAACCTCTACAATTTTGCAATTATTCAATAATGGCCGATAGAATAACCCACGTACAGATTTGCGATGTTATGGCTTGTCTATGTATGATGTATTATGGGTTGTCATACGCTGTAGACAATACGTTTGCTAATTATGATGAAACGGATGCAGAAATTATGATTTTAATTTTAAGTGAGTTACTCTAGATTTTAGGTGTTTGTTGTCTAAGTTTGCGTTGTTCTTTCAGTTAACTGTGCTCATATCCTGTTCATATCGATAATTATGGGGGTATTGCTGCTGCCTGATTATCGGGAGGAAGGAGGTGCCATTTCCCAAACAATCAAGAGTGAAGGAAGAGGCGTTATAGATGAATAAATATGGTTTATACTAATAATCAATGTTAAATATCTATTATATTTCATAATAAAACATTTCTTAAACATCTATTTAGTTTATTTGTTTTTTGGTTACGTAGTACCAACCTGTTAAGTTAGAAACCTTGACTAAAGTTGGCCATGGACCAATGGCAATAGGAGGCACCCTCTAATGTGCAATTGTTCACTCATGTGTATTCAGTCATAGTAGCTCTCTCAAAGCAGCATCATCGTTATAGAACAAATGTCTAAATTTTAATTATTATTTCAGTACCGGAGACTACAGTTATATCCAGTAATACATCAAACATTAATTAATCATCAAAAATCTTCGAACGTTCGTTGAAAATGCCGATATTAACGGGCAGTAAGTACATTGAGCGTTGAGGTTATGTAATATATCTGTCAACACGTTTGGTCTTTTCCAGATTTTGGGATGCTGATAATGTGCGTGATCGTGTCAGCCGTACTGGCGGGTGGCATGGCACCACCGTTGCGGATGATGCGCGTGGTACAGTTCTTCTGTCAGGAGATTCGACGCAGGATCGCCGAGAGCCGCCGAGCAAGGCGAGCAAGAATTAGCCTACCACCAACATACCCATGGCCGACATCTACCTTGGAGTCAACACCCGTACTCACACCCGTACCTACACCCCCACCTACACCCGTACCTACACGCTCACCTACACCCGTACCTACACCCGCAACTCTTGCACGTCCTAACGTCGCCGCACCAATAGTAGAACCAGCACCATCAACAAGTGCAATCTCTCCACCAGAAGCCCAGCAAGTCGAATGTCCGCCTTCGGTTACAATTACCCGCACGGCATCTTCCTCAACTGCAACTACCCTGCGACCATCTACTATCGGACTCCTTAGGTCTTGTAAATCTGAGACTAGATCACGACAACCGTCAACTAATGGACGTAGGGCTCTCAAAAAGGTATCGGCTGCACGACAGTTAACTGGCATTCTCAAGAAACCTAAGAAACCGGCGTCGACTACTGGACTTCATAGGACTCCTCAAGCGTCACCAACTGACATTCGTAGTACCCCAAGTGCGGCGACGGTACCAGCAATACCATCGACCAGTGGAGTTCCTGCCATGGCCAGTGGTCCATCAACACAGCCCATACCGGGAAACGCCAAGGAACCAGAAAAGCCCACACCATCAACTTCTAGTGGTACAAGGCTGCATAGAGGTACTGCAGTGGCTGCTAGGAAGAGACAACGACGTAACGCATCAGAAGGCTCTGGCAACCCTTCTCCAAGACGACCAAGAAGGTGCCATCGCTCTAGATCGACGACATCCGAATCAGATAGCAGTTCGACACCTGCACGCTCTCCAACGCCCAAGAAACAACGCCGCCATTAAAACTTTCACGAAACCATTTCAAAAATGTTCAGATTCTTGATGTTACACTTTCTGCTCCGTTGCAATATTGATTAAATTAATAATGATACTGAAAAAATGGTAGTTGTCACTCATGTGACAAAGAGAGCAATGTTGCAACGGAATGTATTAAATGTTTGCTTTGGTATAAAAAAAATCCCTGATTAAATCAAATTTGCTTGTGAAATGATATCATATTGTACAATGCTTCCAGGAATACACCATTTGTTTATTTTGTGTTGTTGTTTTATTCTCATTTTCTACATAATACATCTAAAAAGATAGAGATATCCATTATTTGTCAAAAAAATGCAATTGCAGGCCTTTTAAAAAGAAAAACTATGTACATACTACTTTTGAGCAGATATGCCCTAAACATTTTGCTAAAGATGTTTTGCTAGTTTTGAAAATACGTTTACGGGGACTCTTATGAAAAATGTCTTCACTTGTAAAAATTTTGCACAGACGTTTCAGCCTAATGACATGTGTGCTCTCACACACACAAAAACAGACAACGCTAAAACCTCACTTCATGAGCAACGTTTGAGAACGTATTTGTATTCAATTCAAAAAGCAACCAACAATACGTACTTAATAACATGACTGTATAGCAATTATGTAGACACAATTTAAAAACTTTGGTTAGTATGTTAATGTGAGAAATCACGTGTGCCTTGGGTGACTTAATAAAAAGAAGTAGCCCTCGGAACGCTTTTGTTTGACGCCATATTGGCTGTGCTTCTTTACGCGAATTGTTATCCGAAGATGCTGTTAACATTTTTGAAGAGGTTTCTTACCTCATTGTATTTAGGGCACTTATTGTACTCCATGGTGGGTCATTACATCTCACCAATCCCCCGAGCTTGGATTGTGATGACTTTAACCGTGACAAGTAAGTCCACGCAGCCGAACTTATAGTGCATAAAAATGAATCTTGCATATCGTTACAGATACCCTGCTGGCATTAATGAGCTTTATATTATTGCTTTTCCTGACAGTAGCTGTTATTATGGGCGCAAAGGGGGTTGACTTCCTTATTAATGTCCGCTACATGATGTTGCGCTTTGTTGGAATGGCTGGGCCAGTCAACGATCATTTTAATCAAAAAGTTTTCGACATGATTGGACGGGGTGATGGCGAAGGACAAGCTGAATCAGATAGTTGGGAAACCGAGGATACTTCTGAGAGCGATCATGAAGATAGTTCCCAGAAAAGGCCACCTTCTGCAACCAGAACATGTTTTGTTACCGTTGATACCGGCTGCGGAAGGATTAAAAAGGAATTCGGTTTAACTGATGAGGACAGTAACAATGATGGTGTTGACTTGGCCCCGTACCCGTTGGCGTTTATGTTCGAGGCCGACACAGAATCAGAATAATCATTCGAAACGCGTCGTGCATGTCAGTAACATTGCGTGGTCTTGTCTTTTGTATTGTTTCAAGTTGATGTTATAGTTTGTATCTCCTCCATACCTCCATTTCCTATCATCATGTTCTTTTTGTTGTTAGTACTCAATGTGTTTGAATAATAAAAGCTGCTAACTAAATGTTTATGCAACCTCATTTACACCCAATAAATCAATATCTTTGCAATTCGCACTTAGAGGCCTTCAGAAATGATATTCAATGGCATTCTTTGTTTCACTGGTAACTAAGTATGTTGCCATGGCGTTCGTTGTTACTGTTAGGGATATTTATTTCATTAGGTTTGACAGATTGTTCTGGTAGCTTAGTTTGAAAGGTGAATTTGACACATTAAGTACCGCAGCAGCAAAAATTGTAAGTAAAAGTAATTAATTAGTTTTTATTCCGCTAAATCTAGTTTAAAATTATAAATCAATTCTAAATCAATCCCTCATTGTTTATATTTATTATTACCTTTATTAACCTGCATATCCTAGACCTACAGTGCATTTCCATGTCAATTTCTATTCTTAGTTAGGGTTATGTCCCCCGATATTTCATTTTCTGTAGGTCTGTAAACTATTCTTCAGGTCTTTGGGCTGGGCCACGGACCGAGCGACAGCGGAGCGGTGGCGTCGGCGCTGGGTGTGTATATATCTATATATACTTATGTATATAGGTATATACACAAGCAGCGCTGACGCCACCGCTGCGCTGTCGCTCGGTCCGTGGCCCCAGCCTTAGTCTCACCAGTTAATCATTAACCTATTATTGTTCACTAGAATCTACAATGGACGTCGATGAGCAGGAAGCTGGACCGTCCTCCGCAGAACTGGCGTTGGATGATATGACGTCGAAAGACTACTATTTTGATTCCTACGCCCGCTACAGCATCCACGAGGAGATGCTGAAGGACGAAGTGAGGACCTTGAGCTACCGCGATGCCATGTACCGGAATAGGAGGATCTTTTCGGGCAAGGTTGTGATGGACATTGGTTGCGGTACTGGAATCCTCAGCATGTTTGCTGCAAAGGCTGGCGCCAAGCGCGTCTACGCTGTCGAGTGCTCCAAAATAGTCAATTCGGCTGTAGAGATAATAAGACAAAATAACCTGGACCACGTGATTGAGGTAATTGACGGCAAGTTAGAAGAGATCAGCCTTCCTCATGGAGCCGGCAAGGTGGACATCATCATATCAGAGTGGATGGGATATTGCTTACTCTATGAAAGCATGCTGGAAACTATTATATTTGGCAGGGACAAGTTCCTCAAGCCAGGAGGCTGCATGTTTCCTGATCGCTGTGCTCTATTCTTGGCAGGTGTGAACAACCGTAGTTACAAAGAAGACAGGATTGATTGGTGGACCAATGTTTACGGATTCGACATGAGCGTTATACGCCAAATTGCGATCAATGAGCCAGTAGTCGATAGCGTCGAACCATCGCAAGTCGTCACCAATAGCTGTCTGATCAAGGAAATCGATCTTTACACAGTACAGGCGAGCGAAATTGATTTCGTTACGACGTTCCAACTCTACGTCCGAAAAGATGACTACATCCACGCCCTGGCTTCCTTCTTTACAGTGGAGTTTACAAAATGCAATCCTACCGTTGGATTTACCACTGCTCCAGGTGCCCCTTACACCCACTGGAAGCAAACCCTATTCTACCTGAACGATGGCATCACCGTCAAGAAGAGCGATACCATCAATGGCCACTTCAATCTCAAACGAAACAGCAACAACAACAGGGGACTGGATATCACCATCGATATTCATTTCAAAGGCGCTTTGGCCGAAGCAGATGACATGATTCTATATAAAATGCATTAAATTAACTTATTTTCTATTTGGCATGTAATTTCTTCATTCATTGTAGTAAATTTCCAGTATCAGCAAATAAAATTTCACCAAATTATGTTCTTTTTTAATATTATAATATTTTGTTAATATTTTTATTACTAAGTAATACTTTGCTAATCCATCCATACTGCAACATACCCAAAACTAGCAAAAGTACCAAATGAAACAAACAAGCCACGTCAGACCGCTCTTAATTAAAATAATTATGTATACATTTATTACATATACTAAAAAAAATAGATTGCAGTGCGTCTTGAATACGCAGCGCCATCTCCGTGAAACAAATTGATGTGTAACGGATTTGACATTTCGATTAAAAACCAATACGCTAGAAAACGCTAATTAAAGAACGTAATGATGGAATTCATCAAAGAGTGGGTAGGATTTACTGCTAGTAAGTAAATGAATCAAAGCGCATATAGAATAAGTAGTAATATTATATTTTTGTATTTGTAGGGGCTGTTGGTCTCAACTTGTTGTTAGTATTTTTGGTCCTTCTCAATGTGATGTTGAAACTTGTGATATGTATAATTAAGTTAATTATATCTCGACGTAATTATTTGATGCACTTCTATGGTGAACTGTGGGCCCAACTACCGGAAATCAACTTTCATCAGATGCCCTACAATAGAGTATATCAGCTCTTCAAGTTCGAATAGGTTGGACTACGATGGAGCATGCCATTCTTTATGTATTAACATCCTAAATATATCGTTATAATTCATACTTGTTCAATAATAAATTAACTGTTAAATTAAACCATTTTTATAAATTAACTTCATGTTTTATTTCATTTTTAATTTAGGTTAGAATGTCAAATGTCAAACAAGAACGAAAGAGGGGTGCATTCTATTTAAATTTCTGAAAGCCAAATATTAACGTACTGTTCTATTTCAATATATTGAACACATATAACAATATAAACTTCTAAATAAATACAAATTATGTTTTGTGTAATTTATTGTGACAGTTAACAAATCCTCAAACTCCCTCCATGACGCACAAACCGCCATTGCTGGTTGCATAAACTCCTAAATTCTCGGTAGTTCCTGTCAAAATCAAAACGATTGTTTGTGTCATAACAAACTTTAACCTCAATTGAAATTTATAACTTCTACACGATGTACATGGTTATTGCGTGTCTAGTTCTATGTAAGTAGGTAATATTATAAATAAATCCATAAATATTGGAATTATTGCTTAGGTACCGTAACTGCGGCGTTTCTGATTGCCATTCGCAATCTGTTGATGATCTTTAAATGGATATTCGATCTCGTCAGCGCTTGCATTAAGGCCTTGATACAACTTTTGGATACTTGGATAGGCTTTGATAATGACGCACCCATGGATACTATGGAGACATACCTTCTGGAGGCGTTTGAATTAAACCGCGATGAAGTTGAAGACATTTCATCTTTTTAAGTGTTAACATGTTTGGTGTATTTTGTCCATTTATTGTTATTGCCTGCGTATTGAAAACCTACTAGACGAATAAATTATTGCCGAATTAAAAACGACGTTTTATTTGCAAATTATTTGCGAACAAAATTATCAAATTCCAAGAGAAATATTTCGAATTGTGATTACACGAAAACAATACCTCCAGGGAAAATGATCCTTTGGTTATCTAGTCCTGATTCACAATTGTACCGAACTGCTAACAATGCATGTGCAAAGTTTACAGATATCTCATTACAATTTATACAACTTGCGTATGAATCCAAGCCTCATTTACGCGAAGGCAGTGTTGACAACCACTTGAAGCTATTAGTAAAGCAGCAGCGAGTTACGGACAAAATGAACTTTCAAATTTTCGCCTTTTCAAGTAAGTTACAACGTATCATATCGCGGCGATAAAATAACTTTCCTATTTTTAGTGTTCGTCATGACCATACTTGTTGCGTGCCTCTACTACCTCGGCATTCTCCAGGTTATGATAGCAAAACTGCGAATGTGGTGCCAGAAAACCGAAGAAGAAGATGACAGTTATACAGACTCAGAAGCACAGGACGAGGATTTGGTATCAGTGGAAGTTATTTATTATATCACAAGTATTTGATGGATAATCTCAATAAATAATGTAATCTGTTAGTTGTTTCTTTATTGAAAGGTTTGTCCAAAAACTTTTGCTTGTGTATACAAGCAACTGTCAATCTTGAAAGAGGTTATGCAACCAACTTAACTTTTGCGTGACAATACCTTTTCTTTTGATATCATTGCCTACTTCGACTACAATCATTCGTAATGACCCTTTATTTTGTCAAAAGAACAGTAAAATGGATGAATATGAAATATCCATTTACGAAAATCCATTTATTACATTTATTACTAGTGCATATGGGTGTCGAATTAATTGTCCAATTATTATATATACCATTTGTTTCGCTCAAACGTGGTATGGTGTGAGTTGATAATTAAAAATCAACAGGAAATATTTGCGTTTGGCGTCGGAATCCATTTTCTGCCATGGCGTGTAAATATTACTGGTGCACTGATCGACATACGTCGGAAATGGCTTTCATTTAGTTTCCGTTTATATTTATTTGGTTACGTTGTAGTGTAAACAATATCTAGATTAAATTAAAAGCTTCCGATCAAAACATCACTTGAAAGCCAAAATCAAAACATCGTTTGGCGGAAACACGTCTGAATATAGATCAAATTTACATCTCGAATCTGTAAGTTTGATCACGTATATACCCAGGAACTGAAGGTATAAACCGGTTATGTCAGTGGAAATCGAACGTCTCAATTTGTCGCTTATTGTGTTACGCGCGGATTCATTTGATTTATATGACACTGTCAAACTTCAGTAATGGGCAAAGTGCGCCGTAATTAGATAAGTAATTAGATAAAATATCACTAAAGAAAAAAAACTTTGCCGTATAAAGTGTTTTCGCTGAAAATATTACCAATGCTTCATGAAGCAAAACTACCTGCACACTGGAACGGTTTTTGCCTAATGGACCATATTAAATATGAATCGAATAGACATTTATCGTTAGGAAGTATTAACTTAAACTCCCAAAGCGTTTAGCTGGTAAATTTCTACTTCAGACGGAATTTGTCATCATAGTTTTACATCTGGAATATTTCCTCCAACCCCACGTGTATTATTTATTAAACGAATACACGACTACTGTACCCAAATAACTAACTAATACATGCAAGCTAAAACCCAAAATTACCTGTATTTCTGTTTTGTACGCACTAACATAATTACATGTAATATTGAAACGATAAAGGTATGCTATGGGCTACCACCAGGGTTCATAAGGCCATTTACCACCAGTCTTCAGGATGGCTTATTTTATGTTTGTTTCTTCCCGAATCTCCTGCCCCCCCCTGCGCCCCCCCCCCTGCGCCCCCCCCTGCCCCCACCCCTGCCAATATATACCACAGTATTAGTTACAAATATGAAGTTCAGCGTCAAAGTTTAGCAAATTGTGCCGTTTTGGGCGTCACGTATAATCAAGTAAGGTCTATAAGGTCACGCTTGCATATAGCGTAATGACGTTCTGACATTTTTAACTTTACGAGACACTATTGTAGTGTGCCACAAAATCTATATTCCAAGGTAGGGGAAGGAAGCACGGTGGTTTCACATTCAACTTTAATCCTGTATAAATAATCGTTATCTGTTTATATCTTAAGGAAATGGAGACTATTAAAGGGCCATTATAAATTATTGTAGTCGAAGTAGTACATGCCCAGGTAACTATATTTCTTCCGCTTTACACAAACAAGTACGAAACTTACTTAGGTTATGCAACCAATTTAACATACGCGAAAACACAAACACAAATTGATAAGCCTGTATTATTACTTGGAGAACTAAAAGAAGAACTAATCATTTATTTATCCATTTGTTTGCGATGCTAAACCAGCAAATAGAGAAGGAACGAAGTGCTTTTTTTTCTCTTGCTACGCTGAGTATGGAAAACATTGTGTGCCGCTCTCAGTTTTGCTTTGTTTTCATGGCTCGAGTATATTGCATGCTGGCTTAAAAAGTGTAAATACGAGCAAGTTACCCATTATTAATTATATTATGCATGCCTGGCTGGGCCGTGTTCAGGCGCCCAGCTATTCGGACGAAAAAAATAAACTGAAGGCATCAACGAAATTTGTTTTCCACAGAATGAACGTTCTATCACTGATTACCACTCTGTAAAGGAAGATTTTCATTGTACCATCGTTTTTCGCCTTTCCATACGTTGTGCTCAAATCAACGAGCGTTATTTGAATAGATATGTGCCTTAAAACAAATACTTCGAGCATTAGTTTTAATAATTTGAGCATTAAAATTTTATTGGTCAAATATTTTATCAAACGCTTATAATAAATGCAGGTTTTATTTGAGTTATTGCGCATATAATTTGTACTGGGTAATAAATAACCAGTTGATAAACAGAGACAGTTGTCTGGATGAATACTAATGTCCCGTCGCATTCTATTATTCGGGAATATTTGCTGAATGTATACAATTTCCGAGATACAATCCTTAAATGGGAAAATGTAGTCCCTCAGTTTGCGTCTTTAGTGCTGCTTTTATGTACGTCAAGCAGACGGACAATGTGATCTGAATGAAGATGGAGATTAAAAACGTGCTTTGAGCGACTCCCTCGCCGAATTCAAACGGAATTTAAGATTCTACAACTTGACGGCAAATGAAATTTGTTCGCTAACAAAAACTGATTTCCCCTACCTTGATATCCAAGTTCAAATATAGCCTCCCGAAAAAAAACTTTGTCCATTGCGTTTTCGCGAGTATATATATATATATATATATATATATATATATATATATATATATATATATATATATATATATATATATATATATATATATATATATATATATATATATATATATATATCATATATATATTATATATATATTATAAAATTAAATTATCAAATTATATATATATATATATATATATATATATATATATATATATATGTATATATATATATATATATAGGGTGTTTACCTCGAGATTTCCTTTAAGGAATGTCACACCAAGAATTCAATTACCTTGAAGCCATAATAGACAATTGTTTCAGGTTTTCACTGCTATGGCGAGGGGTCGTCATACGGAATTATATTGTTAAGGCAAATATAGCCGAAATTGTATTAGGCGCGGGGCAAAATTGAAATTTTATATGCCGGGCGTTAAGCTAAAGGGGCCCAAAACTCGGCTCCCCTGTCATTAACCGCTTTTCCAAGGGCACACAAAGCTCGTCACTTCAATTTACCAAAGCAACATGCAGACACCATTATTTCGGAAATGTGCTTCCTAAGTTAACTTACCTAAGTTAACATTACAAGGGGTAGTCGAAAGAACTAAAGCTCCGACGCACGTATCAATTTGGTAAAATAACAAGATGGGTTGTTGGAAAATCAAAGTAGCTAGAACGCGAACTAAATTCAGGCGAATCGTTTATTTAAATTACTGCTAAGTAAGGAGTAGTAAAGGAGAAGATGCATAATTACTTCTGCGTACTCCTAATTTATTCCGTTTGAGCTTCAGACTTCAGGGGGAAGCCCGGAACATGGATTCGAAAATCTTTTAATAGGTGCTCATTATCAAGCGAGTTTGCTCAGCTTGCTTGTTACATTCAGATTAAATTTGTATTTGGAAATTCTCGGGTTATATCTCGAGTAAATCTAGTTCTAAATGCTGACGACATTGCCGTCACGGCAGTAGGTACAAATGTTGAAGGAGCAACACTAAAAACTGCAGAATACTGCCAACAGTATTTAGTGAGAAGAATTGGTCAGAATTGTTTTTTTGCAGATTTGGACTGGGGATACGTTATCAGGCAGAGGCCACTCTAGTTCCAAACGATTCAATGCTTGTCATAATAGTTTTATTTGAAAATCTGCTGTTTCCTTTCGACTCCTTTCGATCACGATATACTCCGGGAATGTCACTAATTATTTCTGCTATTTTTTACCAACTAATCAAGAACAACACACGTTACATCAGACAGCTATAACATTGTTATTTTATGTTATATTTGACACCAAACTTTAAGCAATTTTTTTTTCGATTTTTCATAATATCTAGCGTGGCATTACTCGTTAATGGCTTCAGGGAAGGCGGCTGAAAATTACTAATTTCATGCAAACGTTGCCTCGATATTACATCAAACTTCGGCATCTTCCAGTGGTGGAATTAATTTAAATTACGAAAGTAGTTTTCTGCTTTTTATTTTGCTGATGGTAGCTGTGTACTACGCAAAAAAAACGGCGTGTAATTCAATACCGCGCTTCGCCAAATGTTTCAGCTACAATTTCAGCAATGTTTCCTCTAATTGTTTCATTAACAATGCTCCTGTTCTGGCTCTTTATCGGAAATGCTATTAACGCCCCGGTGTAGACATGCATAACCTGAGGCCTTATATCTATACACAATATAGTAGTCTATACTATAGACTATCGAATTTCATTATAACCCTTCATTAATAATGGACAAGCTGTTAGTTTTATGAGCTGAAGCATAACAATGCAGTATGGGGTTAATTAGTCTCCTCTGATAACAAGGTCTAAAATTCAACTGGAAATTCAAAAGGAAATGCACGACAACAGTAATTTTCAGTAGAAATACAAATAGTATCCGAGATGGCTGAAGGTAGTTAAAGCAGTGGTTTACACTGCTTTAAGATTTATTGGGGTTGGGCCACTTTTTGGTCAACCTTGTCCATACCACGTAGCAGTAATTTATTTGTTCTAATATATATAGTACACTTGCGGAAAAAATATGTTTACAGCGCTGTACTAAAGGCAGGATGTATACATACTTTTTTCCGTGAGTATACATCGGTTGATATTGTCGACAGTATACACACTGTACTCACCGCTCTTGGTATAATGTCAATTATCAACTAGCTTCGAGGCATGAAGGATCGATTATCAATTAGCATACTCTTGTTGCATCTTGCGCTCTAATGAATATCAACTTAGCATCCAAAAATGATCGTGGCTACCTGACCTAATTTTCGAGAACGAACACAGTTTCCTGATTAATATTCGATGATGACGATACTACAACGCTAATTGGGTACTTCTAACTTTTGAAGATGGGTTATCACTTCAACAACTCTCAGAGCAAAACGTGCGGCGTGTTCGAACAATTTGTTGTGGATACAGCGTTGAATACACTGTGAAAACTACTCGACTATTTTAGAATTTTTTTTTAATAAAAATAATAATAATAACACAAGCTTTTTTTACATGATAGAAGGTTAAAAATAATAAACAATTTGAATAAACAATTTAAGTACGTGCCATTAAAAAAATGTGAAATTTTTCTAAAATAGTCAATCGACCAACTCGATATTTTCTGAAGCATGTCATATGGATTGACCCAAAGTGTTATCTAGACTGAAATGTCAATAGAAGTTAGAACTCGCAAGTTTCAGGCATACATAAAGGATAATTTACGAAACTTTGGTAATTTAGTGTCCACAAAATAATTTAAACTTCGTCCAGAGTAGTTTGCTTTGTTCGAGTGGTATAGTAGATGCTAATTTACTATTGGTTTTTCTATTAAAAGAAGTTCGGTAATGATCCTATCCATTCGATTGGTCATCGTCATGCGCTATCAAAATCAGCCAGCGAACCCAGTAAAAAATACATTAAATATTGCAGGTCATTACCTGTATTTTTCATTAACTTGCATATTAATATGTACAAATGGGTATTCTATATATATATATATATATATATATATATATATATATATATATAAAACTGATATACTAGTTTTATTTGGAGTATTAAAGTAGTTATTGAAATATATCTGTGTTTTATTATAGCGTTTTTAATTTTCGAATTATTTTTCATTATCAAAAAGGACTACCCATTTTCTGTGGATAGTTTGGCTCTTAGGTTAAAGCAGAATCTACAAGATATCAACACTAAAAGAACTGTCAACTGATCAAACCTACATCGTAGATATGATCGGGCTGACACTCGTCGCTGACGCTGCTCGTGCCCCAAAACAACTCATGCGTCAATTTGAGTCATCTTAAACTTGTATAATAATACGCTATTTTCATTTCAAAAATTTATCGCTGGTTTTGAGAATTATAACGTAAGAATTCCTGCGACTTTTCAGACTCACTTTCAGAGCAAAAACCAGAGTGGAAAATGCTGAAAGCAAGTATTCTTGTTAGCAGTGGGAAAGACAAATTCGACCTCATTTATTAGGTTGCGGTCCCGGAGAACAAATTGTTCTTTTATATTTGCGCTCACCGCCAGATAACTCCTGAATTAAAAGCAAATATTTTCGTCGTAAAAGTTTCGAAACGAGGCATTGCGGCCGCAAATTGTTACAAATACAGCGCATAACTGGAGACATAAGTAAAAACAAACATATTATCCTAGAATACCGTAAATATGAAGTCGATGCAGGTGCAGTATGAAGTTTATCCCGACTCAATGGAAAGCAGTTTAGAAGTTTAGAAGTTATTTTGTGGAAATATAATCTGAATTAGTAAATAGTTTATGAAAGTTAATATTATATAGTTAGTCATTTCCTAATAAGTTTGATGATTGAAAGCGAGACACCGATAATAACACTTGAGAGCGATAAAGCCTTTTGGTGGGTAAGAGAAAAATCGATCGTTTGGCACTTTACTGCTGGCCCGGGACTTGAAGAACCCTCGCGATGTAGTAATCTTTTTTTATAATCAATAAAATCTCTATAAAAGGATTAATCAATTTATAGAAGCCGAGGAGCTGTGTTCTCGAACACGTTCCTGCTGGTTACTGGTTACGTGTCTCGCCTCTGCAGCCAAACTTTTTATCTATCGGCCCAATTACCTCCTTATCAATTTTTACAGATACGTATACCTCTTGCTAATTACCCAATGTATCTGATCCATAAACGTGTATAATAATAATTTGTATCCCAACTACTTTGCTCGTAATCGCACATGAAGCGAAATAATAACATTCAACCACCGATCAACAACGTAAAATCGAAGTTTCAAAAATCCTCCTGAACAAACTAAAGTAGATAGAGGGCTGTACTTTTTAGAATTAATTACCCAGTGTATCTGATCCATAAACGTGTATAATAATAATTTGTATCCCAACTACTTTGCTCGTAATCGCACATGAAGCGAAATAATAGCATTAAACCACCGATAAACAACGCAAAATCTAAGTTTGAAAAATCCTCCTGAACAAACTAAAATAGATAGAGGGCTGTACTTTTTAGAATTAATTACCCAACGTATCTGACCCATAAACGTGTATAATAATAATTTGTATCCAAACTACTTTGCTCGTAATCGCACATGAAGCGAAATAATAGCATTAAACCAACGATAAACAACGTAAAATCTAAGTTTCAAAAATCCTCCTGAACAAACTAAAATAGATAGAGGGCTGTACTTTTTAGAATTAATTACCAAATGTATCTGATCCATAAACGTGTATAATAATAATTTGTATCCCAACTACTTTGCTCGTAATCGCACATGAAGCGAAATAATAACATTCAACCACCGATAAACAACGTAAAATCTAAGTTTCAAAAATCCTCCTGAACAAACTAAAATAGATAGAGGGCTGTACTTTTTAGAATTAATTACCCAATGTATCTGACCCATAAACGTGTATAATAATAATTTGTATCCCAACTACTTTGCTCGTAATCGCACATGAAGCGAAATAATAACATTCAACCACCGATAAACAACGTAAAATCTAAGTTTCAAAAATCCTCCTGAACAAACTAAAATAGATAGAGGGCTGTACTTTTTAGAATTAATTACCCAATGTATCTGATCCATAAGCGTGTATAATAATAATTTGTATCCAAACTACTTTGCTCGTAATCGCACATGAAGCGAAATAATAACATTCAACCACCGATAAACAACGTAAAATCTAAGTTTCAAAAATCCTCCTGAACAAACTAAAATAGATAGAGGGCTGTACTTTTTAGAATTAATTACCCAATGTATCTGACCCATAAACGTGTATAATAATAATTTGTATCCCAAGTACTTTGCTCGTAATCGCACATGAAGCGAAATAATAACATTCAACCACCGATAAAGTTGTTACCCCTAAATCATTATTATTTTGTTTATCTCTCAATGAGTATCGAAAAGTAGTAAAATGAAAGCATTTTTCTTGGCAAAGAACATATGACTTGAGGCCTATTTGACTTAAACAAAATTTTCGAAATAAACCGTTGGCTGCATGATTTTTGGACATGTTGTAAAGTGATTTTATTCTATTAAAACTAGATTCAAACTTAAATTTAATGGGTAATTTTAACGGCAAGTTAACACCATACTAGAATTGTTAATGTCAATTAATTTTATGTTTTCTTTTTTTTCTAGTGGCGCAATTCGACTCTCCACCAATGACCAATGACAGCCCCTAGCAACGATTGCAGAATGTTACGGTGAGTTATTAATTTTTATGGACAACTGTCTTTACACAAATATATATATATATATATATATATATATATATATATATATATATATATATATATATATATATATATATATATAATCGCAATTTAATTAATTTATTTTTTATTAAAAAATTAATATGATTACATTATGCTATTGTGTCGATTCACGTACAGTGGTCCTAATAACTTGGCGGTGTATTAATTAGCCGGATGAATTTTTTATGACCGCGGTTTGCGGAGAACTGTGCCCGAGCACGCTTATTGTTTATCGAAAGGCAACATCAGTACACAAGCGTGCCGGCTGGCAATAAATTTACTGCGAAACGTATCAATAGGTATAAATAAATATTTCGATAGCACCCACTAGTAAGTGATTAAGGTGATATTTTTATCATAGTCGCACTCTACGGCAGACACGCAGTTTAAACCGAACTAAACCGTGTTTGCTTTCGTAAAATTCACCACTCTTCTCGTCATAATTATTGGTGGATACTTGATATTTGGTAATTGGTTCAAGCGCAGTACCGACAAACTAATTTAGTGATTATGCATGACAAATTGACACCTTAATAGTCTACAGACGGGTCGACAATACTCCTGTATGTGTAGACAAGCCAGCAGCGCGGGCATTCAGCTAGATAAACCTACAACCAAATCCTAATGAGTCATTTGATACAGCTGCGGTCTGTCATTGGCTTAGAGACACCCGAACATGCTTCTAATTAGTACACGATCAAACAGATATGTACACAGGTTTCAATCAGAATGATATTTGATCCTTATAGCATGTTGGTTGTACTATCGTGGCCATATATTATGTCCCTTCTTTCGACGTCCATTTTCTCGGAAACCTAGGAGCGAAAAAATTTGAAAAAGCTCTGGTGCTGTCCTTGATTAATATGCTACAACTCATAAAAATTAGAAAGCTGTATGTGTTGGCGTTTTCCCGATTTTTCCAAATTAAGAAGAATCGGCGCTGTTTTTGCCCCGTAAATTTTATTCGTTTACCTTTAGCAATTAATTACTCCCGAAATAATCCATAGATATCAAAGAGTTAAATAGTAAAATCACCTGTGGAATGCTAGCTTTCAATGTGCATTTTTGTAAAATCATTGGATTAGTGGTTGACCCACAAAGAGCTATATTATGCAATGCCAGCCATTCCGTTATTAGAAGAGCTAGAATAACGAAATATAGACTATAGGCTACCCAATAATTCATAGGTTTAAAGTTTATTACATAATCATTGTTTATCTTGCATTTTTCATACAAAAGACCGTGCTGAAACTCCGCGTGAATTCCGACGCTCTACGGTCTTTGCGGTGCTGCGGGGAAGGGAGGCGTTAGCGATGCTGTTATGTCGGAGAGAACCGACACAGCTGGGAGAACCGGGCAGCTTATTATCAATACACAAAAAGAACCATTACTTGACAAGGTAGTAATTTTAACTAACAATTAAATTCTTAATATTTGCATAATTTTGATTATAATATGTGACCCGGTACGAGAGAAATCTCTTGTATCGATTGGCGTTTATGTTTTCTTCAGTTTTCTTCATACAATAAGGGCCTTTTCACATGGGGCACGGCGTCCGTGCACGGATTTAAAACGGCACGGCACGGTACGTGTGAAAGCTACCATTTAAACTCATACATTTCGAACCGTACACGGCGTCCATGCGGATTCGACCGTCCACGGTCGTTGTGTGCTTACACACAGGCACGGATTTCAAACGGCACGGCGCGGCGCGGCGGCGCATTTGCTGCTGGCAGTTGGCTGACAGTTGCGCAGTGTTTGCGACGCACGGTTCAGTACTATCTCATTCGCTCTGGAGCGTGCACGCATAATTGCGTTATTTTTTTTTTTACCGACGTCGGCAACGGCAGAAACGCAGACAAAGAATTTATTGGGTGCACCCAATAAATCTTAAACGTGAAAACTTGACAATTATTCTCAAATTTTGTTATTAATAGAGATAGAATGATTGTAGTCGAAGTATGCCATGAAATCAAATGTAAATATTGCTAGTTGCTGGTCTATTTGAATGGAACACCACTGTTCTATACACAAAGCTAATTTGGTTACATAACCTATTTCACTTTTGACAGTTGTTTGGGTATAGCGGCACAAAAATTATTAACATTGACACGGCCTACTTCGACTACAATCAACTATAATCATCCTGTATATATATATAATACATTTATTACGTAAACAAGAGTTTGTGCCACAAGACAATATTGGATCTTACGCATGAAACTAGTAACTTCTAAGGCAGTAATTGTTTCAACACTGGTACTGCACAATATTGTCTGCAACCGAAATAAGTAATACCAGATCAAGACAAATGGTATGATATTAGTACCTAATCAAAATAAGTGTTTCTATGGTAACAGTTAATACTCGATTATTTTTCCATATACAATAAATAAATAAATAAACATGTTCTCCTAGTCTTATTTTTTAAAAAGTGTAGAATGATAATTATTGTAAGTTTCTCTGATAAGTATTTTGTGGACGATGATATACGAATAACAGTGAGTATTAATGTCAATTGGAAACATGGGCGCCGTTACAAAATGTTCCAGGGGGGGTGCAAGATTTTTTTTAGTAATAAAAGGTGACTATACTATTAATTATTTTGTAGCGTTTTCGTTGTTTTATTTGTTATAAATGGCACTGATAGAGACATATTCGTATTTATTAGTTAGGATTCTAAAATTGACACACAACAAACATAAAAATATAAAAAATATAAACGAATACCCAATAGCCCATATTATTCGTCAAATTTAAATTGCATGCACCCTGAAAATCTCTGTTGCTTTTATGGTTGTGTCATTTTTTACACATTATTTTATGTCATTAGCCGCGGTTGATACCCCTGTATGCTCGGCAACTTATGTATGGCATATTGATATTAAGTGAATTGCAAGAAAATTTGCTGCCTTCTTATCGTTTATTAATGTGTAATTAATAATTTTTATTAAGAATATTATTTGTATTTATATTTTTGTTTCAGAATCATTGAACTTTTATCCTAAAATTTTAGATTTGGTCTGATTGACAACCAATATTGATTTTTTTTTACTTTGGAATATTTTGGAGGAAACATTGCTCATTTTTTATAAGCATTTTCAGCTCGTGTTCATCGAGCAAGGGCTAATGTATAATGAGCAACTGGCACCTTTCAAAGCAAAAAATACAGGCACCAAATGAACACAATTGATATATTAACTCTATAATCGAGCATCCAACAAAAAGTAAGTAATAAGAAATTGGTAAACAATAAAAGGTGAAAATATTATTTTAAAATGGACGAAAAACAATGACTAAATATAAAGAAAAGTTGACAAATTTGATAATTCTGTGATAACGATTATTATCGACAACGAAATTCAACAGTACTATCATTACTATTATACGTAAACACTTAAACGGCGACAATACTAAGTTAACTAGTTAATAATATTTGTTGTTATATATAAGCTATGAATGGTCTGTATGACCACAGTAGACAAATTTTTTAATGAACTCATGTCCGGAAATGTATTGTTTGAACGTTGGAGAGAGTCGGAAGATTGAACCAATTTTACAAACCGCATAGGAAAAATAGTGCCATGTATCATAGGCCGGCACTTTTAAAGTCAAATAACATTTGTGTGACTTTTTTTATTTTTTATCGTCTGTGAAAGGAGTTAATTTTTTTTTTTTTTTTTTTGGGATGTTGCCATGTGCACAAAGCCAGTGGCTTGTCTGTGCGGCAGTCGGGGAGACGGAGTATTTGAAAAATCCCCCGCCTAACCTGGGCTTGAACCCTGGACTTCTGAGTGGAAGGCATTCGCCTTATCCACTCGGCCACCTCCGCTCCAAACCGTTTTGTAATTTTGATACCAATTTTGACAAATTTGGGTTATCTTGAATTCTTTATAGAGACGTTAAACATATAAAGTTTTACATACACATTATTTATATATTCTATAATATATTAAAGCTCTATGCAGTACCTAAACGGTGTCAGGCGTGTGAACATGAGTTCGATATCATAAGTTCAGTATATTTTACCTATATTTTACACTTATTTTTAACACCCACTATATTTTAGATAAACAGCTGAACAGTGCAAAAAGATGCGAAGTACAGTAGAGCGTCAATTATCAGAACTAATTGGGACCGAAAGTCATTCGGATTATCAAATTGTTCGGATTACCAAATATTGCAACTAAATAGCAGAAAATAAGATTGGATAGAAGTTCAATCTTAAAGAACCAACACATTTCGATTCCGCTCTTCATAATCTATTAGAATGTAAAAAAGTCAAAATCGAAGGGATAACGAAGGGATATCAAAGCGATATGAAGGGATATCGAAGCATATCGAAGGGATATTGAAGCAATTTACCGATATCGAAGGGATCTATTTATAACTTTTTTTATTATTAATTATGATTTATTTCTTATTTATTTATTACAGTAGAGCGGCGATAATCCGAACTACTTGGGACCGAAGGTGATTCGGATTATTAAATATTGCAGCTAAATAGTAGAAAACACGAGTAGTGAATAGAAGATATAAAACAAAAACAACATTTTTCTGTAAACAGGAACCGAAAACAAAGTTCTCTAGGTTACTCAGTGGTTTATTTTATTATTGTTTCTTTTTGGGTGTTGATTTTATGGGTGGATTAGCGAACGTTCGGATTATCGAGGTTCAGATTATCGCCGTTCTACTGTAATTAAACCTAATAAGTATGATTAAATAAAAGCGTTGTTTGGACTAAAGCACAAAACCGTAAACTTGGCACTGACTCGTGACTCTTTCACGACGAAAACTGGAGGTAAACAATCTAATGAAACTGACATTGGTGATGATTATAATCGGCAGAGTCATCATTAGCATAAAAATGATGTGTGCGCCGCGCAAAAAATGATTTCGGGGCCTCAAAATGTGCCCAGCCTCGATTAGGAATCAGTTTCTTGTCTTACTACACAATATACTATAGTACCTATATAAAATGTCAGTAGGATTTTTTTTAATTCAGTACGGGGGGCAAACGCCCATATTACACCGAATAGTTTGGATATAGTTGGGTTCAAAATTCAGGGGGGGGGGGGCACGCGCCCCCCCCCCCCCCCCTGCCCATATGTAACGGCGCCCATGATTGGAAATACAATGTATTCTAGCTAATCCGTACGAAACCAAACGCCCTCGAACACTCCACTCCCTTGCAATCTGAACCTAGGTTTATTTTTAGACCTATGTCAAAGCACCTATATAATATTAGCGTGATTATGCTGTAGTATTGAAGGGATTAAGAATTTTTTTGTAATGTGAAGCAATTGGTCCATAACGTAAATGAATCAAAAGAAACGAAAAGAATTTTGTTAATTAATTTATGTATATTAGTAGGTTTGTTCGAGCAACACCAAAATAGGTGCATAAAGCACTTATTCTTACTTCTGCGCATGCAGAATGGGTGTATTGCCAGTCTAAAACCATCATTGCGCATGCGCAGAAGAATACCCAATTGCTTTTACTGCTGCTCGAACAAACCTATTATCACAAACATAATCAAAAATGATACATAATCATAATCATAAATATGTAAGTTACCACCAGTTTATGTAATTAGAACAGAAACAAAAGAACTTGGTTAAAAAAAACAACGGCTACTCCATTATTTAAAATTGATGCAATGGCTATCGACGTATGACGAAAACTAGTAGAATTAGCGATTTTACAACGTACGTTGATATTATGAGGATACTTTTGGCGTTGTATTTGTTATTAATATATACCTATTACCAGTGCAAGAATACAAACCGTGTGAAAAACGCACGGTGCGTGTGAATGCTACGATTTAACTCAATGCATTTTCGAGCGGACGATTGCCGTACCAAATCCGTGCCTTCGTTGGTGAGGCACGGCGACCAGACGGTCGACGGCGACGGCACGGTACGTGTGAAAGCTATGATTTAATTTCATACATTTCGAACCGTACATGGACAAAAACGCACGGTCGCCGTGCCCCGTGTGAAAAGGTCGGTACGGAATCCGTGCCTTCCTGGTGGACGGCGACGGCACGGTACGTGTGAAAGCTATCATTTAATCTCATACATTTCGAACCGTACAGGTATAAAAACGCACGGACGCCGTGTCCCGTGTGAAAAGGCCCTAAGGTTGTAAACAAGATTTTGATGGAAGCGGATAAATCTAATAATATGGAGTTAGCAGATTTTCCGATTAGTGGTGAATACTAAATTAAGCTTGCTTGATGAACCCAAAAAATATTTAAAAAGTATGCCCGATTTTGTTATATAAATATTCAAACTATTATAACAGTTTCAACAGCTTATGTATTAACAATACATATATACGTACATGCAGAAACAATATAAAATAAATACAACTCTTGATATATTACATATATTACAAACGTCAACTCTGAGCGTATAAAACTCAAAAATATCAAAAAACTTTTACAAATTTTACTATGCTAAATAGCATAGTAAATTTGTAGACACATAGAATATTTTGCAGATCACTCATTAATTTTAAATGCTAAACCCGAAACCCGATTTAAATTGCCAAGAATTCCCATGGGACTTCCAAATGCCTGTTCGTGGTTCTGTTATCTTATTGACTTATTTTGCCATTATTTTTTACTTCGGTAATCTGTCGCCGGATATCCAAATTGCGCTTCTGGTTAGACTATGCTATTATCTAGGAGCATATTTGTTCCTAAAGTGGTTGATAATGTAAAGACTGGAAAAGTGAATGTGCACGGCGTTAAGTTAACCGCAGATAAGGGTATAAGCGACACACACACACACCCTCCAATATATCTGGTAAACGGGTGCAAAGTGTGTTAGAACTTTCTGCGGGAAAGTTGAATATGGCGAAGACTAAAATATGCGGCAAACTTCGAGCGGAGGAGCCGATGGTGGCGGCTTCTTTTTTCGGCAAATCGTCCCTTTGGGAGGATTGACGTAACAAGGTAGTGTTTTATGCGCCCCCATGAGTTATTAAAACGGACCGGAAGCCGTAAACGCATTCCGCTGTAACGGAACTTGTTAGCGCGGGACTTAATAATATGATAATTTAATATTACGGCTACCCGAAAGTTATTGGTAAATAATTCCCGGACTAATGCCAGCCACCAATCTCGGCAAATTGGTTGTCCTTCGGTAAATGTAAATGCCGGTATTATCCGTTGCAAATGCCGAATATTTGCATATTCATTAATAGGCTTACGCGAAGACCGCTCTTTTGATCGTTATATTAAGGCATCAAGTCGTTACATTGCGTCCTCTGTACAGAATATGACCAAGACTGGGTTAAATTGAGCATTAAAATATGTAAAATTAAAAATTTAGGATTCGTTCGAAGCTAATTCAGAAATCTAATGCTGGGATTTTGGTTTTCAGATGAAAAAAATCGATTTTGTCTATACGTTATTTTATTGTTTAAGATCTTAAGAATGTGTGTACGAAGTTTCAACACAATATTTGCTAAATGAATCGCGGATCGGTCGGATCGCGCGCGGATCGGTCGGATCGCGCGCCGATCGGTCGGATCGCCCGCTCAACAATTTTTCCGCTCGAGTTCGAATGTTTTCAAGCCAAGAGATCTTGCAGTGTGTGGTTTTGATGGAAAATGTTGCTGGTAGTATGCGTATAGGAACACGTTAGAGGAGGTAATATAAATTAGGCTATCGTGTTAATTGTGGGGGGGGGAGTAATACTGGCTGATGTAATAGTGTTACATGAGGCGACTGGTAATCATCTCGGTCCGAATTATGTGTCCACATTTGCGAGAGCAGCCCTGGGCGCGGGGTCGATAGTTAAAGAGATGCTGAAGAAATGTTTATGCTCGCGAATTAGCATGGTTTGCCCCCGCTCAAGCTGCGAGAGGAGCTGTTAGCGTAAAGTATATTAATTAGTTTTCTGACCTAAATGTGTGCTCAAGATATAAAGTATGAAATATTGTGTCGGCAAACATTTCACTTCCGGATTCGTCTACTTACACAACCCCGCCGCAAGACCACAATAATTTCGCGCGCGAATTCCCTATTTACAAAATCTACATCGCAGCAATTCCACCAGCTATTAGCTTTCATGCAGTCTGCTAAAATCTGGGAAAGTTATTGCCAATAACCAGGAGTTACTCCGTCTCCAGCGGGGAAAATTTTCAAACCACGCTCCTGAGCGTACACGTTTGCTTTCTATAGATAGTAAGGTAAACGTCTCAAATTAAGGAATTTTTGAATATTTGTAATAATTGGAAAAGACATTTACACCGAATGAAACTCATACCCCTGAACTTCCCGAGTCTATCACCTGGACAGCACTGGAGTCAAAGCCTATACCCCATATTTCAGCAAAAGAACTCATGACCGAAATCAAAACCAACCTCATCGGGACCCTGCTGAATCAGCTACCGAGAAAAGCCGTGATAAAGTTGTTAAATTTGTTCAACGCTGCACTTAGGTTAAGATATGTGCCCTCATTCTGGAAAGTGGCTGAGTTCATCATGAGACCCAAACCATTTCAAAACTGTTTGAGAAATTACTTATCCAGAGAATATACCCAATTCTTGAGAAAAATCAAGCTATTCCATCAATTCGGCTTTCCAGCTCGACATTCAACATTGTTCAGCAATGTTTTTAGACGTGGCTCAGGCTTTCGATAAGGTGTGGCATGATGGACTCTCTGAGGAACTGGAACAGCAGCCTCCTACTGAATACCCAGAGCTGTTAAAATCATATGTGAAAGACCGTCACTTCAGGGCGAAACAAGATGACGAATACTCCTCGCTACGCAATATCAATGCCGGAGTACCACAAGGAAGTGTATTGGGACCACTGAAAATTTACAGATAGCTGCAAACAAAATCAACCTGTGGACAAAGCAATGGCGCATCAAACTAAATGAAGGAAAATCCACGCATGTAAACTACACCAATAGGAGAGTCAACTATATTCCAGTAACCATTAATGGGAACCATATTCCATACGCGGATACAGCGAAATACCTTGGCATGACACTGGATGCCAAGCTTAGATGGAAAGTAGAAAGGCTGGAAGAAACTCGACATAAAATTCCGCAAAATGTATTAGCTAATGGGACGGAGGTCAGCCCTGTCAGTGCAAAATAAGCTCCTAATGGACAAGCAATTATTAAAGCCAGTATGGGTGTATGGAATACAGTTATGGGGATGCACTAAGCAGTCTAATGTCAACCTCATTCAGAGGTTCCAAAAGAAAGTTCTATGATTCCATGATGACAACGTTAGGTCAGGTCAAGAATTGTTTAGTTGTTTAAAATGTTTTGATCATTCTGCATTATCCCTGTGGGCGATATGGGTAGATGTAATTAGTTAGGGGAGGGTTACTTTTCATGGGGGTAGTTAACAGCTGACACGAAGCTGTGATGGGCACGTCAACGAGGGACCCGCCCACTTTGATAGTCACGCTATATAGCGGTGTGTGTCTATTCAAAATCGAAGGTAAACAGATCAGATTATGATATAACTGGCAGCACTGCGGGGAGATGCGGAATCGTGTGGGAAATTAGCTGCATCTGGCGTTGCCAGGGGCCCCAGGCGGCCGGCGACAGCCGAAACTGCCAGACGAAGAAAACCCTAAGATACTTCTAAACGCAATGCGCAAAATTTGTTGGTGCACCGCGATCTTCCATTGCATTAAATCACGTGGAGATTTAGTATGTAAAGTTTTTCCAAGCGGGATTTTACGCGGCCAGCATTGTCAAATTTCCTCTAGCTGGCTCGCCGCGGAAGTTTTCCCACGTGGAGCTTTAGTTAGGATTTTTGGCACTTGCGATCTACAAGTTCCCACCTTTCATTTCGCTGGACGTTCTTTTCATTTATAATGCAATGTCTAGATTTCACGTCTCTAAACTTTCGCCCTGGAACTTCGCACGGTAGTTTTCCCTATAGCTTTGTACCGACGCCAGCATTCAAGTCGATTGTATATGCGCGGAATTAGAGATGAACTGGGGTAAACTACCAACAATACGTTTTGTACGGGGTGGGTCGATTAGCTTGCGTTTTTGGAACCTTGTGCTGAGGAATGTGTCACCATCAACAAGAAACTTGGCCATCAGGAATGTCCATCTTAACCCTGAACCTTGGAGAATCCACTATAAAGGTAGAATAATTTATATCTATCTGGTGATAATGACTATATCAACTTTTTTTAAACACATTTTTCCTTCTCAAGTTAATCAAATCAGACGCTTGGATTTCCATTATTTACACGTGAAATTGTAATAAGTACTCAATAACAAAGTAGAACGGCTATAATACAAATCTATTCTTGTACTGCATTCGATGTTCTTGGAGTGTATCCTTGTGTTTTCTCTAACAGCGCAAGATTTATCTAGCACGTCAATATCAATCAATTGACCGAGAATACCGACAGCCACTTTTCTGCAGCTGGAAGGATGGAGTAGGGTCCTAAACGTTTGTCAGATTTCATTCTAATTTGATGTTTCTTTTCCTTTGTGGGTTTTATAAAGTGCGAAACCGTTGATTTTTCGGTAGGTTAGAGGAATCTCTTCGCAGTCGATTCCAGCCTGATCTAATGTTTGCAGTTGGGATTCAGTGGGGATACACTGTGCACGTTTACTGGTGCCCGTGATGTGAAACTCTTGTAGAGCTTCTAGATAGGCAATCGGGCGAAGTTGGTGTTATTTTAATTATTCAAGTTAACGGCCGTGTTATGCCATCTTGGGGCCCTGGGCAATTTTGCATTTGGGGCCTCCTATATACAGTAAGGTGGTTCAAATTGGCTATTTTTATTTAGAAAGCAAAGATCACCCCAAATCGTTTCCCAATCAAAATTAAAAAAAAAAATTATTTAGACAATGGAAATTATCCCAAAATATAAATGATGCCAAGAATAACAGTTGCCCAGACCGATCTAAAAAAAATAATGTTAGGAGAATTGCAAAAAAATTGTTTAAACAAATGGAATTTGTTTAAACAAATGGAAATTACCTGACAAATATTTACAAACATTCAACTAGACTTATAGTAATAATTTCTATGAGAAAACAGAGAATGAAGTGATTAGAACAGTACATTTTCTGAAGAATGTACATTTTTCAGTTAAGGGTAGTTTTCAGGACACTATGGGGTGCTATATGTGTAAAATTGCGCCAAAATATAGGTTGTTCCATATGAAAAAAACAAAAGTTTGAGTTGGTACCACCTTATGGAACACCCTGTATACACGCTAATAATTTTAAATTGTGCGCCGCGGCGCTCTGTATATATGAGTGAAATCAGTTTTAAAATATCTTAATTAACAGAGGCACAATCTTCCGAGATCGCACTGTTGCAACACCCTGTATATCAACCAACCTACAACTGATATCTAAGTTTGTTACATTTACAAGTATTCTTGAAAAACCTTCGCTGCCCTTAAAGGCACGGATTTTGTTTCTAACAGCTCTTAAATGACGATAAATTGTCCCGAAAAAATCTTACATATTCTTAATTAGCGACTTAAAATCCACCTAAGTAATACCATTGTAATTATTAATTAATATCGTTGGAAAAATAATTACTAATATTAAATTACAACCCAGTAAATTCGTCGGCTATTTATAGAATTTCAAAATATCATACATACGTAGTATGTAGCGGTAAATACCGGTTCTATGTTGGACGCGTACCTCTCCGTCTCCCCACCGCTGCCCCGAGCGCGTCGGGTTTGCAGAAAAACTGGTCCTAGCCCACGTCGCAACAGGCAGATTTTCAAAATATGCACCTCAGCGCATCATAACATATATATTGACGCTTGTCACGTACGCCAGACCCGATACGTATTAGATCGCTGCGCTTTTCCTTCTTAATTAACCGGTAATTATCGCTATTTAAACTTGCGTTCGGTGATCGGACTTCGTGTTTCGTGTGACGTGAACTATTTGGTTGGGAAAACGTTCATAATTTTGCGGGATAAGGTGCCGATAAGTGTTTGTGCGCGACCACGATAATATTTCCATTGTTGCTCTCAAAGTATTGCATTCAATTTGGCTGGTCCCGGTTCGCCGGTATAAAAGGGGTTGCCGACTTGTTCCTACACGGATATGCTATGGATTAACCCTTCCTGGGCATGGACCTAAGCCGGACTTACAACCTCCGCTTCCATGAGACGCCGAAAGGAAAGCGGTAAAAAGTAGTATTAGCCGTCGTGCTTGCGGATGGGTGAGCGGAACAGGGGAAAGAGTTACCATCTAGCCGTTATAGCCGATAACGAGCTAGTCGTTATCAAAGAGTAACCTGAGACCCCGCGACACCTTCCCAAAGGTATATTTTATTCAATTACCGAATTTTGATTGCAAAATCTGTGGAAATATTATCTGGTGACAACGTGTGTCAACGGGACTATCCATAAGACTGACGAAGAGAACTGGAGGGACAACACCAAGGTAATTAATTGTTCTAGTATTGCGGTATAGCCATTAAAAAGCACCGTTATGTTTATCAGTGGTCGCGGCGTACATGACTGTAGTTTTTATCGCAACTAGTTTGCTTGTATCGCACATGAAGCAAAATCATAACAATTTAGAGTCTATAGTCAACTCTGGTAGAGATATTGTTTAAGTAAAACAAATCGTTGTTTCAATACAGGCAGAATTTTGTTATGGCGCGGCATAATTAGTCATACCATCTGCAAGTAGCAATATTGTTGGTATTTGTGCATATTTAGGCATATTTTCCATCAAAACTGTCCTTATTACATGGTCCATATTGTCCCACACGTCTTGAATTGAAGTTTTTAAGCTATTTGATAATGAGAAGATTATTTGGCTAAGGTCTATTAATTTCCAATTACAGATTCTCAGCCACATTTTGGTGAGGACTCATCATCATCAACTCATCATCAATCTTTTGTATGAAAGCCATCGGACGTCTACGAAAATTAGCACGCATAGAAGGAACAATTACAGATGTAAGTATATATTTAAGTACACTGCATATGGATTAAGTGAAAACATTTGATAGGAGTAATAATATTTTATTGTAATAATATTTTATTGCCTCAAATAAATTTTTTTTTGTGCCATTTCGTGCCATCTACTCCATTTCGATTTGTTTTCATTGTTTTTATTTGAAATATTTCGAAAACCAATTCATTTTGAAATATTTCAACCCCCTTAAACAGATTTTGCGCAACATCTGATCGGTGTTTCCAGTAATAATGACCAAGTAGGTTTTAGTCCTCCGGCAGATTATACAGGGTAATTCATTAATGATGCATAGGGCGATATCTCCGTTGGCTTAAGAGAAAGATAAAAATGGTTTATACAAAAGTTGCTTGACCTATCATTTTCCACAATAAAAAAATATTTTCATTTGTACAGGGTGTCGTATTTAACTGTGGTAGAAGGGTGGTTTGATAATGAGAAGATTATTTGGCTAAGGTCTATTAATTTCCAATTACAGATTCTCAGCCACATTTTGGTCAGGACTCATCATCATCTCATCATCAATGTTTTGTATGAAAGCCACCGGACGTCTACGAAAATTAGCACGCATAGAAGGAACAATTACAAATGTAAGTACATATTTAAGTACACTGCCTATGGATTTGGTGAAAACATTTGTTTGGAGTGAAGTAATAATTTATTGGCTCAAATAGACATTTTTTTGTTCCAAATACAGAAGTTACTAACATTATAATCACCACTCTACTCCATTTCGATTTGTTTTCATTGGTTTTATTTGAAATATTTCGAAAACCAATTCATTTTGAAATATTTCAACCCCCTTAAACAGATTTACGCAACATCTGATCGGTGTTTCCAGCAATAATGACCAAGTAGATTTTAGTCCTCCGGCAGATTATACAGGGTACTTCATTAATGATGCATAGGGCGATATCTCCGTTGGCTTAAGAGAAAGATAAAAATCGTTTATACAAAAGTAGCTTGACCCATCATTTTCCACAATAAAAAAATATTTCCATTTATACAGGGTGTCGCATTTAACGGCGGTAGAAGCGTGGTTTATAAGAAATTGTGATTGGGGGATGTTTTTTTAATACATATGAACAAGAATTTTTCAAATATTAGGGATTTGACATTAGTTTTCATCGCAACTACTTTGCTCGTATTGCACATGAAGCAAAATCATAACAATCTAGAGTCTATAGGCAACACTGGTAGGAATATTGTTTAAGTCAAACAAATCGTTGTTTCAATAGAGGCAAAATTTTGTTATGGCGCGGCATAATTAGTCATACCATCTGCAAGTAGCAATATTGTTGGTATTTGTGCATATTTAGGCATATTTTCTATCAAAACTGTCTTTATTACATGGTCCATATTGTCCCACACGTCTTAAATTGCAGTTTTGAACCTATTTGATAATGAAAAGATTATTTGGCTAAAGTCTATTAATTACCAATTACAGATTCTCAGCCACATTTTGGTCAGGACTCATCATCATCACCTCATCATCAATCTTTTGTATGAAAGCCATCGGACGTCTACGAAAATTAGCACGCATAGAAGGAACAATTATAGATGTAAGTACATATTTAAGTACACTGCATATGGATTTGGTGAAAATATTTGTTTGGAGTGAAGTAATATTTTATTAGCTCAAATAAACATTTTCTTGTGCCAAATAGATAAGTTATTAACATTATAATCGCCACTCTACACCATTTCGATTTGTTTTCATTGGTTTTATTTGAAATATTTCGAAACCCAATTCATTTTGAAATATTTCAACCCTCTTAAACAGATTTACGCAACATCTGATCGGCGTTTTCAGCAATAACGACCAAGTAGATTTTAGTTGTCCGGCAGATTATACAGGATAATTCATTAATGATGCATAGGGCGATATCTCCGTTGGCTTAAGAGAAAGATAAAAATCGTTTATACAAAAGTAGCTTGACCCATCATTTTCCACAATAAAAGAATATTTCCATTTATACAGGGTGTCGTATTTAACGGCGGTAGAAGCGTGGTTTATAAGAAATTGTGATTGGGGGATGTTTTTTTAATACATATGAACAAGAATTTTTCAGATGTTAGGGATTTGACATTAGTTTTCATCGCAACTACTTTGCTCGTATCGCACATGAAGCAAAATCATAACAATCTAGAGTCTATAGTCAACAATCTAGAGTCTACAGTCAACTCTGGTAGAAATATTGTTTAAGTCAAACAAATCGTTGTTTCAATAGACGCAAAATTTTGTTATGGCGCGGCATAATTAGTCATACCATCTCCAAGTAGCAATATTGTTGGTATTTGTGCATATTTGGGCATAATTTCCATCAAAACTGTCTTTATTGCATGGTCCATATTGTCCCACACGTCTTCAATTGCAGTTTTGAACCTATTTGATAATAAAAAGATTATTTGTCTAAGGTCTATTAATTTCCAATTACAGAATCTCAGCCACATTTTGGTCAGGACTCATCATCATCATCAATCTTTTGTATGAAAGCCATCGGACGTCTACGAAAATTAGCACGCATAGAAGGAACAATTACAAATGTAAGTTCATATTTAAGTACACTGCTTATGGATTTGGTGAAAACATTTGTTTGGAGTAAAGTAATAATTTATTGGCTCAAATAGACATTTTTTGTTCCAAATACAGAAGTTACTAACATTATAATCACCACTCTACTCCATTTCGATTTGTTTTCATTGTTTTTATTTGAAATATTTCGAAACCCAATTCATTTTGAAATATTTCAACCCCCTTAAACAGATTTACGCAACATCTGATCGGTGTTTCCAGCAATAATAACCAAGTAGATTTTAGTCCTCTGGCAGATTATACACGGTAATTCATTAATGACGCATAGGGCGATATCTCCGTTGACTTAAGAGAAAGATAAAAATCGTTTATACAAAAGTTGCTTGACCTATCATTTTCCACAATAAAAAAATATTTCCATTTATACAGGGTGTCGTATATAACGGTGGTAAAAGCGTGGTTTATAAGAAAATGTGATTGGGGGATGTTTTTTTAATACATATGAACAAGAATTTTTCAGATATTAGGGATTTGACATTAGTTTTCATCGCAACTACTTTGCTCGTATCGCACATGAAGCAAAATCATAACAATCTAGAGTCTATAGGCAACACTGGTAGGAATATTGTTTAAGTCAAACAAATCGTTGTTTCAATAGAGGCAAAATTTTTTTATGGCGCTGCATAATTAGTCATACCATCTCCAAGTAGCAATATTGTTGGTATTTGTGCATATTTGGGCATAATTTCCATCAAAACTGTCTTTATTGCATGGTCCATATTGTCCCACACGTCTTCAATTGCAGTTTTGAACCTATTTGATAATGAAAAGATTATTTGTCTAAGGTCTATTAATTTCCAATTACAGATTCTCAGCCACATTTTGGTCAGGACTCATCATCATCATCTCATCATCTATCTTTTGTATGAAAGCCATCGGACGTCTACGAAAATTAGCACGCATAGAAGGAACAATTACAAATGTAAGTACATATTTAAGTACACTGCCTATGGATTTGGTGAACACATTTGTTTGGAGTAAAGTAATAATTTATTGGCTCAAATAGACATTTTTTGTTCCAAATACAGAAGTTACTAACATTATAATCACCACTCTATTCCATTTCGATTTGTTTTCATTGGTTTTATTTGAAATATTTCGAAACCCAATTCATTTTGAAATATTTCAACCCCCTTAAACAGATTTACGCAACATCTGATCGGTGTTTCCAGCAATAATGACCAAGTAGATTTTAGTCCTCCGGCAGGATAATTCATTAATGACGCATAGGGCGATATCTCCGTTGGCTTAAGAGAAAGATAAAAATCGTTTAGACAAAAATTGCTTGACCTATCATTTTCCACAATAAAAAAATATTTCCATTTATGCAGGGTGTCGTATTGAACGGTGGTAGAACCGTGGTTTATAGTAAAATGTGATTGGGGGATGTTTTTTTTAATACATATGAAGAAAATTTTTTCAGATATTAGGTATTTGATATTAGTTTTCATCGCAACTACTTTGCTCGTATCGCACATGAAGCAAAATCATAACAATCTAGAGTCTATTGTCAACACTGGTAGAAATATTGTTTAAGTCAAACAAATCGTTGTTTCAATAAAGGCAAAATTTGTTATGGCGCGGCATAATTAGTCATACCATCTCCAAGGAGTAATATTGTTGGTATTTGTGCATATTTAGGCATATTTTCCATCAAAACTGTCTTTATCACATGGTCCATATTGTCCCACACGTCTTGAATTGCAGTTTTGAACCTATTTGATAATGAAAAGATTATTTGGCTAAGGTCTATTAATTTCCAATTACAGATTCTCAGCCACATTTTGGTCTGGACTCATCATCATCATCTCATCATCAATCTTTTCTATGAGAGCCATCGGACGTCTACGAAAATTAGCACGCATAGAAGGAACAACTACAAATGTAAGTACATATTTAAGTACACTGCATATGGATTTGGTGCAAGCATTTGTTTGGAGTAAAGTAATATTTTATTGGCTCAAATAAACATTTTTTTTTGTGCCAAATACATAAGTTACCCACATTATAATCACCACTCTACTCCATTTCGATTTGTTTTCATTGTTTTTATTTGAAATGTCCCGAAACCCAATTCATTTTGAAATATTTCAACCCCTTAAACAGATTTACGCAACATCTGATCGGCGTTTCCAGCAATAATTACCAAGTAGATTTTAGTAATCCGGCAGATTATACAGGATAATTCATTAATGACGCATAGGGCGATATCTCCGTTGGTTTAAGAGAAAGATAAAAATCGTTTATACAAAAGTTGCTTGTTCCATCATTTTCCACAATTAAAAAATATTTCCATTTATAAGAAAATGTGATTGGGGGATGTTGTTTTTTAATACATATGAACAACAGTTTTTCAGATATTAGGGATTTGACATTAGTTTTCATCGCAACTACTTTGCTCGTATTGCACATGAAGCAAAATCATAACAATCTAGAGTCTATAGGCAACACTGGTAGGAATATTGTTTAAGTCAAACAAATCGTTGTTTCAATAGAACAAAATTTTGTTATGGTGCGGCATAATTAGTCATACTATCTCCAAGTAGCAATATTGTTGGTATTTGTGCATATTTAGGCATATTTTCTATCAAAACTGTCTTTATTACGTGGTCCATATTGTCCCACACGTCTTAAATTGTAGTTTTGAACCTATTTGATTATGAAAAGATTATTTGGCTTAGGTCTATTAATTTACAATTACAGATTCTCAGCCACATTTTGGTCAGGACTCATCATCATCATCTCATCATCAATCTTTTGTATGAAAGCCATCGGACGTCTACGAAAATTAGCACGCGTAGAAGGAAGAATTACAAATGTAAGTACATATTTAAGTACACTGCATATGGCTAGTAGATTTTAGTCCTCCGGTAGATTATACAGGGTAATTCATTAATGACGCATAGGGCAATATCTCCGTTGGCTTAAGAGAAAGATAAAAATCGTTTATACAAAAGTTTTGGTGGGCTTTTTTCTTGAATACGATGAACAACAATTTTTCAGATATTAGGTATTTGACATTAGTTTTAGTAACTTGGACTATTGCGGAAAATGTCCATTTTGCCCATAGGGTTAACGCGCCACCTATTCAATCGTTGAAGTCAAGTTGTTAGACATTTTTCTGCGAGGAATTTGTCGCGGATTGTTCCATCGATAGGCAGGGTTAATTGCAGTGCCTCGGGGCGAGCGAATGCTTGAATTAATGATGAACCATGAGGCCGTACAATGCGCCCCGACCCTTTTAAAGTAAACACGGCGTGTTGATCACATGTCGCCGAACGGAGCGAGGGTTGTTAATGAGTGGTAGTGCGTCCGCGTAGCCGTCGCTCGCGAGTCTTCTGCGGGCATGTTCCGAGCGCGCGAGCGCTCCGATGCAATCGTCGTCTGTCTGCCGGCTTGACCGAACCGTACCGCCCGTGCTCCGGTAAAGTTCGCCGAGATCGACGTCAGTGCCAGTGCCGCGTGCTGCCGATCGCCGCCAAAACTTCGCGGGGCCCGCAATACCTATTCGTACTGACCCGCGGCAAATGTAACGCGCGCTCAATGTCCCACCTGCAGTACGTACTGTTTACCTTCGTCGTTTTGTTTATAGGTGAGTTTTGATTCCCTTTACCATTCTACTAGTTATTTAATCGAAGATTTATGGTAATAGTTTCTAATATAAGTTTAATTTTTAATTTACCTCCAATGTGGTTTCCCAGACATTCTCATATGCGTTTATGAATTTTTTTAGCTGATTTGATGAAATTCACTGAAGTAATTGCCTATTTTGTTTGACGACTATAAAACCGCATTGACAACGTCGTAACTAGTGAACTAAATTATATAAATTCTTGCATGGAAACAGATTGAACTGAAACTGAACGTCGCAATTAACACACCACTAAAAATTTTCAACAATTTTAAAGTTGATGCCCAAAAAGAAATAATAATAAAATAAATCACTGAGTAACCTAGGGATAGATAACTCACAAATAAATCACTTCATATAATGTAGTGAATCTATAAGTTCTAATTTGAGCGATCTTTATGCGTTTTCATTTCAAAAGATCGATAATTTTTGCTTTGACAATCTTTTGAAATGTGTTTTTGGGACTTTGTTATTTTAGGGAAAGTTTTTCTAGGGCTAAAAATGCTTACTACCAAACAGAATAAACATTTATTTTTAACACTCGTATCGTAAATAGTTTATTTTGCTCAGGCATCCATGATTTGCCTGTCTCCTATTTAAAGACAAATGTTACTCGTATTTTCTACTATTAAATAAATAAATAATAAATAAATCATAAATACATCATAATAAATCACAATAAATCATAAATAAATTATAAATAATTCCCTTCGATATCCCTTCCATATCGCTTCGATATCCCTTCGATATCCCTTCAATATCGCGTCGATGTCACTTCGATATCCCTTCGATTTTGAGGCATTTTTGGCATTCTTATAGTTTATGAAGACCGGAATCGAATGGTGTTGGTTTTATTAAGCTTGAACTTCTATCCAATACTCGTATTTTCTACTATCTAGTCTACTCTACCTACAATTTGATGTATGATAGAAATTTATGCAATTTTTTTTGCAGAAGTTATAAAAAAATTCTATGGAAACCGATTGAAATACGTTAGCTATAAGAACGAACATTACATATTTAGGGGGGGGGGGGGCAAAACTCTGGAGGTCATAGGGATATTACGGCTCTTAATTACCTACAATTTGAGGTATGATAGAAATTTATGCAAACATTTTTGCAGAAGTTATAAACATTTTTCTGTGGAAACTGATTGAAATACGTTAGCTATAGGAACGAATATTATCGCGAGGTATGGGGCGCAAAACTCTGAAGGGATGTTAGTCTTTTAATTACCTACAATTTGAGGTATGGTAGAAATTGATGCAAACATTTTTGCATAAGTTATAAATATTTTTCTGTGGAAACTGATTGAAATACGTTAGCTATAGGAACGAATATTATCGCGATTTATGGGGCGCAAAACTCTGAAGGGATGTTAGTCTTTTAATTACCTACAATTTGAGGTATGGTAGAAATTTATGCAAACATTTTTGCAGAAGTTATAAATATTTTTCTGTGGAAACTGATTGAAATACGTTAGCTATAGGAACGAATATTATCGCGATTTATGGGGCGCAAAACTCTGAAGGGATGTTAGTCTTTTAATTACCTACAATTTGAGGTATGGTAGAAATTTATGCAAACATTTTTGCAGAAGTTATAAATATTTTTCTGTGGAAACTGATTGAAATACGTTAGCTATAGGAACGAATATTATCGCGATTTATGGGGCGCAAAACTCTGAAGGGATGTTAGTCTTTTAATTACCTACAATTTGAGGTATGGTAGAAATTTATGCAAACATTTTTGCAGAAGTTATAAATATTTTTCTGTGGAAACTGATTGAAATACGTTAGCTATAGGAACGAATATTATCGCGAGTTATGGGGCGCAAAACTCTGAAGGGATGTTAGTCTTTTAATTACCTACAATTTGAGGTATGGTAGAAATTTATGCAAACATTTTTGCAGAAGTTATAAATATTTTTCTGTGGAAACTGATTGAAATACGTTAGCTATAGGAACGAATATTATCGCGAGTTATGGGGCGCAAAACTCTGAAGGGATGTTAGTCTTTTAATTACCTACAATTTGAGGTATGGTAGAAATTTATGCAAACATTTTTGCAGAAGTTATAAATATTTTTCTGTGGAAACTGATTGAAATACGTTAGCTACAGGAACGAATATTATCGCGTTTTATGGGGCGCAAAACTCTGAAGGGATGTTAGTCATTTAATTACCTACAATTTGAGGTATGGTAGAAATTTATGCAAACATTTTTGCAGAAGTTATAAATATTTTTCTGTGGAAACTGATTGAAATACGTTAGCTATAGGAACGAATATTATCGCGATTTATGGGGCGCAAAACTCTGAAGGGATGTTAGTCTTTTAATTACCTACAATTTGAGGTATGGTAGAAATTTATGCAAACATTTTTGCAGAAGTTATAAACACTTTTCTGTGGAAACTGATTGAAATACGTTAGCTATAGGAACGAATATTATCGCGATTTATGGGGCGCAAAACTCTGAAGGGATGTTAGTCTTTTAATTACCTACAATTTGAGGTATGGTAGAAATTTATGCAAACATTTTTGCAGAAGTTATAAATATTTTTCTGTGGAAACTGATTGAAATACGTTAGCTATAGGAACGAATATTATCGCGATTTATGGGGCGCAAAACTCTGAAGGGATGTTAGTCTTTTAATTACCTACAATTTGAGGTATGGTAGAAATTTATGCAAACATTTTTGCAGAAGTTATAAACATTTTTCTGTGGAAACTGATTGAAATACGTTAGCTATAGGAACGAATATTATCGCGATTTATGGGGCGCAAAACTCTGAAGGGATGTTAGTCTTTTAATTACCTACAATTTGAGGTATGGTAGAAATTTATGCAAACATTTTTGCAGAAGTTATAAATATTTTTCTGTGGAAACTGATTGAAATACGTTAGCTATAGGAACGAATATTATCGCGAGTTATGGGGCGCAAAACTCTGAAGGGATGTTAGTCTTTTAATTACCTACAATTTGAGGTATGGTAGAAATTTATGCAAACATTTTTGCAGAAGTTATAAATATTTTTCTGTGGAAACTGATTGAAATACGTTAGCTATAGGAACGAATATTATCGCGATTTATGGGGCGCAAAACTCTGAAGGGATGTTAGTCATTTAATTACCTACAATTTGAGGTATGGTAGAAATTTATGCAAACATTTTTGCAGAAGTTATAAACATTTTTCTGTGGAAACTGATTGAAATACGTTTGCTATAGGAACGAATATTATCGCGATTTAGGGGGCGCAAAACTCTGAAGGGATATTAGTCTCTTAATTACCTACAATTTGAGGTATGGTAGAAATTTATGCAAACATTTTTGCAGAAGTTATAAACATTTTTCTGTGGAAACTGATTGAAATACGTTAGCTATATGAACGAATATTATTGCAATTTAGGGGGGGGGGCAAAACTCTGAAGGTCATAGGGATATTAGGTCTCTTAATTACCTACAATTTGAGGTATGATAGAAATTTATGCAAACATTTTTGCAGAAGTTATAAACATTTTTCTGTGGAAACTGACTGTAATACGTTAGCTATAGGAACGAACATTATCGCGAGTTAAGCGGGCAAAACTCTGAACGTCATAGGGATATTAGGTCTCTTAATTACCTACAATTTGAGGTATAATAGAAATTTATGCTAACATTTTTGCAGAAGTTATAAACATTTTTCTGTGGAAACTGATTGAAATACGTTAGCTATAGGAACGAATATTATCGCGATTTATGGGGGGCAAAACTCTGATGGTAATAGGGATATTAGGTCTCTTAATTACCTACAATTTCAGATATGAATTTGGGACATTTACCTTACATAAACAAAATGAAACTATCGAACTATCCTAATGGTTCTCGCGGCTAGCGGCGCGACACATCTAAGTGGTACTTAGCATAATTAATACTTGAATACTTTTCGGGATAAGTTGAAAATATGACCGTAGCCCCGCGGCGTCCCGGGGGCGCCCCAGGGGCGCCTTTTGACGGGAGCTACCCGCGGTTTATTGCCCCCTCATAAAACATCCCCTCGGATGGAACATCCCGTCAGCGCCGGGCCGCGTTTTAAATTTGCTAGGCCGCCGAGGCACGACACGCAAGTTTTAATTGGTAAATAATTATCCCGCCCCTTCGTCGGTCGAGTTATTTCAGAGGGTTGCGCACCTTCGACGCAAAAAATCGCCCCCCATAAATTTCGCAGATTTTCCAAACAAACCCGGGAAAATATTGGTTTTAATTTCGACGCGAGAGATCACCACCCTTATTAAACTGTAAAGAATTATCAAACACCATTGAATCTCTGAGAGGAAGAAGGTCTAAGCAGGTCTAAATTGGAATTTTTGTTTGAAACTGAAAGAAACTTTAAGGAATTTTAGGAATATAAAAAAAAACTAATTTTATATTTTTGTTACCCGGCACCTCCACCAAAGTGGCTATTTTAATTATACTCTAAAAATGCCCATTCAGGGGTTTTTTCTTAACTGGATTTTGATCGTAACTCCTACTACGAGTACAATAAATCTTTATTTGTGGCTATATTGTGGTTTCTTTCAAGTTATACGATGAAAGTTTTTCGTATTTGTGTAAATGATGACGTGTGACAATGTGCGCAATAGACTCATAAAAACTTTACGGAGAATATATAAAGCTTTACAGCTTTGAAGGAATAGCCAACAACTTTGCTTTTTTGAGTTTGGTAAAAAAATAATATAGTGGCGGTATGAAACTATCTTATTTCTGGGAATGTTCGCGAGGATATTCAAATGGGAAATTGGGTCGCAGATTGTAAATGGTGGACGTTTTCTCGACTGTAATTCCTCTGGAAGGATTACAGCAAGGACGCGTGACCGGCCGGGGGCGATGTGTAGCCGCGGGCGACGCGAAAAAAGTGTCTCAATCAAAAGTTAATTTCCTTCCCGTTTGCGGAACTACGGGCAAAATCAAGTGGCGCGCATTTTCTAGCAAAATTACAATCTCGCCCGTGACATCCTCTGTTTTTCGTTTCGTACATAGCGACGTTTTGAATCGGTGTAACTTTTGTAATTTGTTTTCTCATTTGCGTTTTTGTAAATGGGACCCGGACCATAAAGTCAACCGCGCACAAAAGGGCTACCTTTCGACCTATTGTTACCAAATTATTTCGAATAATACAGTTTTATACTTCTTTTTATGTTTCTGAATATTTATGCAACGCCGGTTTTATTTAAATTGAGCGAAATGGTATAGATGAACATGCATGCACTTCCATGATATCGATTAGTTCCCAATTCTACCGCAAGAGCTCGCACTCCTGGATTGTGGTTTCTCATTAATTGGCTGATTTTTAAGTTTGAATGGATTACGTTTGATTACTCACAAGGATTTCCCCAGTAATCCTCTTTTCTGGAAACAATCCCGTATTCTAGTTAACTGAAAATCGCATTCTAAAATCACTACACAAACACAACCACATGAAGATTTCACAATCCAAAAGATTCGTGTTGTCGATTTTCTTGCGCTGAAATGCAAGAAAATGAAATTAATTTGCTCAAAAATGCGTTAAGTTAGATCAGACTTGTTTATTACGTCCCTGTATATTGACTCATTTTCTCTTTAAAAATGACGTGCAACCAAATATGCTGCATAAAATTTTAAAATGACTGTATCTGCAACAATAACTGCGCGGTTTCGTGATATTTCAATAACTGGTTAACGTGGGAGCCACAAGGAAACTAATTAGGCCAATTTTCGTTTCGCCTAATGAACATATGATTAATACGAACTATACGAGTTATATGCCTGGTCTGTTCGGAGTATATTAAACATTCATATATGTAAATATCCGCCGTGCAATTTGTGGGCAGTTTAGTCTTGCTTAAAAGCAGCTGCTAATTACCTTGGCTCGTTTCGACCTGCATTTGTTCCGGCTCGAGGTATGACTTTAATGACTTTAAATTTACGTCAGGCAACTGAAAGGAAGATTGAACGCATCTCTTTTATGTAGGGCGGATATCGCTTAGCTCTTACGGGATCTATCATTCAAAACTGCCACGAGATGGGGGTGGGAATATATTTTTTATGGGACGTCAATCAAATTAATACAGTTGTCTACACATGTTCCGGCAGGGGGGCGGTCCCGAACAAAAGGGGTAATTAATCTCCCCGCTACTGTATATTTAAGTGGCGGAATAAATCAGTTGACTTTTGTAGGCATTCATATTAAATTTTATCTACCCAGCTACCCCCCTAATGCCCTCCGTCTTTGTTTATACAAGTGAAACGTCATAAATTTCCGAGACCGGTACCTATAGATCGCAGCAAATGCCCTGAAAACTCTGACGTTATTCAGGTAATGCTATAAATTACTTGTTAGTCGGCATAAGTTTCTCTAATGACATTTAATATTAATAACCCTTAGGAAAAATAGTTCCCCGCAGCTTTACTACTTTCGTGTATACCATCGGTGTATTGCAAAGAAATAAAAAGGAAATTATATATATATATATATATATATATATATGTATATATATATATATATACTATATAATTATTATAATTAAATTTGTTATGGCATCAAGAATGACTTGCCTCCAAGTAGTTGTACTTAATCATAGCTTCGTACGACCTTGGGGGGGGGCAAGATGTGATAAATTTCTATTAAATTGTGGATAAGGGCTGGCGTTAAAACATCTTCCGAATTAATCCTGTCGAAAGTTTTACGGCGTAGTAAAAATTTACAACTTCACACGTACGCGTTAAGCGTGAGGCAGTATATCTTCCGACATAGTTAGCATAATTAAGAGGGAGGTTGTAGGTCTCTGGCTTCCCCTACGGGGTCGCTGGTGTACTGACAGTAACTTCCATCGAGAAGCGTATAAAGATGTGTTGACTAAAAGGCCGAGATCGTATCATTCTACGGGGTGGTAGTATAAGCTCGCGGAGATGGTTTCCCTAAGAGAGAATCATCCCCAAGCGTCAAGCGAGTCCTTATATCTCATTAAAGAAAATAATTCTCACCCACCATGAGAAATAATTTATCAAAGGAACAGGTGGACCTCTGCTAATCTTGACAATCTTGACGTAAACATGATTAAGCTGTTTAACCCTAGATGATTATCATCATTAATTATATTATGCTATTTTGTAGTTTTTTTTTTTGCTAAACTCCTGTTCCCAAAAAATTTGGGTTTAATACGATTTTATTGTCAAATGGGATTTTTTTCTCAGGCAAAATACACCTTGTCGCGTTATTTATGTTAAGAAGAGTTCTCAAAATTCAAGCTCAAGATTGAGAGTTAGGGTAAAACCGTGGCCTGTTTACTAAAAAGCTTACCGCTGAAGATGCGGTATTTAAGGGCTGTAATGCATGTTAAACTTGGTGTAAAACGTCCAATCTGGAGATTGTGACGCGGTGAGTTTCAGGCACGTAGCAAAGCCCCGCGCGATCAAGAACGGGATTAGCAACAAAAAATGTTTATCGCGTCCCCTTTTTCCGCCGCTAACAAAGCTGCGAGCTTAAATCGATATTGAACATAATGGTATAAATAAATGATTGGTCGCTGCACTCCGAAAATTGGATCTTACAGCAATAAGATAATAAATAACCGCCAATGAATGGGCGATCCCGCACTACTGATCGTCGAGATGGACAGAGAATAACAAGAATTCTTAATTTAAAACGAGAATTGAATACGATTGGATTTGATTTATTTCACCGCTGTTATTTGCAGGACTAATTACACAATTTATCTGCTATCCCGGTGAATTTTTTTTTAATTTTGTTTTTTTAATTTGAGACCGTTCTCTATTGAAATTGAACACCATCAACACCAAATGCTGCAGCTCATTCCCAATGCAGTCCTCTAGATCACTAAAATATATACACTATATATATATATATATATATATATATATATATATATATATATATATATATATATATATATATATATATATATATATATATATATATATATATATATATATTTATATATATATATATAGTGTAATTCAATATTATAATAGTTTATTTCAATTCTAGGTACAGTAATGACCTTCGTATAAGGTGAACATTACTCATTATTTATGTCAGTCGTTTAACTAAACACTGTGAACTTGCGGCAATTATTAAAACACATTTGCTTGGAGCTGCAGTCGCGGTACGGCGGTATTTTATTGCATTGCGGGTAAATTATGAACGGTGATATGACGTTATGCAATTCTGAGCTTTCATCTTTAATGTCATGCGAGTAGTATTCTCTCTCTCTCTTTCCCTCTGCATTCCCGACCAAACCTCACAGGTGCTTAACGAACTGCGCAACAACATTGCCTGAAACGGTTCTATTGAGTATTTCGATTAATACATTCATAATTTAACCGGGAACACAACAATGTATAAAGTTTAATCATTCCCTTCATAATAGATTAATGCATGTCATTTAAGGAAAGTTTGAAATGGGTAACATGAATATTGTATTATTATTATATACGCCTGGGTCACAGATAAATTGGGTATTTAATCCTGAAAATTACAGCTTCCCATCTAAACTATTTTGTTCAGGAGAATTTTTAAAAGATAGAGTTTGGATTGTTGTCATATCGTGGACTGGTGTAAATTTGCTTCATGTGCGATTGCACCCAAAGTAGTTGCGATAGAAATTATTATTATATACGCCTGGGTTACAGATAAATTGGGTAATTAATCCTGAAAATTACAGCTTCCCATCTAAACTATTTTGTTCAGGAGAATTTTTAAAAGATAGAGTTTGTATTGTTTTTAGATCGTGGACTGTTGTAAATTTGCTTCATGTGCGATTACGAGCAAAGTAGTTGGGATACAAATTATTATTATACACGTTTATGGATCAGATACATTGGGTAATTAATTCTAAAAAGTACAGCCCTCTATCTATTTTAGTTTGTTCAGGAGGATTTTTGAAACTTAGATTTTACGTTTTTTATCGGTGGTTGAATGTTATTATTTCGCTTCATGTGCGATTACGAGCAAAGTAGTTGGGATACAAATTATTATTATACACGTTTATGGGTCAGATACATTGGGTAATTAATTCTAAAAAGTACAGCCCTCTATCTATTTTAGTCTGTACAGGAGGATTTTTGAAACTTTGATTTTACGTTGTTTATCGGTGGTTTAATGCTATTATTTCGCTTCATGTGCGATTACGAGCAAAGTAGTTGGGATACAAATTATTATTATACACGTTTATGGGTCAGATACATTGGGTAATTAATTCTAAAAAGTACAGCCCTCTATCTATTTTAGTTTGTTCAGGAGGATTTTTGAAACTTAGATTTTACGTTGTTTATCGGTGGTTGAATGTTATTATTTCGCTTCATGTGCGATTACGAGCAAAGTAGTTGGGATACAAATTATTATTATACACGTTTATAGATCAGATACATTAGGTAATTAATTCTAAAAAGTACAGCCCTCTATCTATTTTAGTTTGTTCAGGAGGATTTTTGAAACTTAGATTTTACGTTGTTTATCGGTGGTTTAATGCTATTATTTCGCTTCATGTGCGATTGCACCCAAACTAGTTGCGATAGAAATTATTATTATATACGCCTGGGTCACAAATAAATTGGGCAATTAATCCAGAAAATTACAGCTTCCCATCTAAACTATTTTGTTCAGAAGAATTTTTAATAGATAGAGTTTGTATTGTTTTTAGATCGTGGACTGTAGCAAATTTGCTTCATGTGCGATTGAACCCAAAGTAGTTGCGATAGAAATTATTATTATAAACGCCTCGGTCACAGATAAATGGGTAATTAATCCTGAAAATTAGTTATTATGGAGATTAATGCATGTCATATAAAGAAATATTTAAATACACAATTTATTTATACAATTTATATTATTAATCTTAATCTCAGGCTCAGGCTATAGCTCAGGCGCAAGTTTGGCGCGAGACAGCGCAGCGCGCCGCGCTTAGCCTAGACGTACTTAATACCCCAGTCTGTACGCAATCAGATTCATTTCAAAAGACCCCCTAACAGATATCAGGTTAGGCCTTATTGTCTTACCAGCGCGACAACCGGGATGGAAGTTATAAAAGCGAATTGTTGAAATGAGGACTAAAATAACTACGGCGGTTGTAAGTATGTAAGGGAACGAAGCTTCCGCGGAACCCTTTGTTGACTTCGTTGCTCAATAGTGCTATATAGATGTCAGGTCGTGTGGCATTAGTGCGGATGTTCCGTGTTCGAATAAGCTCCACCACCCTACAGGATTTCTATTGGGCAGCGCAGGTCGCTAAACGCGGAATGCCGTACGTTTGTTACTATACTCCGTCCTAAATGTACGGATACGTAGCTTACGAACCTATTAGAGGACATAAACCATTCGTTATCGAACAATTGCTTCGCATTACGTCAAATACACAACTCCAATAATACTCAATGCTCGCCTACAGATTTGAGTGAAATGGCGTTAGTATTTCCCGCTTGAAATCCGGTTATTTATTTCATAATTCATAATATTACCACGCAAAAAGTTGGTATCTAACTTGGATACGAGTGCGGATAGTAGTTCTTGACCTCACCCGTTCTGGTTGTCATACTGTCACAAAACTCGGATAGGGTTGGACAGTAATGTATTGGATTAACCAACATGTAATCACTGCTTGTAAGGGAAGCGATTTTGAAGTTATTTTAGTTAATTATCCGCGACATGAATCAAATCGTGATCTAACACGGAGCATTAGCATACTGCATAATAGGCTGAGGGATGTAAATACGAATGGTCGAATCGATACGAGAGGCGCATTTTAAAATGAACATACCCCGGAGCGGGTAGTTTCGGCTTATTTTGCGCCCGTTGTCAATTATCAGGGGGTTTGAGGGGGGTGCGGACTACTCATAAAAGCGCAAAGGTATAGAGAGAACTGCTGATCACTGTTGAGACTATTGATCTACGCTGGTAAAATATTTTTCCTTTTATTATAAGTGTACCCTCGGGATCCGGCGGGGTGGGGATAAACCACAACCGGGCCATTATCCCTTATTCCTTAATTCAATATATCAACCTCGCCTCCTAATTTGGACAGCTCTTAGGAGAGCCTTTTAATAACATTCGTGAATCTAAACCGAATGTCGGAGATGATTTTCCCTGAGATTTTTTTTTGTATTTATGCATCAGTTGTTATTCAAAATTATTTAACGTATATCAGGGCCGGCCCTAGGCGGCAACTACAATAAAAAGGGCTCTAAAATATTGCCTGAATCTAGAACATAAAGGAATAGCAAAATAGAATCAAATACAATCGGAATTGACAGGCTTCAGGCCATTCCTATATTTTAAGATGCATAGCAGCCAATAATAGACATACTTAAATAAAATAGCTCATTAGCTTTTATAAAGAATTAGGATCAATTAGGAAAAATAATATGAAAGTGTACTGTAGTGTAGTGATCCTATACAAAAATCAAAAGAGAAATATAAAATAGTCCTAACGAACCTTTTGAGTTATTATGCGATATCCACAAACTTAAAGAAAATGTTATAAGTAAAAATGATTTACTGGCACATTCCAAAGATATAGAAAGCGCTTTAAAAGTTGGCGAATCCTCCATCTTAACGGTTTAGCATTTGCTGCCGAAATGGTAAGCTAGTTAATTTTTATTTGGATAGACACATAATTTGCCCGCCTATAAAAATAATATTAAAATGTGTGAGTCTTTGATAATATTATTATTGAAATTAATTAAAAAACTATCAGTGATTAAAAAAATCCCCATTAAATGCTTGCATCAATATCTCCGAAAATATTACTCGTAGCAGAACAAATTATGCATCATATTAAAGATAAAATTTTGATGAACATTTGGGTACATGATAAAGAAAGAATTACTTAAAATATTGAAAGATTTAGATTTGGGAAAATGTAAAGAACGGAGATATTATGTCAATTATCTATTCTGTCAAAAACGACAGAAGTTTGCTGATGACAGATTACTTAACAGTGTAGATATTGACATAATATTTCGGTACTGAATACCCGTTTTTGAATCTTCTACCAAATCTACATCTTTCAATATTTTTAAGTAATTCTTTTCATCTTTAATATGATACAAGTAGTTCAGGACAAATTTCATTGATAATTTATAATAAATTTCAATAATAATATCTTCATTCAGTAAACATTTTGATGGTATTGTTGGTACTATTTTCATAGTCGGGCGAATTAATTATTACGTTAAATGATTTTGCGTCCATAGACCTTGTTTCCAGAAGGTCCAGTTGACGTTTTTAAATATTCATTACCTCCCTTAACATTGGGCCAAATTTAAACATTGCTTAGCAGCTTTCTTCTAACCCTGCCTATAACTGTTGCTACCTGAGCGGGCGATAGACAGTTTGCTAAATTAATATTAATAAAAAACGTACTTAAGAACCATGTCTACTTAAAATTGTCTTAATGGGTTAGCAATGAAGGTCACTGAATATGAATTGAGTAATACATTAGATCTGAAAGAAGTTACTCGCGATTTTGCAGAAAAACGGTTCGAAAGAACTAATTTTAATTTAGGGTTAAACTTTGTATATTGTACTAGTATTATTTACTTTTTGTTGTTTTAAAAGTATTGTTTGTACTAGTATACTCTCCAAAGGTTGTGTTTTTATTACAAATAAATTTCGTAAATATTGTCTGAGTGCTGACTGTATTTTTCTGGATCATGATTTCACCCAGTTGTATCACCCAGTATTATTTTAATGATTTGCAGTTGGTTTGTTATAAAAGTAATTAATCAATTGAGCTACTATTTTCTAAGTATGTAATTAATTAAGTATGTACAGGTGGGCCAAATTCGATGTTACTATAGGAGATATCGGTAACTATAAGAGATATCGAAAAATGTGCAAGATCGTCTTTTTTTGAGAGAAACTCAATGGTGAAAACCAAAATTAGCTATCGTCTTTTGTTTTCGAGGATTATTATCCTATTAATCTAAGTACATTGCACTGCGAGATATGCACTGTCAAATATTTGTACCGAAAATATAACATTTAATGCCAATTCGTAATATCGCACATCTGGACTTGTGAACACGTTGCAAGGTCTCGAACGCATCGGCTGGCTCGACAAAAACTTGTAGTTCTTTGGCCGTGAAAATACGTTCTACGCCGATATTGGGCAGACTATTTGAGGTCAACATATTAATGCCGCTTGAATGCACCGGTGAAAAATACATTCTTATGCCTGCAAGAAATAGTTTTCGCGCTATAGAATTCTTAATACGTTTTACTTTCGACAAGAAAATAATCTCTTGGTACGTAGTGTGTAGGATGTTTGTTTTCGCTACATTACTAACGCGTCTTGCAAAATATAATAAAAAATAATACACGGAAGGACTGATGATGCCTGAATTTATTATTTGATAATAATTATTTCAATCATTTGAAGTTGGTTTGTTATAAAAGTAATTAATCAATCAGGGGGGCGGCACTATTGAGATTTGCATACGGCGGCAAAAACGCTAGGGCCGGCCCTGCGTATATATGTATATTACAACTAAATCGACTGGAAAATCCCTGGAGGGACATGAGTTATGACTTCATGTCCACATGTTCACATGTCCACATATTCTTTACCATTTTTCCCCATATATTCACTTATCTGATATACAGTTAATGCTTGTTATCGACTTCTGTTATGTATGTACAGGTAAAGCAGTTCCCACACTATGTGTACTATGGTACGTGGCCAATGTTGGTTACCAGTGACCAACACTGACCACGTGCCTCACATAGTATGGGAGCAAAGATAAATAACAATAAATATCCAAACAAAGATGCATTGAAAACCCGTAAATGCATAGCTGGGTCGAGTATGCGTTAATAATAGAACATCGATAAATAATAAACGGAATGAAATGTTTAATACCACTTGTTAAATCAATGTATTTTATATCCAGGTGTTCCATTTCGAGGCGATTTTATGTCGCTGCCGGTATTCGTGTTGCTGCTGAGGGCACTTGAATACTTCATGAATTAATTAGCTTGTACAAATAACCAATACGACTCCTGTCAATGGCAAATATAGCCCATTCAAGTAATTTTATTAAGCCGCGCGTGTCATACGAGCATGACAGCCTTTAATGTTGGCGTTATATTTACAAACTAGTCTACATGTTTGCAATTTGTTCGCCTTGGGAGGACCCCTTGCACCCCCAACCCTGCGCCCCACGGACTTGGTAATTTGGGGCCAGAATTGTGTTCGAACTTTGAGGCTTGGCCTTTTATTAACTTTTAACACTGCACCATAAAACACCTCAAACAGAATAGCCTTCCCTCGAGCACAGCCCTCTAATTATCTTTGTTAAGAATTCAAGCTAGTTTTAAGAAGCGGTTAAGTACAATTACTTAATTATTCTTTTGCGCATTATTAACACCTTGGTGGATACTAATTAAAGAAATAACAGCTGGAGAAGGTAGTTTTCCATAGGGCGTAATGCAATTACCTATTCATGATGAGCTATCTAGTTAAAGTTTTGCAGCAAACAATAATAGTGGTGGGATATTTACAAAATGCCTGTAGCGATGAACAGAGTTTGCTTATACACACATAATCACGAGCTAGATTATATGCAGTCTGGAGTGCATTCTGATATTTTGCAGTTACTACATGTAGAACTAACACTATAGCACTATAACACTATTAAAGATAGAGTTTGTATTGTTTTTACACACTTCTACAGCTTCTCATCTAAACTATTTTGTTCAGGAGAATTTTTAAAAGGTTGAGTTTTTTATTGTTTTTAGATCGTGGACTGTTGTAAATTTGATTCATGTGCGATTGCACCCAAAGTAGTTGCGATAGAAATTATTATTATATCCACCTGGGTCACAGATAAATTGGGTAATTAATCCTGAAAATTACATCTTCCCATCTAAACTATTTTGTCCAGGAGAATTTTTAAAAGATAGAGTTTGTATTGTTTTTTGATCGTGGACTGTTGTAAATTTGCTTCATGTGCGATTGCACCCAAAATAGTTGCGATAGAAATTATTATTATATACGCCTGGGTCACAGATAAATTGGGTAATTAATCCTGAAAATTACAGCTTCCCATCTGAACTATTTTGTTCGGGAGAATTTTTAAAAGATAGAGTTTGTATTGTTTTTATATAGTGGACTGTTGTAAATTTGCTTCATGTGCGATTGCACCCAAAGTAGTTGCGATAAAAATTATTATTATATACGCCTGGGTCACAGATAAATTCGGTAATGAATCCTGAAAATTACAGCTTCCCATCTAAACTATTTTGTTCAGGAGATTTTTTAAAAGATAGAGTTTGTATTGTTTTTAGATCGTGGACTGTTGTAAATTTGCTTCATGTGCGATTGCACCCAAAGTAGTTGCGATAAAAATTATTATTATATACGCCTGGGTCACAGATAAATTGGGTAATTTATCCTGAAAATTACAGCTTCCTATCTAAACTATTCTGTTCAGGAGAATTTTTCAAAGATAGAGTTTGTATTGTTTTTAGACCGTGGACTGTTGTAAATTTGCTTCATGTGCGATTGAACCCAAAGTAGTTGCTATAAAAATTATTATTAAATACGCCTGGGTCACAGATAAGTTGTGCAATTAATCCTGAAAATTACAGCTTCTTATCTAAACTATTTTGTTCAGGAGAATTTTTAAAAGATAGAGTTTGTATTGTTTTTAGGTCGTGGACTGTTGTGAACTTGCTTCATGTGCGATTGCACCCAAAGTAGTTGCGATAGAAATTATTATTATATACGCCTGGGTCGCAGATAAATTGGGTAATTAATCCTGAAAATTACAGCTTCCCATCTAAACTATTTTGTTCGGGAGAATTTTTAATAGATAGAGTTTGTATTGTTTTTAGATCGTGGACTGTTGTAAATTTGCTTCATGTGCGATTGCACCCAAAGTAGTTGCGATAGAAATTATTATTATATACGCCTGGATCACAGATAAATTGGGTAATTAATCCTGAAAATTACGGCTTCCTGTCTAAACCGTGTATATAAAGTAACAAATATTAGGCGAAACTAGTTCAAAGTGATTTGCACACTCGTCAATTGTTTTGACAAAGTTCCCAAACGCATGGTTTTAAAGTTAATATAAGTTTAAGAAAGTCGCCCTAATTTTCTCTAAAGTTCAAGCATACGGACCGTTATTATTTCCCTGTCCAAACCTTGAAAATTATTAAAAATTCAAAAGAAAACTTTTTTATTATCTGCACGAAACATACTAGCCACTTACAGCCAACTGAAAACACACTAAAAGGTGTATTTTAGTGTTTTCAGTTGACGTTCTTTTTTTGCTTCGAAAAAGTAGAAATTCTTTTTCACGGGAAACCACAATATCAAGTGTCACGGTGGCATTTGAACTATCAAGGGACCGGCTTCGGATAGCCGTACATCCCTAGGGTAACATTGTTAAAAAGAAAGTAATAAAAATATTCTAAAATTGTGATTCGCATAGGGTTTGCGTCGAAATATGTGCACTGAAAGTTGTTGCCTGAAATAACTGTCCGCGGCATCAATATTTTATATCATAATCAATCCTTGAATATTTTAGTTTTGTACCGAACTAAATAAAAATAAACATCCGCCAACGTAGGTATTGTTTATTCTGTTACATGTATAATAGCTGATTTGAAACAAAATGTTTTATTAATTGAATTGAAAAGATATGTTGCGTGAACGCTGTTGTTTACTGCTACGGTTGCAACAAATGGATAATTGAGAAATGTAGGTAAGCTTTTTGCGTATGCAAATTGATAATTATGCAAATAAGGGTTAGTGTAGAATTGACCAATGTGGCCCATTAATTTATCAACACTATTATATTACCGTGCGTGCTGCATATAACTCAATAAACAGTCAAATAACCGTATCCAGATTTAGGCCTGTTTAATACATTGGTACACATAATCGGGATTCTGATGGGCAATTTGGTTATCCCGCACAGCGTAGCGCATATCAAAAAATTACCACACCGCGAAAAATGGTTATTATTAACAATTAACGCTCTTCTATTAATTCAACAACACCCAGAGTGAAGTGAGTGGAACAGATGCCAGTCGCACCGCGCTTTAAATGATAAATTTCCCCTATACCGCCGTGTCTGGTCAATATAGATATATTGATGTCATTTGTACTCGAGAACGGCTTATCTAAATCGCTGTTTACTGATATTAAGCCGATTTTTTTCAAGACAAACACTCTTTTTCATTTGCCACTGATGAATTGACGCCATACGAGTTTTCCCCCGTGACGGTATAAAGCCATATTAGTCTAGAACTCGGAAAAACTATACCAACCCTTTTTATTTTACTAAAAAGTCTTTAATTTATTCATTATATACCTTTTAGGGGTTTAATTAATTAGGTCTTTTAATTACCGACAATTTGAGGTATGATAGACATTTATGCAAGAAGTTTTGCAAAAGTTATAGCCATTTTGCTGTGGCAACTCAATTAAATACGTTTGCTATTCCAACGGGCATTATCGCGATTTATGGGTTCTTGTCGATGGGGCAAAACTCTTCGGGTCTGACGGCTACTAGAACTTTTAATTACCTACAATTTGAGGTATGATACAAATTAATGCAAGAATTTTTGCAAAAGTTATAGACATTTTGCTGCAGCAACTGAATGAAATACGTTTGCTATGCGAACGGATATTATCGCAATTTATGGGTTCTTGTCGATGGGGCAAAACTCTTCGGGTCTGATGCCTACTAGAACTTTTAATTACCTACAATTTGAGGTATGATACAAATTAATGCAAGAATTTTTGAAAAAGTTATAGACATTTTTCTGCAGCAACTGAATGAAATACGGTTGCTATTCGAACGGACATTATCGTAATTTATGGGTTCTTGTCGATGGGGCAAAACTCTGAGGGTCTGACGGCTACTAGAACTTTTAATTACCTACAATTTGAGGTATAATACAAATTAATGCAAAAATTTTTGAAAAAGTTATAGACATTTTGCTGCAGCAACTGAATGAAATACGTTTGCTATTCCAACGGACATTATCGCGATTTAGGGGTTCTTGTCGAAGGGGCAAAACTCTGAGGGACGGACGATTACTAGAACTTTTAATTACCTACAATTTGAGGTACGATAGAAATTTATGCAAGAATTTTTGCAAAAGTTATAGACATTTTGCTGCTGCAATTGAATGAAATAAGTTTGCATACAAACGGACATTATCGCGATTTACGGGTTCTTGTCAATGGGGCAAAACTCTGAGCATCTGACGGCTACTAGAACTTTTAATTACCTACAATTTGAGGTATGATAGAAATTTATGCAAGAATTTTTGCAAAAGTTATAGACATTTTGCTGCAGCAACTGGATGAAATACTTTTGCTATTCGAACGGACATTATCGCGATTTATGGGTTCTTGTCGATGGGGCAAAACTCTTCGGGTCTGACGGCTACTAGAACTTTTAATTACCTACAATTTGAGGTATGATACAAATTAATGCAAGAATTTTTGAAAAAGTTAGACATTTTTCTGCAGCAACTGAATGAAATACGGTTGCTATTCGAACGGACATTATCGTAATTTATGGGTTCTTGTCGATGGGGCAAAACTCTGAGGGTCTGACGGCTACTAGAACTTTTAATTACCTACAATTTGAGGTATGATACAAATTAATGCAAAAATTTTTGAAAAAGTTATAGACATTTTGCTGCAGCAACTGAATGAAATACGTTTGCTATTCCAACGGACATTATCGCGATTTAGGGGTTCTTGTCGAAGGGGCAAAACTCTGAGGGACGGACGATTACTAGAACTTTTAATTACCTACAATTTGAGGTACGATAGAAATTTATGCAAGAATTTTTGCAAAAGTTATAGACATTTTGCTGCTGCAATTGAATGAAATAAGTTTGCATACAAACGGACATTATCGCGATTTACGGGTTCTTGTCAATGGAGCAAAACTCTGAGCATCTGACGGCTACTAGAACTTTTAATTACCTACAATTTGAGGTATGATAGAAATTTATGCAAGAATTTTTGCAAAAGTTATAGACATTTTGCTGCAGCAACTGAATGAAATACCTTTGCTATGCGAACGGATATTATCGCGATTTAGGGGTTCTTGTCGATGGGGCAAAACTCTGAGAGTCTGACGGCTACTAGAACTTTTAATTATCTACAATTTGAGGTATGATACAAATTAATGCAAGAATTTTTGAAAAAGTTATAGACATTTTTCTGCAGCAACTGAATGAAATACGTTCGCTATGCGAACAGATATTATCGCAATTTATGGGTTCTTGTCGATGGGGCAAAACTCTGAGGGTCTGACGGCTACTAGAACTTTGAATTGCCTACAATTTGAGGTATAATAGAAATGTATGCAAGAATGTTTGCAATAGTTTAAGTAACTTTGTACTGTACCTTTTGGAGAAAACGGAAATGCTGAGATTGCTGCATTTACTTTGCTGCAGTATGTACGCGATTAATTTTTAATTAAACATTAAAATTCATGACGCACGTGACTGGCAAAATGGACGTACGGTGTACGCGAATCCCGGTTTTGTTTACAATTATTTATTTAGCCGAGACGTGACCGATCTGATGTTGCGGCATACACATCAGCGACGCAGAATCTACCCCGCCGGCGGTATGTGTGCTAGCGTAAAATCGTAATGCGTCCGCCGGCGCCCCCCTGCGGCCGACGCCCGAATCACATTCGTCACCGCGCGATCACGCGAGAAACTTTGACCCATCTTCCGCAGTGAAGTTTCATTATTTCCAACCAGGAATAAGTGACGTTATAATGGGACTACTATTTTACATCGAGAAATGCTGCAGAACTCACACCAACACACACATATTTACTGTAAGGTTACTCCCACCATTACCCCCGCGGTTAGGAAGTATTTGTTAATACGCAACCCATTACTTTATTAGGTGAGTACTTTTAAAAAATCGACGAAAAATTCTGAAAATAATATTTTCATGTGCGCTATAATTTTAAAAGCGATATCCATTTTAGAGTTTTGCCCCAGCAAAATATAAATCGAGCAGCATCGACAATATTAGAATGTAGAGAAAAAAGATCAAACCCCGTCCATTCCAGGATGGAGTTATCAACTTTTATCCAGAACTTTTTAAAATTGCTCATTCGAAACTGGAGGCATATTTGTACTCGGCGTATCATTTTTGTTTGAGATTGTTGGGATGTTTCTGCATACGCTAGGTTCAAATACCTTGTTTGCATTTTTGTCAGGTAATTCCATAATAATTTATTCTATACGTTACAGTAAAAGTGCAAACTGAACTAAATGTATACACTTACTAGTCAGTGTATACATTTACTGGCCATTATAGTAAAAGTATCAACTCTCTATGAAAGATGTATCTATTCCTAGTAGATGTATATACTGCAGTAAAAGCGCAAACTGGAGAAAATGTATACACTTACTAGTCAGTGTATAGATTTACTGGCCATTTTAGTAAAAGTATCAACTCTCTATAAAAAATGTATATATTCCTAGTAGATGTATATGTTACAGTAAAAGCACAAACTGGAGTAAATGTATACACTTACTAGTCAGTGTATACATTTACTGGCCATTTTAGCAAAACTATCAACTCTCTATAAAAAATGTATCTATTCCTAGTAGATGTGTGTGCTACAGTAAAAGCGCAAAGTGGAGTAAATGTATACACTTACTAGTCGGTGTATACATTTACTGGCAATTTTAGTAAATGTATCAACTTTCTATAAAAATGTATCTATTCCTAGTAGATGTATATCTTACAGTAAAAGCGCAAACTGGAGTCAATGTATATACTTACTAGTCTTACTAGATTTTACGTTGTTTATCGGTGGTTGAATGTTATTATTTCGCTTCATACGCGATTACGAGCAAAGTAGTTGGGATACAAATTATTATTATACTCGTTTATGGATCACATACATTGGGTAATTAAATCTAAAAAGTACAGCCCTCTATCTATTTTAGTTTGTTCAGGAGGATTTTTGAAACTTAGATTTTACGTTGTTGGTGGTTGAATGTTATTATTTCGCTTCATGTGCGATTACGAGCAAAGTAGTTGGGATACAAATTATTATTATACACGTTTATGGATCAGATACATTGGGTAATTAATTCTAAAATGTACAGCCCTCTATCTATTTTAGTTTGTTCAGGAGGATTTTTGAAACTTAGATTTTACGTTGTTTATCGGTGGTTGAATGTTATTATTTCGCTTCATACGCGATTACGAGCAAAGTAGTTGGGATACAAATTATTATTATACACGTTTATGGATCAGATACATTGGGTAATTAATTCTAAAAAGTACAGCCCTCTATCTATTTTAGTTTGTTCAGGAGGATTTTTGAAACTTAGATTTTACGTTGTTTATCGGTGGTTGAATGTTATTATTTCGCTTCATGTGCGATTACGAGCAAAGTAGTTGGGATACAAATTACTATTATACTCGTTTATGGATCAGATACATTGGGTAATTAATTCTAAAAAGTACAGCCCTCGTATCTATTTTAGTTTGTTCAGGAGGATTTTTGAAACTTAGATTTTACGTTGTTTATCGGTGGTTGAATGTTAGTATTTCGCTTCATGTGCGATTACGAGCAAAGTAGTTGGGATACAAATTATTATTATACTCGTTTATGGATCAGATACATTGGGTAATTAATTCTAAAAAGTACAGCCCTCTATCTATTTTAGTTTGTTCAGGAGGATTTTTGAAACTTAGATTTTACGTTGTTTATCGGTGGTTGAATGTTATTATTTCGCTTAATACGCGATTACGAGCAAAGTAGTTGGGATACAAATTATTATTATACTCGTTTATGGATCACATACATTGGGTAATTAATTGTAAAAAGTACAGCCCTCTATCTATTTTAGTTTGTTCAGGAGGATTTTTGAAACTTAGATTTTACGTTGTTTATCGGTGGTTTAATGCTATTATTTCGCTTCATTGTGCGATTACGAGCAAAGTAGTTGGGATACAAATTATTATTATACACGTTTATGGATCAGATACATTGGGTAATTAATTCTAAAAAGTACAGCCCTCTATCTATTTTAGTTTGTTCAGGAGGATTTTTGAAACTTAGATTTTACGTTGTTTATCGGTGGTTGAATGTTATTATTTCGCTTCATACGCGATTACGAGCAAAGTAGTTGGGATACAAATTATTATTATACACGTTTATGGATCAGATACATTGAAGGATTAATTCTAAAAAGTACAGCCCTCTATCTATTTTAGTTTGTTCAGGAGGATTTTTGAAACTTAGATTTTACGTTGTTTATCGGTGGTTGAATGTTATTATTTCGCTTAATACGCGATTACGAGCAAAGTAGTTGGGATACAAATTATTATTATACTCGTTTATGGATCACATACATTGGGTAATTAATTCTAAAAAGTACAGCCCTCTATCTATTTTAGTTTGTTCAGGAGGATTTTTGAAACTTAGATTTTACGTTGTTTATCGGTGGTTTAATGCTATTATTTCGGTTCATTGTGCGATTACGAGCAAAGTAGTTGGGATACAAATTATTATTATACACGTTTATGGATCAGATACATTGGGTAATTAATTCTAAAAAGTACAGCCCTCTATCTATTTTAGTTTGTTCAGGAGGATTTTTGAAACTTAGATTTTACGTTGTTTATCGGTGGTTTAATGTTATTATTTCGCTGCATACGCGATTACAAGCAAAGTAGTTGGGATACAAATTATTATTATACACGTTTATGGATCAAATACATTGGGTAATTAATTCTAAAAAGTACAGCCCTCTATCTATTTTAGTTTGTTCAGGAGGATTTTTGAAACTTAGATTTTACGTTGTTTATCGGCCATTTTACTGGCCATTTTAGTAAAAGTATCAACTCTCTCTTACGGTTGGAGATTTATTAGGGTGTTCCGGTAATTTTGGCTAGCCCTGTATACAATATAATATAAGAAGTGAGTTGGATATGGCGAGGTAAAGGAAAACGTTACTAGATAGACATTTTGCGCAAGAGTTTATTGGTAGAACGTGAGAAATAAAAAAGAATGTGCGATATGAAAAAGTGTATTTAGGTGACTGGTCCGTATGCTAGGTATACGTGAGAAGTAAATGAAGGGCTGTCTGCTAGTAGCGTCGTTTCTTTTTTCACGGTCGGAAAAAGGAAAAACGGAATTATGTTTTTAGTATATGGTAGTTATCTCAACAATATGTCACGAGGTAATTTGTCATCCGGCGGAAAAGCGCTCGCACGTGAGTTGAAATATTCTAGTTTTGTTACTATTACGAGACGATGTTCACGCTGTTCACTTGTGTTCACTGTAGCGGATGGGCACTTGTTTATTTCGCGCTACATGTCCGCTGGATCGCTACATAAAATAAATAATCAGACACGTCCAACTCAATTTGTTCCCATGTACACATATATAACATGATCAGGTAATTATTATTTTCAATACAAACAACTTCTAAATTTGGTCGTGTGTGGTATCATTGGACAGCTATTTCACTGAGAAACAACCACCTTACAACAATTCCTACAAGGCTGAGATTTTTGTCACTATTTTTCGCCTAGCTAGCGATTAATATACCTTCATTCACAAAAAAAATTTTGGTCAGCTAAAAGTGTTATTTTGACCACTGTGCGTACGATGTTGCACACTGAGATATTAATATAATCTGATTCTGATATCGACACGGCTCGACGTGGTACCAATTATGATATTTAAATGAAGATTACGCACACTTTGTAAATACAGCAATGCATGTCAAATGATCTGGAAGTAGTGATGGGTGCATAATACGATTATGCCCATCACTAGTTGGAAGCTCATTCAACCAGAAAAGAAAAATAAAAGTATTACATTGTATACAAATCGTCGATGAAATTGGGTAAACCTTTATTTATATCTTTCGGGGGGGAGAAAGCATGTTTTTAATCCCCGATTCTTGGAAGTATTTCATCGGACACCCACCCTCCGCTTCTGTAGGGGCAGGAAAGGAGAGACAGTCCAATAAAGTTCGAATAAATCTTTAATTCCCGGCTTATCTTATCCATTTTCGTATATATTCCCGGTTGTCTTTCGCTGATCCCCTTTTAGAGTTTTTCTGGAGCTATAAGTAACACTTATCTCGCTAACTAAAGGGGTACAATAAACAATTAGAGACGCGAAAAGCACCCAAATGGACATCATGAATTCTTGATGCTGTGATGGAAAACTGTTTTATGTTGTTACAAGTCACAACATTTTAAATAAACGGTAGCCTTAGCAACGCTGCAAGTATAAAAGCATATATATATATATATATATATGTATATATATATATATATACAAGGGAAAATGGTTATTACGTAAACTCGTCAGTAATATAGAATCAAACTAAAGAAGCGAATGATAATTAACCCAGGTGAGGATAATTTTTGGAAAAAACACCTCCGCCTGGATTTGAACCAGGAACCCTCCAATTGCCGGTTGAAAGCTCTCCCAGTTGAGCTACAGAGGCGATGGAAATTTATAGGTTTTATTTGTCACTTCAGGACCTGCAATCCGGACTTGCAATTCGAAAACTCGGATTGCAGGTCCTGAAGTGACAAATAAAACCTATAAATTTCCATCGCCTCTGTAGCTCAACTGGGAGAGCTTTCAACCGGCAATTGGAGGGTTCCTGGTTCAAATCCAGGCGAAGGTGTTTTTTCCAAAAATTATCCTCACCTGGGTTAATTATCATTCGCTTCTTTAGTTTGATTATATATATATATATATATATATATATATATATATATATATATATATATATATATAGATATATATGCTTTTATACTTGCAGCGTTGCTAAGGCTACCGTTTATTTAAAATGTTGTGACTTATATATATATATATATATATATATATATATATATATATATATATATATATATATATATATATATTACTGTTTCTACTTATTCAACTTCAATGGCCTCTGGTGGCCTTAGTAGGATAATGTATGTAATAACTGTAATAAGTAATGAGTTTAAGGGTGTCAAATTTGTCATGGCTCCTATAACCAGTGATGAATGTTTCATGAAATTAATAGGTTTGGAAAAAAGTTTTAGGAAATCGCGGAGAATCAATTTGCGAGGCTCGAAGGGGCAAATCGGGGTGGGGGTAGTTATGAATGGGTGATATAGGAATTATTAATGCTGCGGATGTAAAGCATTCGTTTAAAATTCGACTGCCAAAGGCGCTGCGTCGGCTTAAAGTGGCCTTACTGCGGGCTCTTCCAACTTTAACACAATTCCGAATATCATTACAGTTTCCGCAGCGACAGCGAAAAAATGTTAATTTCCCATTTATTACAAATACGAACGGCCGCTTTTCGCGGGTCGCTATTAAAACTTTAAGTCGAGCCGAATTAGACGATCAAAACGACAATAAAAAAGATCGACCCCGTTGACTCCGCATTCCACCATTTAATTATCGATTCTGTGCCGATTCCGCAAGGTACGGCCAAAACAGGAAACTTTATTACTAGCTTAAATAATTACTTCAGTTTTGAACGAATTGTATCGAAAGAAAAATCGATTTTATAATTATCGACTGGCGTATAGCACGGTAATATTTAAAATGCGGAAAAATTGGACGCATATAATATCCGGTTACACCGTGTCCCTTAAGAAAATAACCCCATTTTCGAACAAAAAGTTAAAATATTTAAATTAACTAGTATGGAAACCGCGGTAAATACCCCGGTATTATCGGAAATTTATACATAAACGGTTAATTATTTATACCCTCACCACAAAATAACCCAAATACGCACTTGTTTCAATCAAAATTAAAGCGGGTTTTTTTAAAATTTCCATCAGTACTCGAGATAATCTAATATAGTCTAAAATGTCCTCTAACGCTTCAATATTTATTTATTTTCTATTGTTTTAATTGTGAATTTTCCTCAAAATATGAGCTATAAAGGGTTCTAAAGAGATATTATAATTCATTTACTATATTGTAGTGGCATTACCCCTTAAACAAAAATCGCAGATGTAATAACCTGTGTCCGTTTCCTGTTATTTTCTCTGATTATCTTGGCGTATAAATATGATTTTAATGCGCTCTGCGTGGTCTTGTAAATCAAGAACGAAGATCTGATAACAATTTAATTTTTCTGTGCGTCCGAACACAACTACTTTGTTTCTATTGAAAAAGTGAGTGTATATCTGCAGCACGCGGATTTTCAGGAGGGCAAACAATCCCATTAACTCATTGTTTGGGGCACACGGGAGGCAGCGCCCTCGCTCGCCGTACGAAAAGCAGTACGCGAAGTAATACGCCGGGAAATAATGTTTTGAAACTACATAAATTAGGCTGTTTGCCTCCGAGACAGGCCCGCATGCGATTCCGGCATTTGTAATACAATTTAAGGAAATGTCTATACTCGAACGGCATACATTGACTACAACGAGCCACATCCCTTCTTCGAACCTTCTAAAGACCCGTGTCCAACTGATCCATCATAGATTTACACAATTACTTCTGCTCAAAAGTCTGCATTAGTCTGCAAAGAGACTTTTGGGGTATGCTTTCCCATTCCTCAATCAGGGCTTATGTCAGTTCCGGTATGGTTAGTGATTGCAGCCCAAACCATTACAGATCCACGACCAAATCTATCCACTTCCTCTATAGTAAACGAAATCTGGACTCGTCTGTAAACAGTACTCGCCTTATATATGAGGTATTCGTGCAGAACCGTTTTTTTTTAGTACAGGAACTCGGTTAAAAATGCAATAAACATCATAATCCATAATATTGAAAATCTGTTGCCACGTTCCAACGGTACAACGTAATGAAACCGTTTACGACGTGTCTAGACACCGAGGCAAGCAAATGAGTTTCCATATTTACACAATATTAGTTCGTGTTTAGCTGAGCCGTGCATGGATACGAGATGTAACACGTACATTTGCTTTTAGCTTATTATTTACAGATTTACAGGTTTATCGTTGGTTAATATCACTGTTTAGTCTTCCATTAAATACCCCGTTATGATCAAGCAGCCGTCACACTATCACTGCTACCACCTCTACATCATACGTTTTACATCGCTTAGTGAGGAGTTACCGGAGAATGGTCGAGAGGACTAAGGATATTCAACTTTTTTATGGTAGAAAATTCAATCAAAACTACAAGCTTCACCGAAGAAGTTTTTAACCGTTATTTGTATATTATAAATTCATGGTTTTGGGATCGCGCACTGTAATGTTCCGTGGCAATATTTCGTCAAAATTGACCTGGACCTCAGTGTCTCCCAGGATTCGAGTTATTTAACTTAGTTAACGTGACATCCATGTTAACATATCATGCATAATTTTTAGTTTATTACTTGAGTTGCGCCTGTAAACAGGGGTATATTATTTTCGCTAGAAAAATGTCCCTCCTTCGGATGGATATATATCCAAGCCAAGGTCTTATCGGCGGCAATCTCTTCACGGGCAAATTCCCCCTTTGAGGCGGTCTCGTGGTGTATGTGTGTGACAGTCGGGTGCAGTTTGACAGCGATATCTCGCGCACTGTAATTATACTTCAAAGGGATCGCTTATTTTTTTTTTTACGAAAGAGGGCCAGGGCCTAATTCATTCAGGAATTGATTTTAAAACTGGGGCGCTTTTTGCGGCCGCAAAAGGTCATACGCGATCCCGCCACAAGGGGGAAACTGTACAGTAATTATTTCTACAAAGCCCTCAGACCTTCAATTACTCAAAGGCGGCATACCCAACCCTACGGGAATTACTTTAAATGACAGCGTCACCAAAGTACCACCAATGGTTGTGATTCTAACTAAATAGAATAAAAAAGAGTATAGTCAGGAACTCACATCAGTCACTTGTAATATATGACTATGTTTAGTTCAATTTTTACAGTTATTGTTTAATTTAAAAAATCGTACCGACTTCACAAGTGACTGATATGAGTTACTACGTTCTTCATATTGATTATTAGTTACCTTTTATCAACTCTGGAAAGTTTTATCAAAATCCTTAGGATATTTCCTGAGTTGTGAATCTATGACAATGTTTAGTGCAATTTTTACAGTTATTGTTTAATTTATAAAATCGTACCGACTTCACAAGCGACTGATGTGAGTTACTACGCTCTTTATATTGATTATTAGTTTCCTTTTATAAATTCTGGGAAGTTTTATCAAAATCCTTAAGATATTTCCAGAGTTGTGAATTTATGACTATGTTTAGTGCAATCTTTACGGTTATTGTTTAATTTAAAAAATCGTACCGACTTCATAGGCGACTGATGTGTGTTACTACGTTCTTTATATTGATTACTAGTTTCCGTTTCCGTTGATTATTAGTTACCTTTTATCAACTCTGGAAAGTTTGATCAAAATCGTTTGGATATTTCCAGAGTTGTGAAGCTATGACTATGTTTAGTGCAATTTTTGCAGTTATTGTTGAATTTAAGAAAGTCGTACCGAGTTCACAAGCGACTGATGTGAGTTACTACGTTCTTTATATTGATTATTAGTTTCCTTTTGTCTATTCTGGAAAGTTTTATTAAAATCCTTAGGATATCTCCAGAGTTGTGAATCTATGACTATGTTAAATGCAATTTATGAGTTAGAATAATCTAGAATATGTAAATCAAAGATAGGATAACGTGAGATACAAAATTCGAATACAATCTTACTTATGCTTCGGGCCACACTGGATTTAATGGCGCGCAAGGTTTTCCCATGAAATGTACGGATTAGCTAAAAAATTGAAAATTACCAAATTGGTGGAGGAGCCGGAAGATATTTTTTTTAATGAATTTTATATATTTATCGCACTGAAAAGGTTAATTTTATCATTCTAAGTCGATATAACCCAATTCATGTATATACAAAAATGTCTAGTTTCTAAGTTATAGCTAACTAAAACTACAATACACAGTTTTGTGCAGTGTTTAGTGCACACAGTTATTGTTAAATTTAAAAAATCGTACCGACTTCACTAGTGACTGATGTGAGGTACTACGTTCTATATATGGAGTATTAGTTTCCTTTTATCAATTCTGGAAAGTTATATCAAAATCCTTAGGATATTTCCAGAGTTGTGAATCTATGACTATGTTTAGTACAATTTTTACAGTTATTGTCGGTACAAATTAACTAAAGATGAATTTATCTTGGTGTAGTTAATCCTAGTAATTTTCCTTTGTTATTCTATCGGGTGTCCAATTTCATTTTATTGACATTTAGCATTTATTACGAAGAGATAGGGTCGAGGGGCTCGAAAACGTACGGGAACAATCAAAATCGTTAGTTTTGTATGCGTAGTGTTAAGCTGGCCACCGAAGGGCTCCTTCTATCGGATTGTGTCAGCATCTCAGACGGGGACATTCAAGAATATCCCCAAGAGCAAAGTTTGGGCATAGTAGAGTGATCAGCACTCTATTACAACGTCCCACATTGATTCAATTGCTACTTTTAGCTGGACAAAATTATTTTTTTTAATCGAATCTTGGAAATGACTTTTGTCTACTTAGATTATTATAGGCGATTCACTGTGCGTCCCTGTCTGATAAAATGATTTCCATAGCGGTTCAGGTTTTGCAATTAGGCGTATTTTGCCCGGCGCGATTCCAATTTGTCGCAAATTTGCGAACGGCGCCCGTTTTTAAATATTAAACCGGATAACTTTCGCTCTCTTTGATTCGACCCTCCGGCAGGATTCTACGTATTTCCTCGTTTACCGGAATTTGTATACTTCTTTCGCAAATAGAAATAAATGTCGTTTATTTTGCGGAGGCCGGGGAATTCGTGAAAGTTTTATCACGGGGATAAATATTGTAATATCAGGGACGAACCCCGCAGCTTAGGGACGAACGGCAGACGGTTGATTGATTTACACCGCCCATTTTTGCAAGGCCCAACCTGATTCAATGAAGGATCACAACCCACAGACTTACGCTATTTTTAGACATTTAATTAAAAAAAAAACTCATCTTCAGTTAGTTATCTTTGGAACTGATATTAATCAAATAGAATCTCCTGAACAAACTAAAACAACAAATGACTATGTGGAGTGATGCAAAATGAAGCTACGTGTTAGAAAAGACAACTAAACCTGTCTCGCTCTCACAGCTTTGGCCAGTTATAGCGTTCGGATTGACAACATGTTTCTCACGTACGATTGAAAACCTTTCTCTTTCTTTCGAAATGATTTCACTGCAGCCTGGGAGCGAACTGATCTGAGATTACCACAACGAGACTGTACTAAATTATATAACATCTGGAAATTGACCTGTCACGTGACCTTCCAGCAGGGGAATTCCTACAGAGCATAAACACGGTTTGATATTGCAGGTTACAAATAACATTAGCAGTACCCCCCCTTCCCCCCTCCCTATCTCTAACAATATAACGGCGGTTAACGTCCTTCCTTGTTCCTAGCTACACAAATCGAAATCGCTTATTTTTCTGTTGTTGGAAAAAACGTAATTTTAGCACAACTGAGTAACCAGTAGAGACAGAGACCTTTCCTATGTAAATTTGTAATCAGCGCACCCATTTTAGTAGGATAGCGAAGGTTTCATGGTAATCCGGGTCCTAGTTTTTGAGATAGGTGTGCCATTTCAAAATTATATTTTAACATATGTGATTTCTTACAAAACTTTAGCTACTCGGCGAAAACCCCAACTGCCTTCAATCAAATTAAGATTGTGGTTCTTAATACAGTTTTTGACGCTGATTACGCCGGTGTAATTAGATTTTTTATATTTGTTTATTGAAACTGTGTCCGTTCCAATCGACCGATGTTGACGATTCAAACGGTACCCGATGGGAAATTGGCCGAGGAATTCATTTCTGAAAGCCGCGTTGCTCTAGTACGCTCGGTTCGCGAGAAAACCGCGAGAAACCGCGGAAACTATGTTTTCCCACTTTCTGGCCAAACCGTTCGCGTTACGGGAAAACGGAGCTCACCGTTGAATTCAGAACATCCAAATGCATAAGCATGACTACATTAGAACGCTCTATCTCTCAAAAAGTTAGCAATGTTTTTTTTATCTAAATTTAGCACATTTAGATAGAAAAAAAAATGAACTTTGCAACCGTTGGCCATAGAAAGGTTTACCCATCACCAAGTGATAGCTCTCGACGAGTACATCAAAAATATGTATACTTGTATATGCCTAAGATTTACCATTTTGAAGTTATGTGGTCCAATTCGCTTATTTTTGTGTTATTGGAAAAAACGTAATTTTAGCACAACTCAGTAACCAGTAGAGACAGAGACTTTTTCTAAGTAGATTTGTAATCAGCGCACCCATTTTAGTAGGATAGCGAAGGTTTCATCGTAATCCGGGTCCTAGTTTTTGAGATAGGTGTGCCATTTCAAAATTATATTTTAAAATATGTGATTTCTTACAAAATTTTAGCTACTCGGCGAAAACCCCAACTGCCTTCAATCAAATTAAGATTGTGGTTCTTAATACAGTTTTTGCCGCTGATTACGCCGGTGTAATTAGATTTTTTATATTTGGAACGGTTCGGGAGTTATGACGTTCAAAGTTATCAAAAATTATGCTAAAAACACCCATTTGATATGTTAGAAACTTTGAACGCAAACTGTGTCCGTTCCAATCGACCGATCTTGACCGTTCAAACGGTACCGGATGGGAAATTGGCCGAGGAATTCATTTCTGAAAGCCGCGTTGCTCTAGTACGCTCGGTTCGCGAGAAAACCGCGAGAAACCGCGGAAACTATGTTTTCCCACTTTCTGGCCAAACCGTTCGCGTTACGGGAAAACGGAGCTCACCGTTGAATTCAGAACATCCAAATGCATAAGCATGACTACATTAGAACGCTCTATCTCTCAAAAAGTTAGCAATGTTTTTTTTATCTAAATTTAGCACATTTAGATAGAAAAAAAAAATGAACTTTGCAACCGTTGGCCATAGAAAGGTTTACCCATCACCAAGTGATAGCTCTCGACGAGTACATCAAAAATATGTATACTTGTATATGCCTAAGATTTACCATTTTGAAGTTATGTGGTCCAATTCGCTTATTTTTGTGTTATTGGAAAAAACGTAATTTTAGCACAACTCAGTAACCAGTAGAGACAGAGACTTTTTCTAAGTAGATTTGTAATCAGCGCACCCATTTTAGTAGGATAGCGAAGGTTTTATGGTAATCCGGGTCCTAGTTTTTGAGATAGGTGTGCCATTTCAAAATTATATTTTAAAATATGTGATTTCTTACAAAATTTTAGCTACTCGGCGAAAACCCCAACTGCCTTCAATCAAATTAAGATTGTGGTTCTTAATACAGTTTTTGACGCTGATTACGCCGGTGTAATTAGATTTTTTATATTTGGAACGGTTCGGGAGTTATGACGTTCAAAGTTATCAAAAATTATGCTAAAAACACCCATTTGATATGTTAGAAACTTTGAACGCAAACTGTGTCCGTTCGAATCGACCGATCTTGACCGTTCAAACGGTACCGGATGATAGGTGTGCCATTTCAAAATTATATTTTAAAATATGTGATTTCTTACAAAATTTTAGCTACTCGGCGAAAACCCCAACTGCCTTCAATCAAATTAAGATTGTGGTTCTTAATACAGTTTTTGACGCTGATTACGCCGGTGTAATTAGATTTTTTATATTTGGAGCGGTTCGGGAGTTATGACGTTCAAAGTTATCAAAAATTATGCTAAAAACACCCATTTGATATGTTAGAAACTTTGAACGCAAACTGTGTCCGTTCGAATCGACCGATCTTGACCGTTCAAACGGTACCGGATGGGAAATTGGCCGAGGAATTCATTTCTGAAAGCCGCGTTGCTCTAGTACGCTCGGTTCGCGAGGAAACCGCGAGAAACCGCGGAAACTATGTTTTCCCACTTTCTGGCCAAACCGTTCGCGTTACGGGAAAACGGAGCTCACCGTTGAATTCAGAACATCCAAATGCATAAGCATGACTACATTAGAACGCTCTATCTCTCAAAAAGTTAGCAATGTTTTTTTTATCTAAATTTAGCACATTTAGATAGAAAAAAAATGAACTTTGCAACCGTTGGCCATAGAAAGGTTTACCCATCACCAAGTGATAGCTCTCGACGAGTACATCAAAAATATGTATACTTGTATATGCCTAAGATTTACCATTTTGAAGTTATGTGGTCCAATTCGCTTATTTTTGTGTTATTGGAAAAAACGTAATTTTAGCACAACTCAGTAACCAGTAGAGACAGAGACTTTTCCTATGTAGATTTGTAATCAGCGCACCCATTTTAGTAGGATAGCGAAGGTTTCATGGTAATCCGGGTCCTAGTTTTTGAGATAGGTGTGCCATTTCAAAATTATATTTTAAAATATGTGATTTCTTACAAAATTTTAGCTACTCGGCGAAAACTCCAACTGCCTTCAATCAAATTAAGATTGTGGTTCTTAATACAGTTTTTGACGCTGATTACGCCGGTGTAATTAGATTTTTTATATTTGGAACGGTTCGGGAGTTATGACGTTCAAAGTTATCAAAAATTATGCTAAAAACACCCATTTGATATGTTAGAAACTTTGAACGCAAACTGTGTCCGTTCCAATCGACCGATCTTGACCGTTCAAACGGTACCGGATGGGAAATTGGCCGAGGAATTCATTTCTGAAAGCCGCGTTGCTCTAGTACGCTCGGTTCGCGAGAAAACCGCGAGAAACCGCGGAAACTATGTTTTCCCACTTTCTGGCCAAACCGTTCGCGTTACGGGAAAACGGAGCTCACCGTTGAATTCATAACATCCAAATGCATAAGCATGACTACATTAGAACGCTCTATCTCTCAAAAAGTTAGCAATGTTTTTTTTATCTAAATTTAGCACATTTAGATAGAAAAAAAATGAACTTTGCAACCGTTGGCCATAGAAAGGTTTACCCATCACCAAGTGATAGCTCTCGACGAGTACATCAAAAATATGTATACTTGTATATGCCTAAGATTTACCATTTTGAAGTTATGTGGTCCAATTCGCTTATTTTTGTGTTATTGGAAAAAACGTAATTTTAGCACAACTCAGTAACCAGTAGAGACAGAGACTTTTTCTAAGTAGATTTGTAATCAGCGCACCCATTTTAGTAGGATAGCGAAGGTTTCATGGTAATCCGGGTCCTAGTTTTTGAGATAGGTGTGCCATTTCAAAATTATATTTTAAAATATGTGATTTCTTACAAAATTTTAGCTACTCGGCGAAAACCCCAACTGCCTTCAATCAAATTAAGATTGTGGTTCTTAATACAGTTTTTGACGCTGATTACGCCGGTGTAATTAGATTTTTTATATTTGGAGCGGTTCGGGAGTTATGACGTTCAAAGTTATCAAAAATTATGCTAAAAACACCCATTTGATATGTTAGAAACTTTGAACGCAAACTGTGTCCGTTCGAATCGACCGATCTTGACCGTTCAAACGGTACCGGATGGGAAATTGGCCGAGGAATTCATTTCTGAAAGCCGCGTTGCTCTAGTACGCTCGGTTCGCGAGAAAACCGCGAGAAACCGCGGAAACTATGTTTTCCCACTTTCTGGCCAAACCGTTCGCGTTACGGGAAAACGGAGCTCACCGTTGAATTCAGAACATCCAAATGCATAAGCATGACTACATTAGAACGCTCTATCTCTCAAAAAGTTAGCAATGTTTTTTTTATCTAAATTTAGCACATTTAGATAGAAAAAAAATGAACTTTGCAACCGTTGGCCATAGAAAGGTTTACCCATCACCAAGTGATAGCTCTCGACGAGTACATCAAAAATATGTATACTTGTATATGCCTAAGATTTACCATTTTGAAGTTATGTGGTCCAATTCGCTTATTTTTGTGTTATTGGAAAAAACGTAATTTTAGCACAACTCAGTAACCAGTAGAGACAGAGACTTTTCCTATGTAGATTTGTAATCAGCGCACCCATTTTAGTAGGATAGCGAAGGTTTCATGGTAATCCGGGTCCTAGTTTTTGAGATAGGTGTGCCATTTCAAAATTATATTTTAAAATATGTGATTTCTTACAAAATTTTAGCTACTCGGCGAAAACTCCAACTGCCTTCAATCAAATTAAGATTGTGGTTCTTAATACAGTTTTTGACGCTGATTACGCCGGTGTAATTAGATTTTTTATATTTGGAACGGTTCGGGAGTTATGACGTTCAAAGTTATCAAAAATTATGCTAAAAACACCCATTTGATATGTTAGAAACTTTGAACGCAAACTGTGTCCGTTCCAATCGACCGATCTTGACCGTTCAAACGGTACCGGATGGGAAATTGGCCGAGGAATTCATTTCTGAAAGCCGCGTTGCTCTAGTACGCTCGGTTCGCGAGAAAACCGCGAGAAACCGCGGAAACTATGTTTTCCCACTTTCTGGCCAAACCGTTCGCGTTACGGGAAAACGGAGCTCACCGTTGAATTCAGAACATCCAAATGCATAAGCATGACTACATTAGAACGCTCTATCTCTCAAAAAGTTAGCAATGTTTTTTTTATCTAAATTTAGCACATTTAGATAGAAAAAAAATGAACTTTGCAACCGTTGGCCATAGAAAGGTTTACCCATCACCAAGTGATAGCTCTCGACGAGTACATCAAAAATATGTATACTTGTATATGCCTAAGATTTACCATTTTGAAGTTATGTGGTCCAATTCGCTTATTTTTGTGTTATTGGAAAAAACGTAATTTTAGCACAACTCAGTAACCAGTAGAGACAGAGACTTTTTCTAAGTAGATTTGTAATCAGCGCACCCATTTTAGTAGGATAGCGAAGGTTTCATGGTAATCCGGGTCCTAGTTTTTGAGATAGGTGTGCCATTTCAAAATTATATTTTAAAATATGTGATTTCTTACAAAATTTTAGCTACTCGGCGAAAACCCCAACTGCCTTCAATCAAATTAAGATTGTGGTTCTTAATACAGTTTTTGACGCTGATTACGCCGGTGTAATTAGATTTTTTATATTTGGAACGGTTCGGGAGTTATGACGTTCAAAGTTATCAAAAATTATGCTAAAAACACCCATTTGATATGTTAGAAACTTTGAACGCAAACTGTGTCCGTTCGAATCGACCGATCTTGACCGTTCAAACGGTACCGGATGGGAAATTGGCCGAGGAATTCATTTCTGAAAGCCGCGTTGCTCTAGTACGCTCGGTTCGCGAGAAAACCGCGAGAAACCGCGGAAACTATGTTTTCCCACTTTCTGGCCAAACCGTTCGCGTTACGGGAAAACGGAGCTCACCGTTGAATTCAGAACATCCAAATGCATAAGCATGACTACATTAGAACGCCCTATCTCTCAAAAAGTTAGCAATGTTTTTTTTATCTAAATTTAGCACATTTAGATAGAAAAAAAATTAACTTTGCAACCGTTGGCCATAGAAAGGTTTACCCATCACCAAGTGATAGCTCTCGACGAGTACATCAAAAATATGTATACTTGTATATGCCTAAGATTTACCATTTTGAAGTTATGTGGTCCAATTCGCTTATTTTTGTGTTATTGGAAAAAACATAATTTTAGCACAACTCAGTAACCAGTAGAGACAGAGACTTTTCCTATGTAGATTTGTAATCAGCGCACCCATTTTAGTAGGATAGCGAAGGTTTCATGGTAATCCGGGTCCTAGTTTTTGAGATAGGTGTGCCATTTCAAAATTATATTTTAAAATATGTGATTTCTTACAAAATTTTAGCTACTCGGCGAAAACTCCAACTGCCTTCAATCAAATTAAGATTGTGGTTCTTAATACAGTTTTTGACGCTGATTACGCCGGTGTAATTAGATTTTTTATATTTGGAACGGTTCGGGAGTTATGACGTTCAAAGTTATCAAAAATTATGCTAAAAACAGAAGATTTACCATTTTGAAGTTATGTGGTCCAATTCGCTTATTTTTGTGTTATTGGAAAAAACGTAATTTTAGCACAACTCAGTAACCAGTAGAGACAGAGACTTTTTCTAAGTAGATTTGTAATCAGCGCACCCATTTTAGTAGGATAGCGAAGGTTTCATGGTAATCCGGGTCCTAGTTTTTGAGATAGGTGTGCCATTTCAAAATTATATTTTAAAATATGTGATTTCTTACAAAATTTTAGCTACTCGGCGAAAACCCCAACTGCCTTCAATCAAATTAAGATTGTGGTTCTTAATACAGTTTTTGACGCTGATTACGCCGGTGTAATTAGATTTTTTATATTTGGAACGGTTCGGGAGTTATGACGTTCAAAGTTATCAAAAATTATGCTAAAAACACCCATTTGATATGTTAGAAACTTTGAACGCAAACTGTGTCCGTTCGAATCGACCGATCTTGACCGTTCAAACGGTACCGGATGGGAAATTGGCCGAGGAATTCATTTCTGAAAGCCGCGTTGCTCTAGTACGCTCGGTTCGCGAGAAAACCGCGAGAAACCGCGGAAACTATGTTTTCCCACTTTCTGGCCAAACCGTTCGCGTTACGGGAAAACGGAGCTCACCGTTGAATTCAGAACATCCAAATGCATAAGCATGACTACATTAGAACGCCCTATCTCTCAAAAAGTTAGCAATGTTTTTTTTATCTAAATTTAGCACATTTAGATAGAAAAAAAATTAACTTTGCAACCGTTGGCCATAGAAAGGTTTACCCATCACCAAGTGATAGCTCTCGACGAGTACATCAAAAATATGTATACTTGTATATGCCTAAGATTTACCATTTTGAAGTTATGTGGTCCAATTCGCTTATTTTTGTGTTATTGGAAAAAACGTAATTTTAGCACAACTCAGTAACCAGTAGAGACAGAGACTTTTCCTATGTAGATTTGTAATCAGCGCACCCATTTTAGTAGGATAGCGAAGGTTTCATGGTAATCCGGGTCCTAGTTTTTGAGATAGGTGTGCCATTTCAAAATTATATTTTAAAATATGTGATTTCTTACAAAATTTTAGCTACTCGGCGAAAACTCCAACTGCCTTCAATCAAATTAAGATTGTGGTTCTTAATACAGTTTTTGACGCTGATTACGCCGGTGTAATTAGATTTTTTATATTTGGAACGGTTCGGGAGTTATGACGTTCAAAGTTATCAAAAATTATGCTAAAAACACCCATTTGATATGTTAGAAACTTTGAACGCAAACTGTGTCCGTTCCAATCGACCGATCTTGACGGTTCAAACGGTACCGGATGGGAAATTGGCCGAGGAATTCATTTCTGAAAGCCGCGTTGCTCTAGTACGCTCGGTTCGCGAGAAAACCGCGAGAAACCGCGGAAACTATGTTTTCCCACTTTCTGTCCAAACCGTTCGCGTTACGGGAAAACGGAGCTCACCGTTGAATTCAGAACATCCAAATGCATAAGCATGACTACATTAGAACGCTCTATCTCTCAAAAAGTTAGCAATGTTTTTTTTATCTAAATTTAGCACATTTAGATAGAAAAAAAATGAACTTTGCAACCGTTGGCCATAGAAAGGTTTACCCATCACGAAGTGATAGCTCTCGACGAGTACATCAAAAATATGTATACTTGTATATGCCTAAGATTTACCATTTTGAAGTTATCTGGTCCAATTCGCTTATTTTTGTGTTATTGGAAAAAACGTAATTTTAGCACAACTCAGTAACCAGTAGAGACAGAGACTTTTCCTATGTAGATTTGTAATCAGCGCACCCATTTTAGTAGGATAGCGAAGGTTTCATGGTAATCCGGGTCCTAGTTTTTGAGATAGGTGTGCCATTTCAAAATTATATTTTAAAATATGTGATTTCTTACAAAATTTTAGCTACTCGGCGAAAACCCCAACTGCCTTCAATCAAATTAAGATTGTGGTTCTTAATACAGTTTTTGACGCTGATTACGCCGGTGTAATTAGATTTTTTATATTTAGAACGGTTCGGGAGTTATGACGTTCAAAGTTATCAAAAATTATGCTAAAAACACCCATTTGATATGTTAGAAACTTTGAACGCAAACTGTGTCCGTTCCAATCGACCGATCTTCACGGTTCAAACGGTACCGGATGGGAAATTGGCCGAGGAATTCATTTCTGAAAGCCGCGTTGCTCTAGTACGCTCGGTTCGCGAGAAAACCGCGAGAAACCGCGTAAACTATGTTTTCCCACTTTCTGGCCAAACCGTTCGCGTTACGGGAAAACGGAGCTCACCGTTGAATTCAGAACATCCAAATGCATAAGCATGACTACATTAGAACGCTCTATCTCTCAAAAAGGTAGCAATTTTTTTTTTATCTAAATTTAGCACATTTAGATAGAAAAAAAATGAACTTTGCAACCGTTGGCCATAGAAAGGTTTACCCATCACCAAGTGATAGCTCTCGACGAGTACATCAAAAATATGTATACTTGTATATGCCTAAGATTTACCATTTTGAAGTTATGTGGTCCAATTCGCTTATTTTTGTGTTATTGTAAAAAACGTAATATTAGCACAACTCAGTAACCAGTAGAGACAGAGACTTTTCCTATGTAGATTTGTAATCAGCGCACCCATTTTAGTAGGATAGCGAAGGTTTCATGGTAATCCGGGTCCTAGTTTTTGAGATAGGTGTGCCATTTCAAAATTATATTTTAAAATATGTGATTTCTTACAAAATTTTAGCTACTCGGCGAAAACTCCAACTGCCTTCAATCAAATTAAGATTGTGGTTCTTAATACAGTTTTTGACGCTGATTACGCCGGTGTAATTAGATTTTTTATATTTGGAACGGTTCGGGAGTTATGACGTTCAAAGTTATCAAAAATTATGCTAAAAACACCCATTTGATATGTTAGAAACTTTGAACGCAAACTGTGTCCGTTCCAATCGACCGATCTTGACCGTTCAAACGGTACCGGATGGGAAATTGGCCGAGGAATTCATTTCTGAAAGCCGCGTTGCTCTAGTACGCTCGGTTCGCGAGAAAACCGCGAGAAACCGCGGAAACTATGTTTTCCCACTTTCTGGCCAAACCGTTCGCGTTACGGGAAAACGGAGCTCACCGTTGAATTCAGAACATCCAAATGCATAAGCATGACTACATTAGAACGCTCTATCTCTCAAAAAGTTAGCAATGTTTTTTTTATCTATATTTAGCACATTTAGATAGAAAAAAAATGAACTTTGCAACCGTTGGCCATAGAAAGGTGTACCCATCACCAAGTGATAGCTCTCGACGAGTACATCAAAAATATGTATACTTGTATATGCCTAAGATTTACCATTTTGAAGTTATGTGGTCCAATTCGCTTATTTTTGTGTTATTGGAAAAAACGTAATTTTAGCACAACTCAGTAACCAGTAGAGACAGAGACTTTTCCTATGTAGATTTGTAATCAGCGCACCCATTTTAGTAGGATAGCGAAGGTTTCATGGTAATCCGGGTCCTAGTTTTTGAGATAGGTGTGCCATTTCAAAATTATATTTTAAAATATGTGATTTCTTACAAAATTTTAGCTACTCGGCGAAAACTCCAACTGCCTTCAATCAAATTAAGATTGTGGTTCTTAATACAGTTTTTGACGCTGATTACGCCGGTGTAATTAGATTTTTTATATTTGGAACGGTTCGGGAGTTATGACGTTCAAAGTTATCAAAAATTATGCTAAAAACACCCATTTGATATGTTAGAAACTTTGAACGCAAACTGTGTCCGTTCCAATCGACCGATCTTGACCGTTCAAACGGTACCGGATGGGAAATTGGCCGAGGAATTCATTTCTGAAAGCCGCGTTGCTCTAGTACGCTCGGTTCGCGAGAAAACCGCGAGAAACCGCGGAAACTATGTTTTCCCACTTTCTGGCCAAACCGTTCGCGTTACGGGAAAACGGAGCTCACCGTTGAATTCAGAACATCCAAATGCATAAGCATGACTACATTAGAACGCTCTATCTCTCAAAAAGTTAGCAATGTTTTTTTTATCTAAATTTAGCACATTTAGATAGAAAAAAAATGAACTTTGCAACCGTTGGCCATAGAAAGGTTTACCCATCACCAAGTGATAGCTCTCGACGAGTACATCAAAAATATGTATACTTGTATATGCCTAAGATTTACCATTTTGAAGTTATGTGGTCCAATTCGCTTATTTTTGTGTTATTGGAAAAAACGTAATTTTAGCACAACTCAGTAACCAGTAGAGACAGGGACTTTTCCTATGTAGATTTGTAATCAGCGCACCCATTTTAGTAGGATAGCGAAGGTTTCATGGTAATCCGGGTCCTAGTTTTTGAGATAGGTGTGCCATTTCAAAATTATATTTTAAAATATGTGATTTCTTACAAAATTTTAGCTACTCGGCGAAAACTCCAACTGCCTTCAATCAAATTAAGATTGTGGTTCTTAATACAGTTTTTGACGCTGATTACGCCGGTGTAATTAGATTTTTTATATTTGGAACGGTTCGGGAGTTATGACGTTCAAAGTTATCAAAAATTATGCTAAAAACACCCATTTGATATGTTAGAAACTTTGAACGCAAACTGTGTCCGTTCCAATCGACCGATCTTGACCGTTCAAACGGTACCGGATGGGAAATTGGCCGAGGAATTCATTTCTGAAAGCCGCGTTGCTCTAGTACGCTCGGTTCGCGAGAAAACCGCGAGAAACCGCGGAAACTATGTTTTCCCACTTTCTGGCCAAACCGTTCGCGTTACGGGAAAACGGAGCTCACCGTTGAATTCAGAACATCCAAATGCATAAGCATGCCTACATTAGAACGCTCTATCTCTCAAAAAGTTAGCAATGTTTTTTTTATCTATATTTAGCACATTTAGATAGAAAAAAAATGAACTTTGCAACCGTTGGCCATAGAAAGGTGTACCCATCACCAAGTGATAGCTCTCGACGAGTACATCAAAAATATGTATACTTGTATATGCCTAAGATTTACCATTTTGAAGTTATGTGGTCCAATTCGCTTATTTTTGTGTTATTGGAAAAAACGTAATTTTAGCACAACTCAGTAACCAGTAGAGACAGAGACTTTTCCTATGTAGATTTGTAATCAGCGCACCCATTTTAGTAGGATAGCGAAGGTTTCATGGTAATCCGGGTCCTAGTTTTTGAGATAGGTGTGCCATTTCAAAATTATATTTTAAAATATGTGATTTCTTACAAAATTTTAGCTACTCGGCGAAAACTCCAACTGCCTTCAATCAAATTAAGATTGTGGTTCTTAATACAGTTTTTGACGCTGATTACGCCGGTGTAATTAGATTTTTTATATTTGGAACGGTTCGGGAGTTATGACGTTCAAAGTTATCAAAAATTATGCTAAAAACACCCATTTGATATGTTAGAAACTTTGAACGCAAACTGTGTCCGTTCCAATCGACCGATCTTGACCGTTGAAACGGTACCGGATGGGAAATTGGCCGAGGAATTCATTTCTGAAAGCCGCGTTGCTCTAGTACGCTCGGTTCGCGAGAAAACCGCGAGAAACCGCGGAAACTATGTTTTCCCACTTTCTGGCCAAACCGTTCGCGTTACGGGAAAACGGAGCTCACCGTTGAATTCAGAACATCCAAATGCATAAGCATGACTACATTAGAACGCTCTATCTCTCAAAAAGTTAGCAATGTTTTTTTTATCTAAATTTAGCACATTTAGATAGAAAAAAAATGAACTTTGCAACCGTTGGCCATAGAAAGGTTTACCCATCACGAAGTGATAGCTCTCGACGAGTACATCAAAAATATGTATACTTGTATATGCCTAAGATTTACCATTTTGAAGTTATGTGGTCCAATTCGCTTATTTTTGTGTTATTGGAAAAAACGTAATTTTAGCACAACTCAGTAACCAGTAGAGACAGAGACTTTTCCTATGTAGATTTGTAATCAGCGCACCCATTTTAGTAGGATAGCGAAGGTTTCATGGTAATCCGGGTCCTAGTTTTTGAGATAGGTGTGCCATTTCAAAATTATATTTTAAAATATGTGATTTCTTACAAAATTTTAGCTACTCGGCGAAAACCCCAACTGCCTTCAATCAAATTAAGATTGTGGTTCGTAATACAGTTTTTGACGCTGATTACGCCGGTGTAATTAGATTTTTTATATTTAGAACGGTTCGGGAGTTATGACGTTCAAAGTTATCAAAAATTATGCTAAAAACACCCATTTGATATGTTAGAAACTTTGAACGCAAACTGTGTCCGTTCCAATCGACCGATCTTGACCGTTCAAACGGTACCGGATGGGAAATTGGCCGAGGAATTCATTTCTGAAAGCCGCGTTGCTCTAGTACGCTCGGTTCGCGAGAAAACCGCGAGAAACCGCGGAAACTATGTTTTCCCACTTTCTGGCCAAACCGTTCGCGTTACGGGAAAACGGAGCTCACCGTTGAATTCAGAACATCCAAATGCATAAGCATGACTACATTAGAACGCTCTATCTCTCAAAAAGTTAGCAATGTTTTTTTTATCTAAATTTAGCACATTTAGATAGAAAAAAAATGAACTTTGCAACCGTTGGCCATAGAAAGGTTTACCCATCACCAAGTGATAGCTCTCGACGAGTACATCAAAAATATGTATACTTGTATATGCCTAAGATTTACCATTTTGAAGTTATGTGGTCCAATTCGCTTATTTTTGTGTTATTGGAAAAAACGTAATTTTAGCACAACTCAGTAACCAGTAGAGACAGGGACTTTTCCTATGTAGATTTGTAATCAGCGCACCCATTTTAGTAGGATAGCGAAGGTTTCATGGTAATCCGGGTCCTAGTTTTTGAGATAGGTGTGCCATTTCAAAATTATATTTTAAAATATGTGATTTCTTACAAAATTTTAGCTACTCGGCGAAAACTCCAACTGCCTTCAATCAAATTAAGATTGTGGTTCTTAATACAGTTTTTGACGCTGATTACGCCGGTGTAATTAGATTTTTTATATTTGGAACGGTTCGGGAGTTATGACGTTCAAAGTTATCAAAAATTATGCTAAAAACACCCATTTGATATGTTAGAAACTTTGAACGCAAACTGTGTCCGTTCCAATCGACCGATCTTGACCGTTCAAACGGTACCGGATGGGAAATTGGCCGAGGAATTCATTTCTGAAAGCCGCGTTGCTCTAGTACGCTCGGTTCGCGAGAAAACCGCGAGAAACCGCGGAAACTATGTTTTCCCACTTTCTGGCCAAACCGTTCGCGTTACGGGAAAACGGAGCTCACCGTTGAATTCAGAACATCCAAATGCATAAGCATGCCTACATTAGAACGCTCTATCTCTCAAAAAGTTAGCAATGTTTTTTTTATCTATATTTAGCACATTTAGATAGAAAAAAAATGAACTTTGCAACCGTTGGCCATAGAAAGGTGTACCCATCACCAAGTGATAGCTCTCGACGAGTACATCAAAAATATGTATACTTGTATATGCCTAAGATTTACCATTTTGAAGTTATGTGGTCCAATTCGCTTATTTTTGTGTTATTGGAAAAAACGTAATTTTAGCACAACTCAGTAACCAGTAGAGACAGAGACTTTTCCTATGTAGATTTGTAATCAGCGCACCCATTTTAGTAGGATAGCGAAGGTTTCATGGTAATCCGGGTCCTACTTTTTGAGATAGGTGTGCCATTTCAAAATTATATTTTAAAATATGTGATTTCTTACAAAATTTTAGCTACTCGGCGAAAACTCCAACTGCCTTCAATCAAATTAAGATTGTGGTTCTTAATACAGTTTTTGACGCTGATTACGCCGGTGTAATTAGATTTTTTATATTTGGAACGGTTCGGGAGTTATGACGTTCAAAGTTATCAAAAATTATGCTAAAAACACCCATTTGATATGTTAGAAACTTTGAACGCAAACTGTGTCCGTTCCAATCGACCGATCTTGACCGTTGAAACGGTACCGGATGGGAAATTGGCCGAGGAATTCATTTCTGAAAGCCGCGTTGCTCTAGTACGCTCGGTTCGCGAGAAAACCGCGAGAAACCGCGGAAACTATGTTTTCCCACTTTCTGGCCAAACCGTTCGCGTTACGGGAAAACGGAGCTCACCGTTGAATTCAGAACATCCAAATGCATAAGCATGACTACATTAGAACGCTCTATCTCTCAAAAAGTTAGCAATGTTTTTTTTATCTAAATTTAGCACATTTAGATAGAAAAAAAATGAACTTTGCAACCGTTGGCCATAGAAAGGTTTACCCATCACGAAGTGATAGCTCTCGACGAGTACATCAAAAATATGTATACTTGTATATGCCTAAGATTTACCATTTTGAAGTTATGTGGTCCAATTCGCTTATTTTTGTGTTATTGGAAAAAACGTAATTTTAGCACAACTCAGTAACCAGTAGAGACAGAGACTTTTCCTATGTAGATTTGTAATCAGCGCACCCATTTTAGTAGGATAGCGAAGGTTTCATGGTAATCCGGGTCCTAGTTTTTGAGATAGGTGTGCCATTTCAAAATTATATTTTAAAATATGTGATTTCTTACAAAATTTTAGCTACTCGGCGAAAACCCCAACTGCCTTCAATCAAATTAAGATTGTGGTTCGTAATACAGTTTTTGACGCTGATTACGCCGGTGTAATTAGATTTTTTATATTTAGAACGGTTCGGGAGTTATGACGTTCAAAGTTATCAAAAATTATGCTAAAAACACCCATTTGATATGTTAGAAACTTTGAACGCAAACTGTGTCCGTTCCAATCGACCGATCTTGACGGTTCAAACGGTACCGGATGGGAAATTGGCCGAGGAATTCATTTCTGAAAGCCGCGTTGCTCTAGTACGCTCGGTTCGCGAGAAAACCGCGAGAAACCGCGGAAACTATGTTTTCCCACTTTCTGGCCAAACCGTTCGCGTTACGGGAAAACGGAGCTCACCGTTGAATTCAGAACATCCAAATGCATAAGCATGACTACATTAGAACGCTCTATCTCTCAAAAAGTTAGCAATGTTTTTTTTATCTATATTTAGCACATTTAGATAGAAAAAAAATGAACTTTGCAACCGTTGGCCATAGAAAGGTGTACCCATCACCAAGTGATAGCTCTCGACGAGTACATCAAAAATATGTATACTTGTATATGCCTAAGATTTACCATTTTGAAGTTATGTGGTCCAATTCGCTTATTTTTGTGTTATTGGAAAAAACGTAATTTTAGCACAACTCAGTAACCAGTAGAGACAGAGACTTTTCCTATGTAGATTTGTAATCAGCGCACCCGTTTTAGTAGGATAGCGAAGGTTTCATGGTAATCCGGGTCCTAGTTTTTGAGATAGGTGTGCCATTTCAAAATTATATTTTAAAATATGTGATTTCTTACAAAATTTTAGCTACTCGGCGAAAACTCCAACTGCCTTCAATCAAATTAAGATTGTGGTTCTTAATACAGTTTTTGACGCTGATTACGCCGGTGTAATTAGATTTTTTATATTTGGAACGGTTCGGGAGTTATGACGTTCAAAGTTATCAAAAATTATGCTAAAAACACCCATTTGATATGTTAGAAACTTTGAACGCAAACTGTGTCCGTTCCAATCGACCGATCTTGACCGTTGAAACGGTACCGGATGGGAAATTGGCCGAGGAATTCATTTCTGAAAGCCGCGTTGCTCTAGTACGCTCGGTTCGCGAGAAAACCGCGAGAAACCGCGGAAACTATGTTTTCCCACTTTCTGGCCAAACCGTTCGCGTTACGGGAAAACGGAGCTCACCGTTGAATTCAGAACATCCAAATGCATAAGCATGACTACATTAGAACGCTCTATCTCTCAAAAAGTTAGCAATGTTTTTTTTATCTAAATTTAGCACATTTAGATAGAAAAAAAATGAACTTTGCAACCGTTGGCCATAGAAAGGTTTACCCATCACGAAGTGATAGCTCTCGACGAGTACATCAAAAATATGTATACTTGTATATGCCTAAGATTTACCATTTTGAAGTTATGTGGTCCAATTCGCTTATTTTTGTGTTATTGGAAAAAACGTAATTTTAGCACAACTCAGTAACCAGTAGAGACAGAGACTTTTCCTATGTAGATTTGTAATCAGCGCACCCATTTTAGTAGGATAGCGAAGGTTTCATGGTAATCCGGGTCCTAGTTTTTGAGATAGGTGTGCCATTTCAAAATTATATTTTAAAATATGTGATTTCTTACAAAATTTTAGCTACTCGGCGAAAACCCCAACTGCCTTCAATCAAATTAAGATTGTGGTTCGTAATACAGTTTTTGACGCTGATTACGCCGGTGTAATTAGATTTTTTATATTTAGAACGGTTCGGGAGTTATGACGTTCAAAGTTATCAAAAATTATGCTAAAAACACCCATTTGATATGTTAGAAACTTTGAACGCAAACTGTGTCCGTTCCAATCGACCGATCTTGACGGTTCAAACGGTACCGGATGGGAAATTGGCCGAGGAATTCATTTCTGAAAGCCGCGTTGCTCTAGTACGCTCGGTTCGCGAGAAAACCGCGAGAAACCGCGGAAACTATGTTTTCCCACTTTCTGGCCAAACCGTTCGCGTTACGGGAAAACGGAGCTCACCGTTGAATTCAGAACATCCAAATGCATAAGCATGACTACATTAGAACGCTCTATCTCTCAAAAAGTTAGCAATTTTTTTTTTATCTAAATTTAGCACATTTAGATAGAAAAAAAATGAACTTTGCAACCGTTGGCCATATAAAGGTTTACCCATCACCAAGTGATAGCTCTCGACGAGTACATCAAAAATATGTATACTTGTATATGCCTAAGATTTACCATTTTGAAGTTATGTGGTCCAATTCGCTTATTTTTGTGTTATTGGAAAAAACGTAATTTTAGCACAACTCAGTAACCAGTAGAGACAGAGACTTTTCCTATGTAGATTTGTAATCAGCGCACCCATTTTAGTAGGATAGCGAAGGTTTCATGGTAATCCGGGTCCTAGTTTTTGAGATAGGTGTGCCATTTCAAAATTATATTTTAAAATATGTGATTTCTTACAAAATTTTAGCTACTCGGCGAAAACTCCAACTGCCTTCAATCAAATTAAGATTGTGGTTCTTAATACAGTTTTTGACGCTGATTACGCCGGTGTAATTAGATTTTTTATATTTGGAACGGTTCGGGAGTTATGACGTTCAAAGTTATCAAAAATTATGCTAAAAACACCCATTTGATATGTTAGAAACTTTGAACGCAAACTGTGTCCGTTCCAATCGACCGATCTTGACCGTTGAAACGGTACCGGATGAGAAATTGGCCGAGCAATTCATTTCTGAAAGCCGCGTTGCTCTAGTACGCTCGGTTCGCGAGAAAACCGCGAGAAACCGCGGAAACTATGTTTTCCCACTTTCTGGCCAAACCGTTCGCGCTACGGGAAAACGGAGCTCACCGTTGAATTCAGAACATCCAAATGCATAAGCATGACTACATTAGAACGCTCTATCTCTCAAAAAGTTAGCAATGTTTTTTTTATCTAAATTTAGCACATTTAGATAGAAAAAAAATGAACTTTGCAACCGTTGGCCATAGAAAGGTTTACCCATCACCAAGTGATAGCTCTCGACGAGTACATCAAAAATATGTATACTTGTATATGCCTAAGATTTACCATTTTGAAGTTATGTGGTCCAATTCGCTTATTTTTGTGTTATTGGAAAAAACGTAATTTTAGCACAACTCAGTAACCAGTAGAGACAGAGACTTTTCCTATGTAGATTTGTAATCAGCGCACCCATTTTAGTAGGATAGCGAAGGTTTCATGGTAATCCGGGTCCTAGTTTTTGAGATAGGTGTGCCATTTCAAAATTATATTTTAAAATATGTGATTTCTTACAAAATTTTAGCTACTCGGCGAAAACCCCAACTGCCTTCAATCAAATTAACATTGTGGTTCTTAATACAGTTTTTGACGCTGATTACGCCGGTGTAATTAGATTTTTTATATTTAGAACGGTTCGGGAGTTATGACGTTCAAAGTTATCAAAAATTATGCTAAAAACACCCATTTGATATGTTAGAAACTTTGAACGCAAACTGTGTCCGTTCCAATCGACCGATCTTGACGGTTCAAACGGTACCGGATGGGAAATTGGCCGAGGAATTCATTTCTGAAAGCCGCGTTGCTCTAGTACGCTCGGTTCGCGAGAAAACCGCGAGAAACCGCGGAAACTATGTTTTCCCACTTTCTGGCCAAACCGTTCGCGTTACGGGAAAACGGAGCTCACCGTTGAATTCAGAACATCCAAATGCATAAGCATGACTACATTAGAACGCTCTATCTCTCAAAAAGGTAGCAATTTTTTTTTTATCTAAATTTAGCACATTTAGATAGAAAAAAAATGAACTTTGCAACCGTTGGCCATAGAAAGGTTTACCCATCACCAAGTGATAGCTCTCGACGAGTACATCAAAAATATGTATACTTGTATATGCCTAAGATTTACCATTTTGAAGTTATGTGGTCCAATTCGCTTATTTTTGTGTTATTGGAAAAAACGTAATTTTAGCACAACTCAGTAACCAGTAGAGACAGAGACTTTTCCTATGTAGATTTGTAATCAGCGCACCCATTTTAGTAGGATAGCGAAGGTTTCATGGTAATCCGGGTCCTAGTTTTTGAGATAGGTGTGCCATTTCAAAATTATATTTTAAAATATGTGATTTCTTACAAAATTTTAGCTACTCGGCGAAAACTCCAACTGCCTTCAATCAAATTAAGATTGTGGTTCTTAATACAGTTTTTGACGCTGATTACGCCGGTGTAATTAGATTTTTTATATTTGGAACGGTTCGGGAGTTATGACGTTCAAAGTTATCAAAAATTATGCTAAAAACACCCATTTGATATGTTAGAAACTTTGAACGCAAACTGTGTCCGTTCCAATCGACCGATCTTGACCGTTGAAACGGTACCGGATGAGAAATTGGCCGAGCAATTCATTTCTGAAAGCCGCGTTGCTCTAGTACGCTCGGTTCGCGAGAAAACCGCGAGAAACCGCGGAAACTATGTTTTCCCACTTTCTGGCCAAACCGTTCGCGCTACGGGAAAACGGAGCTCACCGTTGAATTCAGAACATCCAAATGCATAAGCATGACTACATTAGAACGCTCTATCTCTCAAAAAGTTAGCAATGTTTTTTTTATCTAAATTTAGCACATTTAGATAGAAAAAAAATGAACTTTGCAACCGTTGGCCATAGAAAGGTTTACCCATCACCAAGTGATAGCTCTCGACGAGTACATCAAAAATATGTATACTTGTATATGCCTAAGATTTACCATTTTGAAGTTATGTGGTCCAATTCGCTTATTTTTGTGTTATTGGAAAAAACGTAATTTTAGCACAACTCAGTAACCAGTAGAGACAGAGACTTTTCCTATGTAGATTTGTAATCAGCGCACCCATTATAGTAGGATAGCGAAGATTTCATGGTAATCCGGGTCCTAGTTTTTGAGATAGGTGTGCCATTTCAAAATTATATTTTAAAATATGTGATTTCTTACAAAATTTTAGCTACTCGGCGAAAACCCCAACTGCCTTCAATCAAATTAAGATTGTGGTTCTTAATACAGTTTTTGACGCTGATTACGCCGGTGTAATTAGATTTTTTATATTTAGAACGGTTCGGGAGTTATGACGTTCAAAGTTATCAAAAATTATGCTAAAAACACCCATTTGATATGTTAGAAACTTTGAACGCAAACTGTGTCCGTTCCAATCGACCGATCTTGACGGTTCAAACGGTACCGGATGGGAAATTGGCCGAGGAATTCATTTCTGAAAGCCGCGTTGCTCTAGTACGCTCGGTTCGCGAGAAAACCGCGAGAAACCGCGGAAACTATGTTTTCCCACTTTCTGTCCAAACCGTTCGCGTTACGGGAAAACGGAGCTCACCGTTGAATTCAGAACATCCAAATGCATAAGCATGACTACATTAGAACGCTCTATCTCTCAAAAAGTTAGCAATGTTTTTTTTATCTAAATTTAGCACATTTAGATAGAAAAAAAATGAACTTTGCAACCGTTGGCCATAGAAAGGTTTACCCATCACGAAGTGATAGCTCTCGACGAGTACATCAAAAATATGTATACTTGTATATGCCTAAGATTTACCATTTTGAAGTTATGTGGTCCAATTCGCTTATTTTTGTGTTATTGGAAAAAACGTAATTTTAGCACAACTCAGTAACCAGTAGAGACAGAGACTTTTCCTATGTAGATTTGTAATCAGCGCACCCATTTTAGTAGGATAGCGAAGGTTTCATGGTAATCCGGGTCCTAGTTTTTGAGATAGGTGTGCCATTTCAAAATTATATTTTAAAATATGTGATTTCTTACAAAATTTTAGCTACTCGGCGAAAACCCCAACTGCCTTCAATCAAATTAACATTGTGGTTCTTAATACAGTTTTTGACGCTGATTACGCCGGTGTAATTAGATTTTTTATATTTAGAACGGTTCGGGAGTTATGACGTTCAAAGTTATCAAAAATTATGCTAAAAACACCCATTTGATATGTTAGAAACTTTGAACGCAAACTGTGTCCGTTCCAATCGACCGATCTTGACGGTTCAAACGGTACCGGATGGGAAATTGGCCGAGGAATTCATTTCTGAAAGCCGCGTTGCTCTAGTACGCTCGGTTCGCGAGAAAACCGCGAGAAACCGCGGAAACTATGTTTTCCCACTTTCTGGCCAAACCGTTCGCGTTACGGGAAAACGGAGCTCACCGTTGAATTCAGAACATCCAAATGCATAAGCATGACTACATTAGAACGCTCTATCTCTCAAAAAGGTAGCAATTTTTTTTTATCTAAATTTAGCACATTTAGATAGAAAAAAAATGAACTTTGCAACCGTTGGCCATAGAAAGGTTTACCCATCACCAAGTGATAGCTCTCGACGAGTACATCAAAAATATGTATACTTGTATATGCCTAAGATTTACCATTTTGAAGTTATGTGGTCCAATTCGCTTATTTTTGTGTTATTGGAAAAAACGTAATTTTAGCACAACTCAGTAACCAGTAGAGACAGAGACTTTTCCTATGTAGATTTGTAATCAGCGCACCCATTTTAGTAGGATAGCGAAGGTTTCATGGTAATCCGGGTCCTAGTTTTTGAGATAGGTGTGCCATTTCAAAATTATATTTTAAAATATGTGATTTCTTACAAAATTTTAGCTACTCGGCGAAAACTCCAACTGCCTTCAATCAAATTAAGATTGTGGTTCTTAATACAGTTTTTGACGCTGATTACGCCGGTGTAATTAGATTTTTTATATTTGGAACGGTTCGGGAGTTATGACGTTCAAAGTTATCAAAAATTATGCTAAAAACACCCATTTGATATGTTAGAAACTTTGAACGCAAACTGTGTCCGTTCCAATCGACCGATCTTGACCGTTGAAACGGTACCGGATGAGAAATTGGCCGAGCAATTCATTTCTGAAAGCCGCGTTGCTCTAGTACGCTCGGTTCGCGAGAAAACCGCGAGAAACCGCGGAAACTATGTTTTCCCACTTTCTGGCCAAACCGTTCGCGCTACGGGAAAACGGAGCTCACCGTTGAATTCAGAACATCCAAATGCATAAGCATGACTACATTAGAACGCTCTATCTCTCAAAAAGTTAGCAATATTTTTTTTATCTAAATTTAGCACATTTAGATAGAAAAAAAATGAACTTTGCAACCGTTGGCCATAGAAAGGTTTACCCATCACCAAGTGATAGCTCTCGACGAGTACATCAAAAATATGTATACTTGTATATGCCTAAGATTTACCATTTTGAAGTTATGTGGTCCAATTCGCTTATTTTTGTGTTATTGGAAAAAACGTAATTTTAGCACAACTCAGTAACCAGTAGAGACAGAGACTTTTCCTATGTAGATTTGTAATCAGCGCACCCATTTTAGTAGGATAGCGAAGGTTTCATGGTAATCCGGGTCCTAGTTTTTGAGATAGGTGTGCCATTTCAAAATTATATTTTAAAATATGTGATTTCTTACAAAATTTTAGCTACTCGGCGAAAACCCCAACTGCCTTCAATCAAATTAAGATTGTGGTTCTTAATACAGTTTTTGACGCTGATTACGCCGGTGTAATTAGATTTTTTATATTTAGAACGGTTCGGGAGTTATGACGTTCAAAGTTATCAAAAATTATGCTAAAAACACCCATTTGATATGTTAGAAACTTTGAACGCAAACTGTGTCCGTTCCAATCGACCGATCTTGACGGTTCAAACGGTACCGGATGGGAAATTGGCCGAGGAATTCATTTCTGAAAGCCGCGTTGCTCTAGTACGCTCGGTTCGCGAGAAAACCGCGAGAAACCGCGGAAACTATGTTTTCCCACTTTCTGGCCAAACCGTTCGCGTTACGGGAAAACGGAGCTCACCGTTGAATTCAGAACATCCAAATGCATAAGCATGACTACATTAGAACGCTCTATCTCTCAAAAAGTTAGCAATGTTTTTTTTATCTAAATTTAGCACATTTAGATAGAAAAAAATGAACTTTGCAACCGTTGGCCATAGAAAGGTTTACCCATCACCAAGTGATAGCTCTCGACGAGTACATCAAAAATATGTATACTTGTATATGCCTAAGATTTACCATTTTGAAGTTATGTGGTCCAATTCGCTTATTTTTGTGTTACTGGAAAAAACGTAATTTTAGCACAACTCAGTAACCAGTAGAAACAGAGACTTTTCCTATGTAGATTTGTAATCAGCGCACCCATTTTAGTAGGATAGCGAAGGTTTCATGGTAATCCGGGTCCTAGTTTTTGAGATAGGTGTGCCATTTCAAAATTATATTTTAAAATATGTGATTTCTTACAAAATTTTAGCTACTCGGCGAAAACTCCAACTGCCTTCAATCAAATTAAGATTGTGGTTCTTAATACAGTTTTTGACGCTGATTACGCCGGTGTAATTAGATTTTTTATATTTGGAACGGTTCGGGAGTTATGACGTTCAAAGTTATCAAAAATTATGCTAAAAACACCCATTTGATATGTTAGAAACTTTGAACGCAAACTGTGTCCGTTCCAATCGACCGATCTTGACCGTTGAAACGGTACCGGATGGGAAATTGGCCGAGGAATTCATTTCTGAAAGCCGCGTTGCTCTAGTACGCTCGGTTCGCGAGAAAACCGCGAGAAACCGCGGAAACTATGTTTTCCCACTTTCTGGCCAAACCGTTCGCGTTACGGGAAAACGGAGCTCACCGTTGAATTCAGAACATCCAAATGCATAAGCATGACTACATTAGAACGCTCTATCTCTCAAAAAGTTAGCAATGTTTTTTTTATCTAAATTTAGCACATTTAGATAGAAAAAAAATGAACTTTGCAACCGTTGGCCATAGAAAGGTGTACCCATCACCAAGTGATAGCTCTCGACGAGTACATCAAAAATATGTATACTTGTATATGCCTAAGATTTACCATTTTGAAGTTATGTGGTCCAATTCGCTTATTTTTGTGTTATTGGAAAAAACGTAATTTTAGCACAACTCAGTAACCAGTAGAGACAGAGACTTTTCCTATGTAGATTTGTAATCAGCGCACCCATTTTAGTAGGATAGCGAAGGTTTCATGGTAATCCGGGTCCTAGTTTTTGAGATAGGTGTGCCATTTCAAAATTATATTTTAAAATATGTGATTTCTTACAAAATTTTAGCTACTCGGCGAAAACTCCAACTGCCTTCAATCAAATTAAGATTGTGGTTCTTAATACAGTTTTTGACGCTGATTACGCCGGTGTAATTAGATTTTTTATATTTGGAACGGTTCGGGAGTTATGACGTTCAAAGTTATCAAAAATTATGCTAAAAACACCCATTTGATATGTTAGAAACTTTGAACGCAAACTGTGTCCGTTCCAATCGACCGATCTTGACCGTTCAAACGGTACCGGATGGGAAATTGGCCGAGGAATTCATTTCTGAAAGCCGCGTTGCTCTAGTACGCTCGGTTCGCGAGAAAACCGCGAGAAACCGCGGAAACTATGTTTTCCCACTTTCTGGCCAAACCGTTCGCGTTACGGGAAAACGGAGCTCACCGTTGAATTCAGAACATCCAAATGCATAAGCATGACTACATTAGAACGCTCTATCTCTCAAAAAGTTAGCAATGTTTTTTTTATCTAAATTTAGCACATTTAGATAGAAAAAAAATGAACTTTGCAACCGTTGGCCATAGAAAGGTGTACCCATCACCAAGTGATAGCTCTCGACGAGTACATCAAAAATATGTATACTTGTATATGCCTAAGATTTACCATTTTGAAGTTATGTGGTCCAATTCGCTTATTTTTGTGTTATTGGAAAAAACGTAATTTTAGCACAACTCAGTAACCAGTAGAGACAGAGACTTTTCCTATGTAGATTTGTAATCAGCGCACCCATTTTAGTAGGATAGCGAAGGTTTCATGGTAATCCGGGTCCTAGTTTTTGAGATAGGTGTGCCATTTCAAAATTATATTTTAAAATATGTGATTTCTTACAAAATTTTAGCTACTCGGCGAAAACTCCAACTGCCTTCAATCAAATTAAGATTGTGGTTCTTAATACAGTTTTTGACGCTGATGTAACGCCGGTGTAATTAGATTTTTTATATTTGGAACGGTTCGGGAGTTATGACGTTCAAAGTTATCAAAAATTATGCTAAAAACACCCATTTGATATGTTAGAAACTTTGAACGCAAACTGTGTCCGTTCCAATCGACCGATCTTGACCGTTCAAACGGTACCGGATGGGAAATTGGCCGAGGAATTCATTTCTGAAAGCCGCGTTGCTCTAGTACGCTCGGTTCGCGAGAAAACCGCGAGAAACCGCGGAAACTATGTTTTCCCACTTTCTGGCCAAACCGTTCGCGTTACGGGAAAACGGAGCTCACCGTTGAATTCAGAACATCCAAATGCATAAGCATGACTACATTAGAACGCTCTATCTCTCAAAAAGTTAGCAATGTTTTTTTTATCTAAATTTAGCACATTTAGATAGAAAAAAAATGAACTTTGCAACCGTTGGCCATAGAAAGGTGTACCCATCACCAAGTGATAGCTCTCGACGAGTACATCAAAAATATGTATACTTGTATATGCCTAAGATTTACCATTTTGAAGTTATGTGGTCCAATTCGCTTATTTTTGTGTTATTGGAAAAAACGTAATTTTAGCACAACTCAGTAACCAGTAGAGACAGAGACTTTTCCTATGTAGATTTGTAATCAGCGCACCCATTTTAGTAGGATAGCGAAGGTTTCATGGTAATCCGGGTCCTAGTTTTTGAGATAGGTGTGCCATTTCAAAATTATATTTTAAAATATGTGATTTCTTACAAAATTTTAGCTACTCGGCGAAAACTCCAACTGCCTTCAATCAAATTAAGATTGTGGTTCTTAATACAGTTTTTGACGCTGATTACGCCGGTGTAATTAGATTTTTTATATTTGGAACGGTTCGGGAGTTATGACGTTCAAAGTTATCAAAAATTATGCTAAAAACACCCATTTGATATGTTAGAAACTTTGAACGCAAACTGTGTCCGTTCCAATCGACCGATCTTGACCGTTCAAACGGTACCGGATGGGAAATTGGCCGAGGAATTCATTTCTGAAAGCCGCGTTGCTCTAGTACGCTCGGTTCGCGAGAAAACCGCGAGAAACCGCGGAAACTATGTTTTCCCACTTTCTGGCCAAACCGTTCGCGTTACGGGAAAACGGAGCTCACCGTTGAATTCAGAACATCCAAATGCATAAGCATGACTACATTAGAACGCTCTATCTCTCAAAAAGTTAGCAATGTTTTTTTTATCTAAATTTAGCACATTTAGATAGAAAAAAAATGAACTTTGCAACCGTTGGCCATAGAAAGGTGTACCCATCACCAAGTGATAGCTCTCGACGAGTACATCAAAAATATGTATACTTGTATATGCCTAAGATTTACCATTTTTAAGTTATGTGGTCCAATTCGCTTATTTTTGTGTTATTGGAAAAAACGTAATTTTAGCACAACTCAGTAACCAGTAGAGACAGAGACTTTTCCTATGTAGATTTGTAATCAGCGCACCCATTTTAGTAGGATAGCGAAGGTTTCATGGTAATCCGGGTCCTAGTTTTTGAGATAGGTGTGCCATTTCAAAATTATATTTTAAAATATGTGATTTCTTACAAAATTTTAGCTACTCGGCGAAAACTCCAACTGCCTTCAATCAAATTAAGATTGTGGTTCTTAATACAGTTTTTGACGCTGATGTAACGCCGGTGTAATTAGATTTTTTATATTTGGAACGGTTCGGGAGTTATGACGTTCAAAGTTATCAAAAATTATGCTAAAAACACCCATTTGATATGTTAGAAACTTTGAACGCAAACTGTGTCCGTTCCAATCGACCGATCTTGACCGTTCAAACGGTACCGGATGGGAAATTGGCCGAGGAATTCATTTCTGAAAGCCGCGTTGCTCTAGTACGCTCGGTTCGCGAGAAAACCGCGAAAAACCGCGGAAACTATGTTTTCCCACTTTCTGGCCAAACCGTTCGCGTTACGGGAAAACGGAGCTCACCGTTGAATTCAGAACATCCAAATGCATAAGCATGACTACATTAGAACGTTCTATCTCTCAAAAAGTTAGCAATGTTTTTTTTATCTAAATTTAGCACATTTAGATAGAAAAAAAATGAACTTTGCAACCGTTGGCCATAGAAAGGTTTACCCATCACCAAGTGATAGCTCTCGACGAGTACATCAAAAATATGTATACTTGTATATGCCTAAGATTTACCATTTTGAAGTTATGTGGTCCAATTCGCTTATTTTTGTGTTATGGGAAAAAACGTAATTTTAGCACAACTCAGTAACCAGTAGAGACAGAGACTTTTCCTATGTAGATTTGTAATCAGCGCACCCATTTTAGTAGGATAGCGAAGGTTTCATGGTAATCCGGGTCCTAGTTTTTGAGATAGGTGTGCCATTTCAAAATTATATTTTAAAATATGTGATTTCTTACAAAATTTTAGCTACTCGGCGAAAACTCCAACTGCCTTCAATCAAATTAAGATTGTGGTTCTTAATACAGTTTTTGACGCTGATTACGCCGGTGTAATTAGATTTTTTATATTTGGAACGGTTCGGGAGTTATGACGTTCAAAGTTATCAAAAATTATGCTAAAAACACCCATTTGATATGTTAGAAACTTTGAACGCAAACTGTGTCCGTTCCAATCGACCGATCTTGACCGTTCAAACGGTACCGGATGGGAAATTGGCCGAGGAATTCATTTCTGAAAGCCGCGTTGCTCTAGTACGCTCGGTTCGCGAGAAAACCGCGAGAAACCGCGGAAACTATGTTTTCCCACTTTCTGGCCAAACCGTTCGCGTTACGGGAAAACGGAGCTCACCGTTGAATTCAGAACATCCAAATGCATAAGCATGACTACATTAGAACGCTCTATCTCTCAAAAAGTTAGCAATGTTTTTTTTATCTAAATTTAGCACATTTAGATAGAAAAAAAATGAACTTTGCAACCGTTGGCCATAGAAAGGTGTACCCATCACCAAGTGATAGCTCTCGACGAGTACATCAAAAATATGTATACTTGTATATGCCTAAGATTTACCATTTTGAAGTTATGTGGTCCAATTCGCTTATTTTTGTGTTATTGGAAAAAACGTAATTTTAGCACAACTCAGTAACCAGTAGAGACAGAGACTTTTCCTATGTAGATTTGTAATCAGCGCACCCATTTTAGTAGGATAGCGAAGGTTTCATGGTAATCCGGGTCCTAGTTTTTGAGATAGGTGTGCCATTTCAAAATTATATTTTAAAATATGTGATTTCTTACAAAATTTTAGCTACTCGGCGAAAACTCCAACTGCCTTCAATCAAATTAAGATTGTGGTTCTTAATACAGTTTTTGACGCTGATTACGCCGGTGTAATTAGATTTTTTATATTTGGAACGGTTCGGGAGTTATGACGTTCAAAGTTATCAAAAATTATGCTAAAAACACCCATTTGATATGTTAGAAACTTTGAACGCAAACTGTGTCCGTTCCAATCGACCGATCTTGACCGTTCAAACGGTACCGGATGGGAAATTGGCCGAGGAATTCATTTCTGAAAGCCGCGTTGCTCTAGTACGCTCGGTTCGCGAGAAAACCGCGAGAAACCGCGGAAACTATGTTTTCCCACTTTCTGGCCAAACCGTTCGCGTTACGGGAAAACGGAGCTCACCGTTGAATTCAGAACATCCAAATGCATAAGCATGACTACATTAGAACGCTCTATCTCTCAAAAAGTTAGCAATGTTTTTTTTATCTAAATTTAGCACATTTAGATAGAAAAAAAATGAACTTTGCAACCGTTGGCCATAGAAAGGTTTACCCATCACCAAGTGATAGCTCTCGACGAGTCCATCAAAAATATGTATACTTGTATATGCCTAAGATTTACCATTTTGAAGTTATGTGGTCCAATTCGCTTATTTTTGTGTTATTGTAAAAAACGTAATTTTAGCACAACTCAGTAACCAGTAGAGACAGAGACTTTTCCTATGTAGATTTGTAATCAGCGCACCCATTTTAGTAGGATAGCGAAGGTTTCATGGTAATCCGGGTCCTAGTTTTTGAGATAGGTGTGCCATTTCAAAATTATATTTTAAAATATGTGATTTCTTACAAAATTTTAGCTACTCGGCGAAAACTCCAACTGCCTTCAATCAAATTAAGATTGTGGTTCTTAATACAGTTTTTGACGCTGATTACGCCGGTGTAATTAGATTTTTTATATTTGGAACGGTTCGGGAGTTATGACGTTCAAAGTTATCAAAAATTATGCTAAAAACACCCATTTGATATGTTAGAAACTTTGAACGCAAACTGTGTCCGTTCCAATCGACCGATCTTGACCGTTCAAACGGTACCGGATGGGAAATTGGCCGAGGAATTCATTTCTGAAAGCCGCGTTGCTCTAGTACGCTCGGTTCGCGAGAAAACCGCGAGAAACCGCGGAAACTATGTTTTCCCACTTTCTGGCCAAACCGTTCGCGTTACGGGAAAACGGAGCTCACCGTTGAATTCAGAACATCCAAATGCATAAGCATGACTACATTAGAACGCTCTATCTCTCAAAAAGTTAGCAATGTTTTTTTTATCTATATTTAGCACATTTAGATAGAAAAAAAATGAACTTTGCAACCGTTGGCCATAGAAAGGTGTACCCATCACCAAGTGATAGCTCTCGACGAGTACATCAAAAATATGTATACTTGTATATGCCTAAGATTTACCATTTTGAAGTTATGTGGTCCAATTCGCTTATTTTTGTGTTATTGGAAAAAACGTAATTTTAGCACAACTCAGTAACCAGTAGAGACAGAGACTTTTCCTATGTAGATTTGTAATCAGCGCACCCATTTTAGTAGGATAGCGAAGGTTTCATGGTAATCCGGGTCCTAGTTTTTGAGATAGGTGTGCCATTTCAAAATTATATTTTAAAATATGTGATTTCTTACAAAATTTTAGCTACTCGGCGAAAACTCCAACTGCCTTCAATCAAATTAAGATTGTGGTTCTTAATACAGTTTTTGACGCTGATGTAACGCCGGTGTAATTAGATTTTTTATATTTGGAACGGTTCGGGAGTTATGACGTTCAAAGTTATCAAAAATTATGCTAAAAACACCCATTTGATATGTTAGAAACTTTGAACGCAAACTGTGTCCGTTCCAATCGACCGATCTTGACCGTTCAAACGGTACCGGATGGGAAATTGGCCGAGGAATTCATTTCTGAAAGCCGCGTTGCTCTAGTACGCTCGGTTCGCGAGAAAACCGCGAGAAACCGCGGAAACTATGTTTTCCCACTTTCTGGCCAAACCGTTCGCGTTACGGGAAAACGGAGCTCACCGTTGAATTCAGAACATCCAAATGCATAAGCATGACTACATTAGAACGCTCTATCTCTCAAAAAGTTAGCAATGTTTTTTTTATCTAAATTTAGCACATTTAGATAGAAAAAAAATGAACTTTGCAACCGTTGGCCATAGAAAGGTGTACCCATCACCAAGTGATAGCTCTCGACGAGTACATCAAAAATATGTATACTTGTATATGCCTAAGATTTACCATTTTGAAGTTATGTGGTCCAATTCGCTTATTTTTGTGTTATTGGAAAAAACGTAATTTTAGCACAACTCAGTAACCAGTAGAGACAGAGACTTTTCCTATGTAGATTTGTAATCAGCGCACCCATTTTAGTAGGATAGCGAAGGTTTCATGGTAATCCGGGTCCTAGTTTTTGAGATAGGTGTGCCATTTCAAAATTATATTTTAAAATATGTGATTTCTTACAAAATTTTAGCTACTCGGCGAAAACTCCAACTGCCTTCAATCAAATTAAGATTGTGGTTCTTAATACAGTTTTTGACGCTGATTACGCCGGTGTAATTAGATTTTTTATATTTGGAACGGTTCGGGAGTTATGACGTTCAAAGTTATCAAAAATTATGCTAAAAACACCCATTTGATATGTTAGAAACTTTGAACGCAAACTGTGTCCGTTCCAATCGACCGATCTTGACCGTTCAAACGGTACCGGATGGGAAATTGGCCGAGGAATTCATTTCTGAAAGCCGCGTTGCTCTAGTACGCTCGGTTCGCGAGAAAACCGCGAGAAACCGCGGAAACTATGTTTTCCCACTTTCTGGCCAAACCGTTCGCGTTACGGGAAAACGGAGCTCACCGTTGAATTCAGAACATCCAAATGCATAAGCATGACTACATTAGAACGCTCTATCTCTCAAAAAGTTAGCAATGTTTTTTTTATCTAAATTTAGCACATTTAGATAGAAAAAAAATGAACTTTGCAACCGTTGGCCATAGAAAGGTGTACCCATCACCAAGTGATAGCTCTCGACGAGTACATCAAAAATATGTATACTTGTATATGCCTAAGATTTACCATTTTGAAGTTATGTGGTCCAATTCGCTTATTTTTGTGTTATTGGAAAAAACGTAATTTTAGCACAACTCAGTAACCAGTAGAGACAGAGACTTTTCCTATGTAGATTTGTAATCAGCGCACCCATTTTAGTAGGATAGCGAAGGTTTCATGGTAATCCGGGTCCTAGTTTTTGAGATAGGTGTGCCATTTCAAAATTATATTTTAAAATATGTGATTTCTTACAAAATTTTAGCTACTCGGCGAAAACTCCAACTGCCTTCAATCAAATTAAGATTGTGGTTCTTAATACAGTTTTTGACGCTGATGTAACGCCGGTGTAATTAGATTTTTTATATTTGGAACGGTTCGGGAGTTATGACGTTCAAAGTTATCAAAAATTATGCTAAAAACACCCATTTGATATGTTAGAAACTTTGAACGCAAACTGTGTCCGTTCCAATCGACCGATCTTGACCGTTCAAACGGTACCGGATGGGAAATTGGCCGAGGAATTCATTTCTGAAAGCCGCGTTGCTCTAGTACGCTCGGTTCGCGAGAAAACCGCGAGAAACCGCGGAAACTATGTTTTCCCACTTTCTGGCCAAACCGTTCGCGTTACGGGAAAACGGAGCTCACCGTTGAATTCAGAACATCCAAATGCATAAGCATGACTACATTAGAACGTTCTATCTCTCAAAAAGTTAGCAATGTTCTTTTTATCTAAATTTAGCACATTTAGATAGAAAAAAAATGAACTTTGCAACCGTTGGCCATAGAAAGGTTTACCCATCACCAAGTGATAGCTCTCGACGAGTACATCAAAAATATGTATACTTGTATATGCCTAAGATTTACCATTTTGAAGTTATGTGGTCCAATTCGCTTATTTTTGTGTTATGGGAAAAAACGTAATTTTAGCACAACTCAGTAACCAGTAGAGACAGAGACTTTTCCTATGTAGATTTGTAATCAGCGCACCCATTTTAGTAGGATAGCGAAGGTTTCATGGTAATCCGGGTCCTAGTTTTTGAGATAGGTGTGCCATTTCAAAATTATATTTTAAAATATGTGATTTCTTACAAAATTTTAGCTACTCGGCGAAAACTCCAACTGCCTTCAATCAAATTAAGATTGTGGTTCTTAATACAGTTTTTGACGCTGATTACGCCGGTGTAATTAGATTTTTTATATTTGGAACGGTTCGGGAGTTATGACGTTCAAAGTTATCAAAAATTATGCTAAAAACACCCATTTGATATGTTAGAAACTTTGAACGCAAACTGTGTCCGTTCCAATCGACCGATCTTGACCGTTCAAACGGTACCGGATGGGAAATTGGCCGAGGAATTCATTTCTGAAAGCCGCGTTGCTCTAGTACGCTCGGTTCGCGAGAAAACCGCGAGAAACCGCGGAAACTATGTTTTCCCACTTTCTGGCCAAACCGTTCGCGTTACGGGAAAACGGAGCTCACCGTTGAATTCAGAACATCCAAATGCATAAGCATGACTACATTAGAACGCTCTATCTCTCAAAAAGTTAGCAATGTTTTTTTTATCTAAATTTAGCACATTTAGATAGAAAAAAAATGAACTTTGCAACCGTTGGCCATAGAAAGGTGTACCCATCACCAAGTGATAGCTCTCGACGAGTACATCAAAAATATGTATACTTGTATATGCCTAAGATTTACCATTTTGAAGTTATGTGGTCCAATTCGCTTATTTTTGTGTTATTGGAAAAAACGTAATTTTAGCACAACTCAGTAACCAGTAGAGACAGAGACTTTTCCTATGTAGATTTGTAATCAGCGCACCCATTTTAGTAGGATAGCGAAGGTTTCATGGTAATCCGGGTCCTAGTTTTTGAGATAGGTGTGCCATTTCAAAATTATATTTTAAAATATGTGATTTCTTACAAAATTTTAGCTACTCGGCGAAAACTCCAACTGCCTTCAATCAAATTAAGATTGTGGTTCTTAATACAGTTTTTGACGCTGATTACGCCGGTGTAATTAGATTTTTTATATTTGGAACGGTTCGGGAGTTATGACGTTCAAAGTTATCAAAAATTATGCTAAAAACACCCATTTGATATGTTAGAAACTTTGAACGCAAACTGTGTCCGTTCCAATCGACCGATCTTGACCGTTCAAACGGTACCGGATGGGAAATTGGCCGAGGAATTCATTTCTGAAAGCCGCGTTGCTCTAGTACGCTCGGTTCGCGAGAAAACCGCGAGAAACCGCGGAAACTATGTTTTCCCACTTTCTGGCCAAACCGTTCGCGTTACGGGAAAACGGAGCTCACCGTTGAATTCAGAACATCCAAATGCATAAGCATGACTACATTAGAACGCTCTATCTCTCAAAAAGTTAGCAATGTTTTTTTTATCTAAATTTAGCACATTTAGATAGAAAAAAAATGAACTTTGCAACCGTTGGCCATAGAAAGGTTTACCCATCACCAAGTGATAGCTCTCGACGAGTCCATCAAAAATATGTATACTTGTATATGCCTAAGATTTACCATTTTGAAGTTATGTGGTCCAATTCGCTTATTTTTGTGTTATTGTAAAAAACGTAATTTTAGCACAACTCAGTAACCAGTAGAGACAGAGACTTTTCCTATGTAGATTTGTAATCAGCGCACCCATTTTAGTAGGATAGCGAAGGTTTCATGGTAATCCGGGTCCTAGTTTTTGAGATAGGTGTGCCATTTCAAAATTATATTTTAAAATATGTGATTTCTTACAAAATTTTAGCTACTCGGCGAAAACTCCAACTGCCTTCAATCAAATTAAGATTGTGGTTCTTAATACAGTTTTTGACGCTGATTACGCCGGTGTAATTAGATTTTTTATATTTGGAACGGTTCGGGAGTTATGACGTTCAAAGTTATCAAAAATTATGCTAAAAACACCCATTTGATATGTTAGAAACTTTGAACGCAAACTGTGTCCGTTCCAATCGACCGATCTTGACCGTTCAAACGGTACCGGATGGGAAATTGGCCGAGGAATTCATTTCTGAAAGCCGCGTTGCTCTAGTACGCTCGGTTCGCGAGAAAACCGCGAGAAACCGCGGAAACTATGTTTTCCCACTTTCTGGCCAAACCGTTCGCGTTACGGGAAAACGGAGCTCACCGTTGAATTCAGAACATCCAAATGCATAAGCATGACTACATTAGAACGCTCTATCTCTCAAAAAGTTAGCAATGTTTTTTTTATCTAAATTTAGCACATTTAGATAGAAAAAAAATGAACTTTGCAACCGTTGGCCATAGAAAGGTTTACCCATCACCAAGTGATAGCTCTCGACGAGTCCATCAAAAATATGTATACTTGTATATGCCTAAGATTTACCATTTTGAAGTTATGTGGTCCAATTCGCTTATTTTTGTGTTATTGTAAAAAACGTAATTTTAGCACAACTCAGTAACCAGTAGAGACAGAGACTTTTCCTATGTAGATTTGTAATCAGCGCACCCATTTTAGTAGGATAGCGAAGGTTTCATGGTAATCCGGGTCCTAGTTTTTGAGATAGGTGTGCCATTTCAAAATTATATTTTAAAATATGTGATTTCTTACAAAATTTTAGCTACTCGGCGAAAACTCCAACTGCCTTAAATCAAATTAAGATTGTGGTTCTTAATACAGTTTTTGACGCTGAGTACGCCGGTGTAATTAGATTTTTTATATTTGGAACGGTTCGGGAGTTATGACGTTCAAAGTTATCAAAAATTATGCTAAAAACACCCATTTGATATGTTAGAAACTTTGAACGCAAACTGTGTCCGTTCCAATCGACCGATCTTGATCGTTCAAACGGTACCGGATGGGAAATTGGCCGAGGAATTCATTTCTGAAAGCCGCGTTGCTCTAGTACGCTCGGTTCGCGAGAAAACCGCGAGAAACCGCGGAAACTATGTTTTCCCACTTTCTGGCCAAACCGTTCGCGTTACGGGAAAACGGAGCTCACCGTTGAATTCAGAACATCCAAATGCATAAGCATGACTACATTAGAACGCTCTATCTCTCAAAAAGTTAGCAATGTTTTTTTTATCTAAATTTAGCACATTTAGATAGAAAAAAAATGAACTTTGCAACCGTTGGCCATAGAAAGGTGTACCCATCACCAAGTGATAGCTCTCGACGAGTACATCAAAAATATGTATACTTGTATATGCCTAAGATTTACCATTTTGAAGTTATGTGGTCCAATTCGCTTATTTTTGTGTTATTGGAAAAAACGTAATTTTAGCACAACTCAGTAACCAGTAGAGACAGAGACTTTTCCTATGTAGATTTGTAATCAGCGCACCCATTTTAGTAGGATAGCGAAGGTTTCATGGTAATCCGGGTCCTAGTTTTTGAGATAGGTGTGCCATTTCAAAATTATATTTTAAAATATGTGATTTCTTACAAAATTTTAGCTACTCGGCGAAAACTCCAACTGCCTTCAATCAAATTAAGATTGTGGTTCTTAATACAGTTTTTGACGCTGATTACGCCGGTGTAATTAGATTTTTTATATTTGGAACGGTTCGGGAGTTATGACGTTCAAAGTTATCAAAAATTATGCTAAAAACACCCATTTGATATGTTAGAAACTTTGAACGCAAACTGTGTCCGTTCCAATCGACCGATCTTGACCGTTCAAACGGTACCGGATGGGAAATTGGCCGAGGAATTCATTTCTGAAAGCCGCGTTGCTCTAGTACGCTCGGTTCGCGAGAAAACCGCGAGAAACCGCGGAAACTATGTTTTCCCACTTTCTGGCCAAACCGTTCGCGTTACGGGAAAACGGAGCTCACCGTTGAATTCAGAACATCCAAATGCATAAGCATGACTACATTAGAACGCTCTATCTCTCAAAAAGTTAGCAATGTTTTTTTTATCTAAATTTAGCACATTTAGATAGAAAAAAAATGAACTTTGCAACCGTTGGCCATAGAAAGGTTTACCCATCACCAAGTGATAGCTCTCGACGAGTACATCAAAAATATGTATACTTGTATATGCCTAAGATTTACCATTTTGAAGTTATGTGGTCCAATTCGCTTATTTTTGTGTTATTGGAAAAACGTAATTTTAGCACAACTCAGTAACCAGTAGAGACAGAGACTTTTCCTATGTAGATTTGTAATCAGCGCACCCATTTTAGTAGGATAGCGAAGGTTTCATGGTAATCCGGGTCCTAGTTTTTGAGATAGGTGTGCCATTTCAAAATTATATTTTAAAATATGTGATTTCTTACAAAATTTTAGCTACTCGGCGAAAACTCCAACTGCCTTCAATCAAATTAAGATTGTGGTTCTTAATACAGTTTTTGACGCTGATTACGCCGGTGTAATTAGATTTTTTATATTTGGAACGGTTCGGGAGTTATGACGTTCAAAGTTATCAAAAATTATGCTAAAAACACCCATTTGATATGTTAGAAACTTTGAACGCAAACTGTGTCCGTTCCAATCGACCGATCTTGACCGTTCGAACGGTACCGGATGGGAAATTGGCCGAGGAATTCATTTCTGAAAGCCGCGTTGCTCTAGTACGCTCGGTTCGCGAGAAAACCGCGAGAAACCGCGGAAACTATGTTTTCCCACTTTCTGGCCAAACCGTTCGCGTTACGGGAAAACGTAGCTCACCGTTGAATTCAGAACATCCAAATGCATAAGCATGACTACATTAGAACGCTCTATCTCTCAAAAAGTTAGCAATGTTTTTTTTATCTAAATTTAGCACATTTAGATAGAAAAAAAATGAACTTTGCAACCGTTGGCCATAGAAAGGTGTACCCATCACCAAGTGATAGCTCTCGACGAGTACATCAAAAATATGTATACTTGTATATGCCTAAGATTTACCATTTTGAAGTTATGTGGTCCAATTCGCTTATTTTTGTGTTATTGGAAAAAACGTAATTTTAGCACAACTCAGTAACCAGTAGAGACAGAGACTTTTCCTATGTAGATTTGTAATCAGCGCACCCATTTTAGTAGGATAGCGAAGGTTTCATGGTAATCCGGGTCCTAGTTTTTGAGATAGGTGTGCCATTTCAAAATTATATTTTAAAATATGTGATTTCTTACAAAATTTTAGCTACTCGGCGAAAACTCCAACTGCCTTAAATCAAATTAAGATTGTGGTTCTTAATACAGTTTTTGACGCTGAGTACGCCGGTGTAATTAGATTTTTTATATTTGGAACGGTTCGGGAGTTATGACGTTCAAAGTTATCAAAAATTATGCTAAAAACACCCATTTGATATGTTAGAAACTTTGAACGCAAACTGTGTCCGTTCCAATCGACCGATCTTGATCGTTCAAACGGTACCGGATGGGAAATTGGCCGAGGAATTCATTTCTGAAAGCCGCGTTGCTCTAGTACGCTCGGTTCGCGAGAAAACCGCGAGAAACCGCGGAAACTATGTTTTCCCACTTTCTGGCCAAACCGTTCGCGTTACGGGAAAACGGAGCTCACCGTTGAATTCAGAACATCCAAATGCATAAGCATGACTACATTAGAACGCTCTATCTCTCAAAAAGTTAGCAATGTTTTTTTTATCTAAATTTAGCACATTTAGATAGAAAAAAAATGAACTTTGCAACCGTTGGCCATAGAAAGGTGTACCCATCACCAAGTGATAGCTCTCGACGAGTACATCAAAAATATGTATACTTGTATATGCCTAAGATTTACCATTTTGAAGTTATGTGGTCCAATTCGCTTATTTTTGTGTTATTGGAAAAAACGTAATTTTAGCACAACTCAGTAACCAGTAGAGACAGAGACTTTTCCTATGTAGATTTGTAATCAGCGCACCCATTTTAGTAGGATAGCGAAGGTTTCATGGTAATCCGGGTCCTAGTTTTTGAGATAGGTGTGCCATTTCAAAATTATATTTTAAAATATGTGATTTCTTACAAAATTTTAGCTACTCGGCGAAAACTCCAACTGCCTTCAATCAAATTAAGATTGTGGTTCTTAATACAGTTTTTGACGCTGATTACGCCGGTGTAATTAGATTTTTTATATTTGGAACGGTTCGGGAGTTATGACGTTCAAAGTTATCAAAAATTATGCTAAAAACACCCATTTGATATGTTAGAAACTTTGAACGCAAACTGTGTCCGTTCCAATCGACCGATCTTGACCGTTCAAACGGTACCGGATGGGAAATTGGCCGAGGAATTCATTTCTGAAAGCCGCGTTGCTCTAGTACGCTCGGTTCGCGAGAAAACCGCGAGAAACCGCGGAAACTATGTTTTCCCACTTTCTGGCCAAACCGTTCGCGTTACGGGAAAACGGAGCTCACCGTTGAATTCAGAACATCCAAATGCATAAGCATGACTACATTAGAACGCTCTATCTCTCAAAAAGTTAGCAATGTTTTTTTTATCTAAATTTAGCACATTTAGATAGAAAAAAAATGAACTTTGCAACCGTTGGCCATAGAAAGGTTTACCCATCACCAAGTGATAGCTCTCGACGAGTACATCAAAAATATGTATACTTGTATATGCCTAAGATTTACCATTTTGAAGTTATGTGGTCCAATTCGCTTATTTTTGTATTATTGGAAAAAACGTAATTTTAGCACAACTCAGTAACCAGTAGAGACAGAGACTTTTCCTATGTAGATTTGTAATCAGCGCACCCATTTTAGTAGGATAGCGAAGGTTTCATGGTAATCCGGGTCCTAGTTTTTGAGATAGGTGTGCCATTTCAAAATTATATTTTAAAATAAGTGATTTCTTACAAAATTTTAGCTACTCGGCGAAAACTCCAACTGCCTTCAATCAAATTAAGATTGTGGTTCTTAATACAGTTTTTGACGCTGATTACGCCGGTGTAATTAGATTTTTTATATTTGGAACGGTTCGGGAGTTATGACGTTCAAAGTTATCAAAAATTATGCTAAAAACACCCATTTGATATGTTAGAAACTTTGAACGCAAACTGTGTCCGTTCCAATCGACCGATCTTGACCGTTCAAACGGTACCGGATGGGAAATTGGCCGAGGAATTCATTTCTGAAAGCCGCGTTGCTCTAGTACGCTCGGTTCGCGAGAAAACCGCGAGAAACCGCGGAAACTATGTTTTCCCACTTTCTGGCCAAACCGTTCGCGTTACGGGAAAACGGAGCTCACCGTTGAATTCAGAACATCCAAATGCATAAGCATGACTACATTGGAACGCTCTATCTCTCAAAAAGTTAGCAATGTTTTTTTTATCTAAATTTAGCACATTTAGATAGAAAAAAAATGAACTTTGCAACCGTTGGCCATAGAAAGGTGTACCCATCACCAAGTGATAGCTCTCGACGAGTACATCAAAAATATGTATACTTGTATATGCCTAAGATTTACCATTTTGAAGTTATGTGGTCCAATTCGCTTATTTTTGTGTTATTGGAAAAAACGTAATTTTAGCACAACTCAGTAACCAGTAGAGACAGAGACTTTTCCTATGTAGATTTGTAATCAGCGCACCCATTTTAGTAGGATAGCGAAGGTTTCATGGTAATCCGGGTCCTAGTTTTTGAGATAGGTGTGCCATTTCAAAATTATATTTTAAAATATGTGATTTCTTACAAAATTTTAGCTACTCGGCGAAAACTCCAACTGCCTTCAATCAAATTAAGATTGTGGTTCTTAATACAGTTTTTGACGCTGATTACGCCGGTGTAATTAGATTTTTTATATTTGGAACGGTTCGGGAGTTATGACGTTCAAAGTTATCAAAAATTATGCTAAAAACACCCATTTGATATGTTAGAAACTTTGAACGCAAACTGTGTCCGTTCCAATCGACCGATCTTGACCGTTCAAACGGTACCGGATGGGAAATTGGCCGAGGAATTCATTTCTGAAAGCCGCGTTGCTCTAGTACGCTCGGTTCGCGAGAAAACCGCGAGAAACCGCGGAAACTATGTTTTCCCACTTTCTGGCCAAACCGTTCGCGTTACGGGAAAACGGAGCTCACCGTTGAATTCAGAACATCCAAATGCATAAGCATGACTACATTAGAACGCTCTATCTCTCAAAAAGTTAGCAATGTTTTTTTTTATCTAAATTTAGCACATTTAGATAGAAAAAAAATGAACTTTGCAACCGTTGGCCATAGAAAGGTTTACCCATCACCAAGTGATAGCTCTCGACGAGTACATCAAAAATATGTATACTTGTATATGCCTAAGATTTACCATTTTGAAGTTATGTGGTCCAATTCGCTTATTTTTGTGTTATTGGAAAAAACGTAATTTTAGCACAACTCAGTAACCAGTAGAGACAGAGACTTTTCCTATGTAGATTTGTAATCAGCGCACCCATTTTAGTAGGATAGCGAAGGTTTCATGGTAATCCGGGTCCTAGTTTTTGAGATAGGTGTGCCATTTCAAAATTATATTTTAAAATATGTGATTTCTTACAAAATTTTAGCTACTCGGCGAAAACTCCAACTGCCTTCAATCAAATTAAGATTGTGGTTCTTAATACAGTTTTTGACGCTGATTACGCCGGTGTAATTAGATTTTTTATATTTGGAACGGTTCGGGAGTTATGACGTTCAAAGTTATCAAAAATTATGCTAAAAACACCCATTTGATATGTTAGAAACTTTGAACGCAAACTGTGTCCGTTCCAATCGACCGATCTTGACCGTTCAAACGGTACCGGATGGGAAATTGGCCGAGGAATTCATTTCTGAAAGCCGCGTTGCTCTAGTACGCTCGGTTCGCGAGAAAACCGCGAGAAACCGCGGAAACTATGTTTTCCCACTTTCTGGCCAAACCGTTCGCGTTACGGGAAAACGGAGCTCACCGTTGAATTCAGAACATCCAAATGCATAAGCATGACTACATTAGAACGCTCTATCTCTCAAAAAGTTAGCAATGTTTTTTTTATCTAAATTTAGCACATTTAGATAGAAAAAAAATGAACTTTGCAACCGTTGGCCATAGAAAGGTTTACCCATCACCAAGTGATAGCTCTCGACGAGTACATCAAAAATATGTATACTTGTATATGCCTAAGATTTACCATTTTGAAGTTATGTGGTCCAATTCGCTTATTTTTGTGTTATTGGAAAAAACGTAATTTTAGCACAACTCAGTAACCAGTAGAGACAGAGACTTTTCCTATGTAGATTTGTAATCAGCGCACCCATTTTAGTAGGATAGCGAAGGTTTCATGGTAATCCGGGTCCTAGGTTTTGAGATAGGTGTGCCATTTCAAAATTATATTTTAAAATATGTGATTTCTTACAAAATTTTAGCTACTCGGCGAAAACCCCAACTGCCTTCAATCAAATTAAGATTGTGGTTCTTAATACAGTTTTTGACGCTGATTACGCCGGTGTAATTCCTTTTTTTATATTTGGAACGGTTCGGGAGTTATGACGTTCCAAGTTATCAAAAATAATGCAAAACTGAACTGGATCCATACACTTGCGGAGAACAAGGGTGCACTTGATGGTAACATGGCATTCTACAAGATCAATAACCCCAAATAGACCAGATAAAAATATTAGTAACGATCTACCGCCCTCGGTGTGTTAGCTATACTGTTACGGGTCATCGAGCAATCTTTTGCAAGAAAATTATCACATTATACACGTTAGACAGAGCGTGCGAGCGTACAGACTTACAGAACACGGGTGGAAAGGGCGCAGTGAAGCGCATTGCACCCACTCAATCGCCTGTAAACCAGGAAATGAGGGAAAAAAATCCCGCCGACCATTAAGTGAGCGTAAGGAGCTTTGATTTGAGCTTTTAAAGCTTTTCACTCAATGAAAGGGAAATTTCACTTCTTAGCGCCGTTTCCTCATCTCGCCGGCCCTTTGCAGCGCCTCTGAAATATATTTTACTCTCTGATAATGGCGGGCTTAAAGAAATTAAAGGACTTGAAGAAAATACGGAATCTCGAAAAGCAAACGCTCCGAACGGAAGGATTGATCGGTAATTATTGAGTAGGGAAATTTAAAATTCAATTAACTGTCTGGACGGTTTTTCTGTGCGATTAACCGGGCACCGGAGAATCTAATTTTCGCGGATGAGCTGTAAACTCAGAAAATTTAGTTTTTTTTAGACGATCATCCTTTTAGTACTTCCAAGGCTAATCTTAATTTTATTAATTTAAGGAGCGAGCATTTTATCAATCGGATATCCTCCTTTCTCTGTTTTCGATTATTTTTATTTGGCTGGAACTCATTTTATTTTTACCGGGATTTTACCAAATTGAACCTTAAATAATTCCATTCGATTTCATTATTAATTAGTACATTAATAAAAAACAGAACTCGCTTCTTCATGAGAAAATGCTGAGTGAATGATTTTGTTCAATAATTTATATAAAATGCTTTAAAAATACCTATTGATATAATAACACGAAAACATAATCACTGTTATTCGCGCATTATTTAATAATAATATGCAGCGTTTAATATGAAAATTATCCCGAAATAATATATCGTATCGGTGTAAATCAATATAACGGGAGTAGAAACAGGCTGAGGTGGTATTATATTTGGCAGTAAAGCTTTTCGGACACTTTGTTTAGTAATAAATTTGCAGTTCATACATTCCCGAGGCATAAAAATTCCTATAAAAGCCTTTGTTATTCATTAAATCCCCGCGTGAAAAGCGGCTTGCGCAAAATATGTGGCGTACGTATGTTTGTGTCCCACGCGGCGAGCCGAAAATAATAATAAAAAAGAACTCCTTGCATCGATTAACCATAAAGTCCCCATGTAAATAAATATCTCACAATATCCATTTGATAAATATCTCATCAAATTAATAGTTGGACACTTCTTTATATATATATATATATGTATATATATATATATATATATATATATATATATATATATATATATATATATATATATATATATATATATATATATATATATATATATATATATATATATATATATATATATATGCAGAAGTTAATAAGTAAGATCGATTTTCGAATAACAGCGGAGTTAAGGTGGTTAATTACCGACGGAGCGGACATGCCACTTCCGGCCATTAGTAAACTAATTAAACTAAACCAATTCAACTAAAATAAGTTACTTAAAATCAATTGGTTGCGCCGGTACGCAGCGCGATAACTGCATTATTTGGACAAAAGTTGGACGGGTATGCGTATATTTCATTAGCAGGGACGGCCGCACAAATTGGTGCAACGCTTATCGATTTCGAATCAAATGCGATAATAATGATTTCTGTAAGGGCGGCCGATTAGTCCTATCAACAATTACCCCCGTTCGCATTTTATTATTCATCCACTTCGGCCGACTCAATTATTCACGCCCATTTACTACAAGAAAAATCATAATTGCCAGTCCCATCACGTGTCAGTCGCAATCGCCCCGATATACATCAATTTCACAACCGGCACAGACTTACGATACCATTACTTTATAAAATAGTAATAGCCGATCGGAGGAATGATTTTTATTACCATACAACAACTAACGGCTCCCCTGGAGGTACACAGCACTAACATTTTCTTCGATATTTTACTTTAAAAATTATTTTTTTTTGGGAGAAACGTCAAAAAACGTTTTATGTCAGCCTTAGCGTATATATATATATATATATATATATATATATGAACATTGGATTTCTGCGAGAATTCACTTCCTTTATATATATATATATATATATATATATATATATATATATATATATATATATATATTATATATATATTGTATATATTATTCAAAGTGATTCTTCAGGCGGGAGTTAGGAGGCAAGTGCTTAACGAATGCTCTTTTAACAGTAATAATATTTCGCGATTAAAATGTACTAATTAATTATTCCCCGAGTGATTGTTGGTGCTCAAGAGCGCGGAGGCGGGGGGGGGGGAACAGCTTGAAAGTCCTATAATACTTTAGGTGGGGCTCGTTAAAAAGCCCTCGTTTCGTTAAAAACCTCCGGGATTATAATCCGCTGGAATCTTATAAACGACTTAGGGCGTTCATTTTTATTCCATCCCCTTTGCCGCCTAAAAAGTTGAAGATGTAATCCCCGAAGACACGGACAGGTGCCCCGAAGAGAAACGCCGACGTCCGCGGCATATTATTGTTATTGTTAATTCCTCCCAACGGCTCACTTTTCAGGCTCATGTTCTTTCGGGAAAACCTGCATTACATAGCAACACGAGTAGCGTTTAGGCGAACACGAATGTTACGCGTTAACGTGGTCCAGAACCCCCATTAACTATCTACTGCTTTCGTGTTACGTTTTGTGCTACTGTGATGCGCGGTGGGAGTTATTTACATGATAGAACGTGAGCTTTTTGTTCTTCAGGTATCATTATTTTATTACCAGTCAGGTGGCGCGAGGTGCACTCGCTGCAGCACTAAATTATGCATAAGTTATGTGACCCATCTTTGGTTTTGATGCTGCAAAGCACTTGAAAGAGGTTGACGAACCCATCCGTCGACTCCCTTACACATGGATAGTCACGTTGAATATATAATAGGTATATTATTAGAATATTTCATCGTCAGGGCGCACAAATGATAATGAATGTGACGCCTTCGAGAATAGAACCCAGATGCACCGGAAAGCAAATTAAGTGCGTGCCACTATGGAATAAGCAAGATGTTTCATAACAAATTACATGTAATTAAGCTGACAAAAACTGCTGTAACAGCAGATTTGACGTTTTTGGAAGACTAGTAGTAGTTGACCTACTCACTGCGCGTTCAGCGGCAATTAATAGTTCGGATTAAACAGGTGCTACAGTAGTAAGACATTTAAAATGAATAGAGTGATGTTGAAATATGCGGTTTGGGAATCAATCAAGCTTGAGTAGGGAAAAATCATGAGCGAACGGAGATCCGGAATGATAGATGAGACAAAGAAAATGGAAAAGAAATGAAAACGCTCGCGTTGTAATAGATTTTCCAGTCTAAGGGGCAGGGATGAGATATATATGTCCGGGAAAACAAGATTTGCGGCCGTTATATAACGCAGGATTCCGGCGTGTATTATGTATTTTTCTGCGTACGCTGTTCGGTGATAATTCTAATAGCGCCGAGCGGCACTACAGGGCCTCCCCGCACGACCGGCCATGTTTTATAACGCGGAACGGCCAAACATAATATTTCCCGAGCAATTCGTATAAATTTTTGATGTAATGACACTTCTTTTGTACGCTACCTTCACCTCTTATTCATACGGGACATAGAAAAGACTATTGCGGTGACTATGGCCGCAATATACCCATAAAAACTATATATATATATAAAACTTAGAAATAGTATATATATATAGTACTTACGATCAAAATCCAGTTAAGAAAAAACCCGCTGAAGGCGCATTTTTAGAGTATAATTAAAATAGCCACTTTGGTGGAGGTGCCGGGTAAAAAAAATATAAAATTAGTTTTTGTGGATAGAAGTTGATAGAACCTAAAATAATCTCGAATGACAAGACGGAAGATCGTATTATTTTCGGGTCTAATCGTCTTTGTTACGTCAACCATTAATTACTAAAAGCAAAAACGTTTGCGAGTGGGTTTACGCGTGAGAGCGGATTGTACGTACTTCGGTTATTGTATTGGAACACACGGTGGCCGTTGGCCGGTTAATTGAGGTCCGTTGTGGTACTTTTCAGGTCTTTTAACGAGGCAATTACTCCGAAAATTTCATGTCATCCGGCAACGAAGCGCTTATGAAAATTAATGTGTGACCGGAGCTGTCAGTCGTACGCGCACGTAACTCGGTGACATTGATTAATTCAAGAAAACGAACGTTTTGTAAATATCGGCGACGGTGCCGTGCTTAACTATTTACGTCCGAGCGCAGAAAATAGGAAAAGGTAAACAATTTTATGTAATTGGCCATCCCGCCCCGGCGCTGTTGAAATTTTAATCGGTTGATTATTTTCGTTCGGGCCTAGCTGGACGCTCTAATATAGCCCAAAATGCCCGCCGAGGGCCTAGCCGGCAGCCAAAACGGCCGCAAAATTGTCCATGCAACGGGAATTCATTTGGTTTTACCGATTAAGCCCGCTGTCGATTGCTGCGGTTGCTTGTTTCCTACCATAGACTAGTTAGCACCGTACCAACGCTTCGACACAAAAACCACTTTTAAATCATGTAAATACTTCATTGAACTACTATTTTCAAACTCCACGCTTCTGAGCGTGTACGTTCGCTTTCTATCGAGGTTTTGAGATGCTCAAGACGTTCTTGTTCTAGTTGTTGCTTAATCTTATTGTTACTGAGATAAATATCAAAAAACTTTTACAAATTTAGCATCGTAAATTTGTACACACGTAGAATATCTTGCAGATCACTCATTAATTTTAAATATTAATCCCGACACCTGATTTAAATTGCCAAGAATTCCCACGGGACTTTCAAATGCCTGTTCGTGGTTCTGTTATCTTATTGACCCCTTTTATCCAAATTTCTTTGGCGAGGCATAATCGCCGTGTCGTTATATTGTGTCCTTAAACACTGTTCTTCCAGTAACTAATGCACGTGCGATCCCCCACTACTGGCAGCGTCGCTGTCGATCCCTTCCCCCGCTCGCACGAAAGACTGAAGAGCGCCGCGTCAATTGCAGCAATCATGAGATCCTTCAACTCGATCTTTTGTAGGGAAAATGCAAGATAAACAATGATTATGTAATAAACTTTAAGCCTATGAAGTAGTGGGTACCCTATAGTCTATATTTCATTATTCTAGCTCTTCTAATAAAGGAATTGCTGGCATTGCATATATAGGCAAAACTGGGAGAGCTGAAGATTACTCATAGATTTCAGCTGTTATTTTAGACATACGTTACAGAATATTTCTAAATATTGACGCGTGTTAAAACGAAATAGCATACTTTTCATACGTCTGCTGTATAATTTAAATGGGCAAGACAAAAAAGTACGTCTGTTCTTAGAACCATAAGAACGAATGACAGCGGTAGCAACCTAACCTCCAATTCGACCGCGAACGTGTGATGTGAACAAGATGTTTTCGTTGGTATGTTTTCACTTTGCTTCTGTTAAACATGCTAATGATGGACATATAAATTAGATAGGACAATTATCACAATTAAATGACAGTATTTTTAATAATTAAATATTAATCATGAACGAACTACCTAGTAGGCAACTTAATATACACAGCTAATAACCTAGTCACGCGGTACGTTCATAACTTGGTTCATACGATTTTAAGCGATGAATCACCTTCAGCTCTCCCAGTTTTGCCTATAATAGCTTTTTGTGGGTCAATGATTTTACAAAAATGCACATTCAAAGCTAGCATTCCGCAGGTGATTTTACTTTTTAATTCGTTGAAATCTACTTGGAAAAATCGAGAAAACGCCAACATATACAACTTTGTAATTTTTGTTGCCCCTATATTTGCAAGAAAAAGGACGTCAAAAGAGGGGACATAATATATGGCCACGATGCGTTGTGATATATGTAAATCTAACACTTACAAAAATTAAAACAATAAACTCGCTCCAATAAGTGCGAATCCGTTGGATTAAAATGTAATTACGAATAGCAATTATTTCGGATTTTTATCGTTGGGTTGAGTTCCAAATTAGATACATGAGCGGTGCGGAATTTTTTTCTGTTGGGTCTAAAAAAGCCGGATTCGCTAAATAATTTAAAAGTTTCCTGCTTCAGTTTTATGTCACGGTATGAGAGGAACGTCTGTCCGTCTTATGATTTGTTTAACACCCCCTTGGAAAAAGTTTAGGAACTCCCGCCGCTTGTCTAACATGAGTTAAAATGTAGCAGAACCGAATTCTTCGAAACGCTCCCGGATTCAGCGCGGTTGGAACGAGTTTTTCAGTCGCGAAATCCCGCAGTATGTGCCGCCCTCTATGTACTTAGTAGAATTAAACTCGGTACTCTCTCTACGTAAATATCCATACATTTTGTGACAAGGTGATGAATTACGTACATTATATCTTACGCGGAATCGCAGATATGATTTATATCTTTGAATAACTTATGACTATGACTTTCAGCGCGGTTCGGTCATGAATTATTACACATTAACTGAAAAAGTACTCTCGTAACTCTTTTATATTACAAGAGAAATCGATATTATAAATACTATAAGCGCAAGATTTGTGAAAAATGTTCTGGAAAACAGTTTTTTGACATCCGACCTATCAGGCGCGGTCGTTCAAATATAAAATGATTAAATTACTTACTGCTAATGATAATATAAAGTATGAGTTAATTACAAGATGGGGAATACGCTGGCAGGTATTATTATCGATGGCAGCCACGCAACGTTGGCACCACTGACTAACAGCGTTATATCGTAATAAATCACATTTTTGACCTCCCATAATTTATCTACATATTTTCTGGTTAACGCATCATTGGTCACCTTCTAGTTGTTGTCAGCAGACGTTCCAATCACATTACATTTTTTACATGCAATAGAATACTTTCAGCAGATAACTTCAAACGTACCGCTTACAGTTTTCTGTTGTTATATCTTCTTATCTTTGAGTTAAACTTCCATTTCAGCTTACTTTCATAATTGCAACAGGTTGAGCAAATTTTGTTTTGACCTGAAAGATCTTTTGTATTTCCCTCACAGCAATTGCTTGAGGAGTAAGTTGTGTCAGTTCCGCTGGCTCAGTGATGGCGGCTCCCAAGTAGGTCTGTCTTGTGCACGTGAGAGCGTCACATATACACGTTAGGTCACTCGTGTTTATTTTCGTGACTCTTGTCGTGTTTCTTTTCGTGTTTCTTTTCAGGACTCTTTTCGTGTTTCTTTTCGTGACTCTTTTCTTGACTCTTTTCGTGTTTCTTTTCGTGTTTGTTTTCGTGACTCCTTTCGTGTTTCTGAATTTCGTGACTCTTTTCGTGTTTTTTCGTGACTATTTCCGTGTTTCTTTTCGTGACTTTTCGTGACTTTTCGTGTTTCTTGTCGTGACTCTTTTCTCGACTCTTTTCGTGTTTCTTTTCGAGACTTTTCTTGACTCTTTTCGAGACTTTTCTTGACTCTTTTCGAGTTTCTTTCCGTGACTCTTGTCGTCTTTTTTGCGTGACTCTTTCTTTTCGTAACTCTTTTCACGTTTCGGTTCGTGATTATTTTCCTGTTTCTTTTCGTGACTCCTTTCGTGTTTCTTTTCGTGACACTTTCGTGTTTCTTTTCGTGACTATTTTCTTGACTCTTTTCGTGTTTATTTTTGTGTTTCTTTTCGTGATTCCTTTCGTGTTTCTGAAGGTCGTGACTGTTTTCGTGTTTTTTTTCGTGACTCTTTTCGTGTTTCTTTTCGTGACTCGTTTCGTGTTTATTTTCGTGACTCTTTTCTTGACTCTTTTAATTTGAAACTATTTAAAGTATTCTACCAGAAATAAAATACATGGGAATCTCATGTCTTATGTAACATCGTTCTACCGTCAGGTATATTAGGAACTTCGCTACTAATGCAGACATCAGTGACTTTCTTGATCAAGTAGATTACGTTTTTATTACATCCACGTCGTGACGGGCGGAAGACGAGGGAATAAGCATCGATAAAAGTATTTCGGTCAGTAATTACTTTCCGATAATGTGGATCCCTGTAATGGGATGTATCAAAATGCTCGCTTAGCCCTGAATCTTGTATCGTCGGGCCAAATTGATTCGGATAGACCGGCGGCGTATACGAAAAACACGTAGATTAGCACCGCAAAGAAGTAGTAATTTTCCGATACGGGGAAATGGCGGAATTGGGGCCGGGGGGGCTGAACTATGGGTAGGAGGAGTTCATTAGAATCGTCTAATTAAGTGGGCATTAAATTAAGCCGAACGAGCACAAAAAAAGTGTTGCGAGGCTGCCGCAAAAAGCGTTTAATGAGTGCTGAAGAACAATGTCCGGGGATTACCCGGAACTGAGCAAACAAAAACGCGTCGCCGTGTTTTCTAGGGCACCGGAATATGGCCGTGTTTACAACAGACGCGCTGCGATAGAAAATAGAACTAGAAATAGTTCCGCAAGGAATTATTTACTTTAAATCTTTCTTGGAACGAACAAATAAGTATACCTACGTTCCGAGACAATTCCTACCCAGTCGCTGGTTTTACATTACTCCTGAGATTCTTGTTCTTTATATCTCGATTCTTCTTTTCATTTTTCGATATTTCTGGTAACCAAGCGCCTCCAGTACTTATTTTTGTACTTTTGTTTACCCTACAGAAAAATAACGCGACGGGACTTAGTTAAGTAGGTACTGGGCCAGCTACGCTGACCTTGAACCTACCACACTCCGTTAAATATGAATAAATGCGTGAACGTTCGATACTACGAAAATAACACTAAACAGTTCTCAACTTCTTTTACTCTGTCGTATTTTAACTGATCCATTGTTGTTTCTCCCGTATTTAACGTTACAAATACTATGTAATATCTAATATTCGTCTTGGTTCTTGCGGCCGACATTATGGGTACTGTTAAATCATATAAATATTGAACAATTTTGCCAAGAGCTCTTGTCTTTCGCCTTCAATGGGTAATTTACGTATTGTTTTGAAAAGAAACACCACGTCCTCTAGTAACGACCCAGAAAATCATCACATAAAACATTCAGGAGCCACCTCCTGTCGTGACGAAACAATGGGAATAAAAATGCTGTATTTTTGTATCTATTCTGAGGGCTCTCGCTGTTCCACCATGGAAAATTGAAGAGTGGAAGTAAATAACGCACTAAGTGCCAAAAACGTTGTTCTGGTATATTTAGGACACTAAATATTTGATAGAAACCTTGCCTATTTTTGGTCATTGATTAGTTTTACTTGTGTTTATTTCAAGTTGCTCAAGTAACTCCATTCATTGCACCTGTGCGTTAGCATGACATTTTTATAATTTATTTTATGGCCATTTTCCGTGGTGTGTTCGTAGACATTTGATGGCATTAGCTCCATAACAGTAGGTATTTTAAAGCTAATAATCACTCAGCGCCCCAAATGATAATGGTAATAATAGTAATAATGGCAACTCGCGGCGTGGTGAATGATAGAACGCCTCAATTGGATCTCCTAAAAGCGGCTATAACGAGGTATTGCAAACCTCCCCAGGCAGTATTAAACGGTAAAATTCATTCATGTGCTTATATAAAGTAGAAGAGGCCATTTCATATTGATTTTAAATAAAATCGTTGAACTAAAAGAGCCCTTGAACTGATAGAGTTGCAGCCTGAAGTGTGCCACTAAAATTCGGGTTTCGCCGGCGCTCCGATTCATTATTAAAATAACCCTGAATGTGAAAGTATGCAACGGATGCAGGATTCGTATTGTTAGGTTTATACTTAGTTTGTGATGAAACCACTGAGGACTTCAGATAGAGCTAAATTGCTTTCAGGTTATTCCGACACGTGATAAGTTATGTTCTGTTGAAATACGAGACTCAGAGGGTGATTTATAGAAATACTTTTATTTCGGGAAGCAGAATAGGTGGACTCAAACAGTCCTCGAACGAGGAGCGTTGTAATGTTAAGTGCTGCATGTCCAGCGAATTTTTAACCCGGCCGAAGAACTACAAGCAGGTCGCAAACTTTTTCACTAACATTAATTAATAAAAGTTTGGACTCGGCCGTAGGGGATGGACAAATTATGCGGCAGCTTAACAACCAACGCGCATCGCTGTCAATATATCCTAAGGGTAATATTTTCACCGGCCAATTTAGCCGGAAAACACGGCACTCTCCCATCACATTATGCCATGTTACAAATTGCCGGACATGACTTTCGACGCCCCTCTGGTTGATGCCCTATGTATTTTTCAAACCTCCCCGCAATTAATAAATTTCTTCACTCTTACCTTAGACTGCTTTCGTGTTTCTTTTCGTGACTCTTTTCGTGTTTCTTTTCGTGACTCTTTTCGTGTTTCTTTTCGTGACACTTTTCGTGTTTCTTTTTGTGACTCTTTTAGTGTTTATTTTTGTGTTTCTTTTTGTGACTTCTTTCGTCTTTCTTTTCGTGACTCTTTTCGTGTTTCTTTTTGTGACTATTTTCGTGTTTCTTTTCGTGACTCTTCGTGTTTCTTTTCGTGACTCATCTCGTGTTTCTTTTCGTGACTCTTTTCATATTTCTTTTTATGTTTCTTTTCGTGTTTCTTTTCGTGTTTCTTTTCATGACTCCTTTCGTGTTTCTTTTCGTGACTCTTTTCGTGACTCTTTTCGTAACTCTTTTCTCATCGCAGCGACTACTTAGTTCTCATCAATAATAATAATAGATTAACTAATAATATAATTTGCAGTGTCATAATGTGAAATCGCCCATTGTTCCGCTGAAGTGCTGTGATGTGTTAAGGTAAACGAACTTTGACCTTAGCTGGAGCGATACTGTCAACCACGTTTTGATTAAATTTGAGGTATTAGGTAACCAGATAATAAAAATTGGATTACAAAACTTGATTCTCTCCGTTTATTATGTAGTTTAAAAGTAATAATAGCATGTTAATACTCCCTTAGCTTGGGTTAGTGGGGAACGAGATCCAAGGTCAAGCGGGGATTTTGGGAACTGAGAGTTTTATTAAATTATGTTAATACTCAGGTCCCGTAACAGCCATTTCGGGTTGGGTAAAAACGATTTAATTATAAATTTCGGACGGAACCGATGTACAGTGGCCAAACTTCCCGACAAAGAACCCCTAATACAACAAAATTACTCCATTGAGCCTAAGATCGTAAACGAGACGACTTCTTGGACCGATTAAATATGGCACCAGGCAAACATCGGTAATTGATTAGCTATGCCAAGGGTGAAGTTTGCATTCCTCCAGTACAGTGAGTTTACTGACGCTTTCAATTGCACCGACTGCTATTCGATCCTATCAAACTTAGTGCCAAAATTAATTTAACTGTACGTACACGTTTGCTATTGACAGTCGATAATGTAGAGGACGACAATTGAGTGACTCGCTAAAGTATCTATTATTATACCGAAAGCAGTGCCACAATATTCTCATTATGAATCATTTCTTTTCGTGACTCTTCGTGTTTGTTTTCGTGACTCTTGTCGTGTTTCTTTTCGTGACTCTTTTCGTGTTTCTTTTCGTGACTCTTTTCGTGTTTCTTTTCGTGACTCTTTTCGTGTTTCTTTTCGTGACTATTTTCGTGACTCTTCGTGTTTCTTTTCGTGACTCTTTTCGTGTTTCTTTTCGTGACTCTTTTCGTGTTTCTTTTCGTGACTCTTTTCGTGTTTGTTTTCGTGACTCTTTTCGTGTTTCTTTTCGTGACTCTTTTCGTGTTTCTTTTCGTGACTCTTTTCGTGTTTTTTTTCGTGACTCTTTTCGTGTTTCTTTTCGTGACTCTTTTCGTGTTACTTTTCTTGACTCTTTTCGTGTTTCTTTTCGTGACTCTTTTCGTGTTTCTTTTCGTGACTCTTTTCGTGTTTCTTTTCGTGACTCTTTTCGTGTTTGTTTTCGTGACTCTTTTCGTGTTTCTTTTCGTGACTCTTTTCGTGTTTCTTTTCGTGACTCTTTTCGTGTTTCTTTTTGTGACTCTTTTCGTGTTTGTTTTCGTGACTCTTTTCGTATTTCTTTTCGTGACAATTAGCTAGAGCGATACTGCCAAAATTAATTTAACTGTCGGTACACGTTTGCTATTGACAGTCGATAATGTCGACGACGACAATTGATTAACTCGCTAAAATATCTGTTTTGATACCGAAAGCGGCGCCACAATATGCTCATTATGAAACCAAAGTAGAAAAACTTTCGTTTCCATATGTTTGTTTACAGTTTCGGCATCAATGTAATCGCACAAATTCAATAATTTCTATACCGTAAATGCGTCGGGCAATAAACAAAATATATGCCAGCATGATGCTAGTAAAGCTCGCGGCGCACAGGTGTCGGACTGCAACGCCGGAAACGGGACACGTTTGTTCAAATTTCACGGACGTTAACGATTCGGATAACACGCGAACGTGGCTCTACAAAATGTAGTGTATATTCGAAAACACTAGTCCCATATTACTAACTCACTAACAAAAAAATCGAAAATTCTGTTAAATATTAGTCTCTTAAGTTAGTTGGCTTCCTGCACGGAGGAGTATAACATTGCATGCGTATGTATATCTTACAGATCGTTAGTATATGTGCAACCCCGATCATATCTGCTGTTTAAAAACATACTGTAGCTGTAAATTTATCGTTTAACGCGTTACAGTCAACTTCCACGTCATATTGCGTGAGTTATGATCAGTGTTTTAACTACACTGTCCATCGTTCGGCTGTTATTAATTACTATTACACAATACCGGGCATTTGACAACAAATCTATTAATTTAAAACTTCCGGGTAGCGGAAAATTGCATGAAAGTATTTCCTGAAAGCCGCATTGCAATTTCCCAAGTAGTCAAAGGGAAACTTTGAAGGTTGTTGCATTATTTACGAAGTTCTGAATTGTTGGTGCAACGTTCTCTTCATTTTTAAAGAGAAATTAATAATTTAGAGTTATTAGCTCGCTCTACCGGGTTGCGAGGAGTATCATAAATATTTATTCGTCGTAGATCACGTGGTGTCACATTCTTATAACCGTCCCGACGCAGGAATTAATCCGGATTTGCGACGGATGCCAATTTGCGTATGAATAGCGCGCCGTTACGGATCGTATCGTATACATTAGCAAGGAACAAAGTCCCAATGCTCACCCAAATTTACAGTCAACCGTTCGTGCTTGTCACATTTCATTATGCTCGTACTTTGATTTCTATTAATCAGTGAAATAATAGGCTGCTTGCATCATAACCGCCGTGTTACGGGCGAAACCGGGCACGGTTTCGACGTCCGGCTGCCGTGTCTCGTGTGAAAACCGCCTTACGTTCTAGGGTTTGAATGATAATCGTAAACTTTTCGTGTTTCTTTTCGTGTTTCTTTTCGTGACTTTTCTTGACTCTTTTCGTGTTTCTTTTCGAGACTTTTCTTGACTCTTTTCGTGTTTTTTTTTTTCGTGACTTTTCGTGTTTCTTTTCGTGACTCGTTTCGTGTTTCTTTTCGCGACTCTTTTCGTGACTCGTTTCGTGTTTCTTTTCGTGACTCTTTTCTTAACTCTTTTCGTGTTTCTTTTCGTGACTCTTTTCGTGTTTTTTTTTCGTGGCTTGTTTCGTGTTTCTTTTCGTGACTCTTTTCTTGACTCTTTTCGTGTTTCGTTTCGTGACTCTTTTCGTGTTTTTTCGTGACTCTTTTCTTGACTCTTTTCGTGTTCCGTTTCGTGACTATTTTCGTGACTCTGTTCGTGTTTTCCTTTTCGTGACTTTTTTGTGTTTCTTTTCGTGACACTTTTCGTGTTTCTTTTCGTGTCTCTTTTCTTGACTCTTCGTGTTTCTTTTCGTAACTGTTTTCGTGTTTCTTTTCGTGACTCTTTTCGTGTTTTTTTTTTCGTGACTCTTCGCCTCCTCTGAAGTCATGTGATGTGTTAATGCAAACGAACCTTCAGGCTGTTTAAATCGTAACCGCCGTGTTAAGTGTGAGACGCTACCGGACACGGTTTCTCCCGTCCGGTTGCCGTGTCTCGTGTGAAAACGGCCTTACTTTCTAAGATTTGAATGCTAATCGTAAATTATTTATTTGGCTCGTTTTTTTGCATCGTTAGTTGCCCTTAGTTGCTTGTCGATGGATACACACCTCTGCCAGACTGTGTAATTGATTTAATAATTGTTTTATGCGCATTGGGCCGCTGTGTTGCTCCCCACGAGTTCTCGTATAAATATTGCAATATCGATTTTAATAAATCCGCTTATACAGTACCGGTTTTGATCGATTTCAATTCGTGCCGGATTAGTAGCGTATAAATAATTTGTAAATCGTGAGAGAACTGTCAATGTTGTAATTGTTGGAGAAGCGCAGAATAAAGGTTGTAAGAAGAGCTGGAAATCTGCGGTAGAAGTAGGGAGTACTCTAGTGATTCGGTGGTCCCAAAAGTACGTAGTGGTAATAAATTTGTTGAAATATTTACGTTTCTGGGGATATCCGGATCCATAGGTCTTTGAGTTATGACGCCAACGAAGACGAAATCCGCGACCTCGCTTCGTCTAGAAGTCACCATCCCAACCATTTATATTGTGGGCCAGGTTTAAAATATTTACGTCAGACACTGTTTCCAATACGCCTTTATAATTTCCCTGTTGATTATGGCTGTTAGATAGTTGTTTGTTGGGGAAAAACTTGAGAGCAAACACCTACAATTTAACGTACACAGCTTACACTAAGTGGAAGGCGTGGTTGAACCAAAAACTTTCGTCGAGCTCAGTTTAAAAGGTCATTTTTTTTAATTCGCCGTTGAAAGAAAACTTAAAAGATATTTATTTATAGTGCCGCGCGCTGTTTTCATATTATTACCGCCTATTCAATTTGATTTATGCCTGGGCTGCAGTGTAACAGAGGAAATAAATGTAACCCATAAATATCACTTTTGATGTAGTTTCTGGGGCCCCACTATGTTTCCGGGGATTTTAAATCATTAAAACAGCTTTCCCGGCCCTGTTCGTGTCTGCCTGGGACGTATTAATTTATTTTTATATGTATTTGCTCAATAGTTGCTATGGTTATAAGTTTCATGGATCCAACAACCACATAAATATCCCCTATATAGAAGCCACAAGTTCTAAGTTAACCCCTTCTATAAAAATACCTCTAAAATTTTAAAATATTATCGAATTAAACAAATATTTTCGAAATTTGATGTTTCTTCTGGTATACATTGCGCGCCCTCTGCGCGTGGGGGTTGTAGAAACACAGTCGGTAAGGCAGGAGTCTGTTGTCAGGTCCGTAGCTCCCTCCCAATGCCTACACAGCGGACGCCAAACCACGCGGTGGATCAATACTGAAAATAGGGGTTGAAATCTCGACTTCAGTACGCCACCTAGCGTAGAAAAGCACTGGCTCACAATTCTCGTCCACAACCTCCCCTATTATTTTCTAGAGGGTTGGAAAGATGTGTGCTGCCATCTCTGAGCGTGGTCGCGCTGGCATCACCCAACAAAAGCTTTGATCAATACTGAAAATATTGATCTTGTTTACTGTAGTCTGGACTACAGTGACTAGTCACTGTAACCATACGCCATCTAGTGTACGGTAGCAGGAGCTCGCAATCGTACGATTCTGTTTGGTTTTCAAACTCTGTTGTAGGTTCTAGAGGAGTGTAGAGATGTCTGCTGCCATCTGTGTGGCTAGTTGGTACAACTCCTCGTATCTTTGATCTAAATTGTTATTTATAGGTCAAATTAGAATTATGTTTGCATTTGAAATGACTGCGGTATTGAATTCCGATGGGTGTATTAATTCTCGGTTAGAGGGTTGGATGAACTATTTTCTTTTTGATTATTATCCTTTTTGCATGTTTTGTCTACTCCACGAGAGAGGTTATTTGGAGTTTAAAATTTGTATTCGTTGTAATTGTGACTGCAATCTGCTTCTGACGTGCGAACAATGTAATTGCTACTGTTCATTCTTTCGGTAGCCGACCGGACTTCGGAGGGAATCGCATCGGAACTAGTGCAGCACGCGGGCAAAGCAATTTACAATTCTGTCAGCGCGAATATCGTGGTTCATTTACAATTTTTTCGATTGGGAACGGGGGGAACTCTACGGAACAAATCAAGGGGAGCCGGGGAGCGGGGCTTTATTTTTTACTTGTCGCTTCGAATATCTTCATATATCACTAACAAATCAACCTGTTTTTCATTCATTCGATTGCCTGTCACACAACCCCCAATCCGCCGGAAAAGGAAATACACAAATATCTCGAAGATGTATTTTCCAAACGTGCTAGAAAGTTACTCCTCTGATATATTTTCCAAGGTTCATGTTTAGTGCAATTTTTACAGTTATTGTTTAATTTAAAGAATCGTACCGACTTCACAGGCGACTGATGTGAGTTACTACGTTCTTTATATTGATTATTAGTTTCCTTTTATCAATTCTGGAAAGTTTTATCAAAATTCTTAGGATATTTCTAGAGTTGTGAATCTATGGCTATGTTTAGTGCAATTTATGAGTTAGAATAATCTAGAATATGTAAATCAAAGATAGGATAACGTGAGATACAAAATTCGAATGCAATCTTGCTTATGCTTCGGGCTACACTGGATTTAATGGTGCGCAAGGTTTTCCCATGAAATGTGCGGATTAGCTAAAAAATGAAAATTGCCAAATTGGTGGAGGAGCCGGAAGATATTTTTTTTATGAATTTTATATATTTATCGAACTGAAAAGGTTAATTTTATCATTCTAAGTCGATATAACCCAATTCATGTATATACAAAAATGTCTAGTTTCTAAGCTATAGCTAACTAAAACTACAATACACAGTTTTGTGCAGTGTTTAGTGCAATTTTTACAGTTATTGTTACATTTAAAAAATCGTACCGACTTCACTAGTGACTGATGTGAGTTACTACGTTCTATATATGGAATATTAGTTTCCTTTTATCGATTCTGGAAAGTTTTATCAAAATTCTTAGGATATTTCCAGAGTTGTGAATCTATGACTATATTTAGTGCAATTTTTACAGTTATTGTTTAATTTAAAAAATCGTACCGACTTCACAAGCGACTGATGTCAGTTACTACGTTTTTTATATTGATTATTAGTTTCCATTTATCAATTCTGGAAACTTTTATCAAAATTCTTAGGATATTTCCACAGTTGTGGATCTATGACTATGTTTAGTGCAATTTTTACAGTTATTGTTTAATTTAAAAAATCGTACCGACTTCACAAGTGACTGATGTGAGTTACTACGTTCTTTATGTTTATTATTAGTTTCCTTTGATCAATTCCGGAAAGTTTTATCAAAATTCTTAGGATATTTCCACGGTTGTGGATCTATGACTATGTTTAGTGCAATTTTTACAGTTATTGTTTAATTTAAAAAATCGTACCGACTTCACAAGTGACTGATGTGAGTTACTACGTTCTTTATGTGGATTATTAGTTTCCTTTGATCAATTCTGGAAAGTTTTATCAAAATTCTTAGGATATTTCCAGAGTTGTGAATCTATGACGATGCTTAGTGCAATTTTTACAGTTATTGTTTAATTTAAAACATCGTACCGACTTAACAGACGACTGATGTGAGTTACTACGTTCTTTATAATGATTATTAGTTTCCTTTTATCAATTCTGGAAAGTTTTATCAAAATTGCTAGGATATTTCCAGAGTTGTGAATCTATGACTATGTTTAACGCAATTGTTACAGTTAATGTTTAATTTAAAAAATCGTACCGACTTCACAAGTGACTGATGTGAGTTACTACGTTCTTTATGTCGATTATTAGTTTCCTTTGATCAATTCTGGAAAGTTTTATCAAAATTCTTAGGATATTTCCAGGGTTGTGAATCTATGACACAATCTATTACAACTGAGGCGGTACAATCTTCTAACGGCTTTGTCAGTCAAGTCATGTCACTGTTACTCCTACCACCTCAGCTGTGGAGACCAGCACCTAGCTTAATACTTCCGCCTCACTCTACTCATCACTAAACATAAGTAATCGTTTCTAGTTTGTTTTCAAACAAAAATTAACACTCTGAGTGCACTAAAAGTGAAAATAAACAACACCTAGTGAGAAGTAATTTTTGTTCTTGGCCAATTACGTGACGGAAGGCAACAAACGAAGGAGGAAACGATAGCACCTACCGGTTGAGGATGTGATATAATCATGTAACGAATCCAAACGTATAAAAAGCTCCCCTTTGTGAACTCAAGTAGAATAATTGCCTCCATGTGACCGTGCGTCTTGGCAAGCTTAGCCAATTTTCAAACATTTCAATCGAGGTTATGATACCGCCCTGCTGGCGCTGTTCTCTCGGCCCATTGGGGACAAAGTCGGAAAATGTTTGCCTCCGCCGCCGGCTGAGTAAAGATTTTTTCGTTAGTTTGATTTTACGGCTCGCCATAAATATAATAAGGGCGTAAATTTGATCGTCGGCGAAATAGACGATATACACTTCGCGGCATCGCGTATCCTGTTCAACGGGAAGCTGCGTCGACGAACGCCCAGAGAAGTTACTGATAAATGTTTAATGGCAACGGAAGGAGGTAATTTGCGAAAACCCTGCCGACTCCAAGCGAAGCTGCACGGTAATACACCTGCGCGACTGCGAAATTAAATAAATGAAAGGATTTTTAATGAGATCCTACTACCAACTTGCAGCATTCGACACTTGTCTTAATCGCGCGCCATTTCAGACATAAATATCTTATATATTCTACTTCTGGTAATATTCACTCCATGATCACTTGGCATTCTGGCTATGATTGTTTAACTAGTGTCTCCTCAAATAGAATACATTTCTCTTGGCTTTCCTGCTTTTCGAATTACGTCTACCAAGGAATCTACTCTCGTCATCTTTTTGAAGCGAAGGCGAGACTTCTCGAATGGTTACGCGAGACGGAGTGGGGATATCAACGGTTGCCCGCTGTTTGGTACGTATCTATGAGCAAGTTTGCTTGTCGGTAAGAACAATAACGCACGCCCATACGTACCAAACACTGGACAACCGCCTATATCCCCACTCCGTCTCACCTAACCATTCGAGAAGTCTCGCACCTAAGCAATATCTCTTAGATATGTTAGTCGTATTGCTTGAGCTATTATATACTTAACAGCTTTATTAAATAAGTCACCCATTCGTGAATTCAACGAGAAGGAATTCGGTTGAGAGGAGTTGAGATGCAATGGTGCAATTGTTGATGTCTGGAAGGGATCTGTAGGGATTATCTGTGCATCAAGTGAATAAGTAAAGGGTGTAGTGGCGTGGAGGAAACAAATAAGGGTCCGTGCAGTCGTGAAATTCGTTGGCCGTCGAGCCGTGTGAGCAATAAAAATTTTAATGGCGGAAAAAATTTGTGGACTTGACAGATCGATAAGGTGGGTCACCTCTTGTCGTGTGCTGGCGTAATCAGATTATGGTACGTAGGTCGTAGACGGATTTATTTATTTCTCAAATGTTAATTTTAAGTTTGCGCGACACTTAATATTACCCCGTGTAAAAATCTGAACGTCATATCGACTTTAAGAATCGATAGCTCAACGTTAAACGTGCCGTGGTAATCCGAAAATATTTGCCTGGCCGCAATTTGGAACGTGAGACGTTTCTTGCTTAATGAACGGTTAAGCCGCGAAGAAAATGGCGAAGGGACAAATCACTGCAGAGTCTTCGCAAGTGTTTGGCGACTTATCTAAACGAATAAAAGTTATGGTTGATTTAGTTAGTGAAAATGGCGATTTAAGACTACTCTGCTACGATATCTCAACGCTAACGAGACTAGATTGGCTGAAATAGCAAATAGCCGTAAGAATTATATCTATAATCGCACCACGGAAACCCCGAATGAGAAGCTATTCTTGCACTTGCAGATCTGTTCTAATTAATTAAAACTTATAATGCTTTAATTAAATCAAAATTAATACCGTCACTAACGAACGCGATTACTCCAGTTACCAGGAACTTAAATTGTAACGGCCTTTTTCGAGTTATTAAGTATATATATATATATATATATATATATATATATATATATATACAGGGTCCTGCAACTAAGCTCCCGTCTTCTGTAGCTCACTTACTCATTAAGCTAAGAGTTTGACGTTTTGCAAGCTTACCCTGTACTTCAAGGTACAATTCAAGAAATTATTTTTTATTATACAGGGTGTTCCAAAAATGTGCAACGCCATGGTAATATATTTTTTTAAATTGCATGCTATACATTTTTCTACACATTTTGAAGCCGTTTATGGTTCCCTACATATCACCAAAATTTTATTGAAATCGGTTGAGTGACCGCAGCGGAAAAAAATAAAAACCCAAAAAAATTGATTTTGCATCGTAGGCTTTAAAATTCAATAAAAACCACAAAATGCACCTCGTTAATACAATTTTGCGACCTGTTTATTAAGTTAGGTGTAATAGTCTCGTTAACCAAGTGACATTGATCCAAATTGTACAGGGTGACCAAAATCGAGTGTCAAACTTGTCAAACTTCAAAGCGTGTTATTGTTCTTATTTTAAATTGGAACCCATAAATTTTTTTATGTGAACTGATGCAAAATTAAAAAATAAACATTGTTTCTAAATACAACCCCATAACAATTCCCAATATTTTAAAACTTATTCGCCAAAAACTCATTTTTCAAAGTTTCCAACGGCAATTTTAGATAATAAATATCGTACGTGGCTTTGAAAAACAATTTATTTCATAAAAAATAATAGACGTATTTTAGATTTGAGTGTACTTACTTAAGTAGTTATTCAAATGCTAAATTTATGGCATAATTTGCCTATAGCGGTAAGGACGGAAATGTAGCTATAGGTAAATTTTGCAGTAAATTTAGGCAATTGAATAACTACTTAATTAAGTACAGTAAAATCTAAAATACCTCTCTGCGTTATATTTTATGTAATAAATTGTTTTTCAACGCCACGTACGATATTTATTACCTAAAATTGCCGTTGGAAACGTTGAAAAATGAGTTTTTGGCGAATAACTTTTAAAATATTGGGAATTGTGATGGGGTTGTATTCAGAAACAATATTTATTCTTTAATTCCGCATCGTTTCACCTAAAAAAAAATATGGGTTCCAATTTAAAATAAGAACAATAGCGCGCTTTGAAGTTTGACAAGTTTGACACTCGATTTTGGTCACCCTGTATAATTTGGATCAATGTCACTTGGTTAACGAGACTATTACATCTAACTTAATAAACACGTCGCAAAATTTTATTAACGAGGTGCATTTTGTGGTTTTTATTGATTTTTAAAGCCTACGATGCAAAATAATTTCTTTTTGGTTTTTATTTTTTTCCGCTGCGGTCACTCAACCGATTTCAATAAAATTTTGGTGATATGTAGGCAACCATAAAAGGCTTCCAAATGTGTAGAAAAATCTATAGCATGCAATTTAAAAAAATATATTACCATGGCGTTGCACATTTTTGGAACACCCTGTATAATAAAAAATAATTTCTTGAATTGTACCTTGAAGTACAGGGTAAGCCTGCAAAATGTCAAAGTCTTAGCTTAATGAGTAAGTGAGCTACAGAAGACGGGAGCTTAGTTGCAGGACCCTGTATATATATATATATATATATATATCTGTTATGCATTTTGTTAGCTGTATGACTATTCGCATTGATTCTTTGGGTGATTTTCCCGTCGAGCAGCAGTGGGCGTAGAATTGTCAAAAATTCTACCTCCAAAATTAAAAGCAATATTTTTTTATTCTATTCCGTATGTAAAATACCTGAGGCTGGTAACATATGGCTGAACTCGGGTTGAATTGCGTTTGCAAAATAGACCCCGATCGACTGCAGTATACACTGCCTGCTGCTAAAGTGTGCACACCGTTAATTTTTACTCCCGCACCCATTGATATTATCCGCGGGTCGGGAATTTGCATTTTTTTAATTCCAATTTATATTCCCGATTTGTTGGTTTCTGCACGCTGAATTTTTATCGCGCCGATGTGTCCGCACTACACCCCAAATTTAAATTTAACCGAAAATTGGGGAAATTATCAGTTTAACGTACTTTAACTGCTTTTCGCAAATCAGTACGCACTCTGGGAGTCTCGTCATCAAAAAACTTGATCAGCTTTTCCGGCTCGAGGACCAGGAGCCTACAGAACGTCATAGCCTTCATAAAACGACTAAGGACTCTAATTGCAAACAACCAAACCTGGGAGTCTACTCTCGTCATCTTTTTGAAGCGAATGCGAGACTTCGCGAAGAGCTTGGTCGACGGAGTGGGGATATCGGCGGTTGACCTGTGTTTGGAACGTATCGGCGTGGCGCGTATCCCCACTCCGTCCACCAAACCCTTCGCAAAGTCTCGCATTCGCTTCAAAAAGATTACGATAGTAAACTTCCTGTACCTTTTACAATGAGTAATTGTAAAGGGAGTAATTGTTCGAGGAGCAAGTTGTGTCAGCTCTGCTGGTTCAATGATGGCGGCTCCCAAGTGGTGTTGTCTTGTGCGCATTAGAGCGTTGTTTGCACGTCTAATCTTTGTGGGATGATATCTCAGTGGACAATCATCAGTGCGTAGTAGAATTTCAGTGTCTGTTAGTGTAAGGAATATCGAATTTAATAAATAGGAATGCAGTGGAAAGGTAGCTTTGGGGTGCATAGCTGGGAAAGGGGATGGAAGGGGTAGTTTTTAATGAACGCTTTGCAAGGATATGCGCAGACATTTTAATTAACAAGTACTAGACGCGTTAATGTGTGTTGAGTACATGTTGAAATGCATCGGCGCCAGAACATGTGACTAGCTTCATTTTCCTCGCTTGCAGTAGTAGGCGCGCCCTTTGTTTGTTCCGGTCGTTAGAAGTTTGTATCGAGGGTTGCGCCATTATGGAATACTTTGCGCTGATATAAGAAATTACCAGGTGACTGCCACCGCCGCGGTGAGACGAGTCGTCTCCACTACGAGTTTGAACGATACGCGATATTCCGTTAACAGCCGGCTCGCACTGAATAAAACTAATAATTCCCATATAACCTCGGCGAAATCGCGCTTCTTTACAAACTTTTCCAAATCGAATTATCTTTAACACCGCACTTCGGCTTTATAGTCGTTATGCGAAAATATAAGGACGGAATTTTACAACTTCGAGCACAACAACCCATAATGACAACTCACAACAACAACTTTCGTAGTAACTGCTAAAAGTTTACCTTTTCTTCAGCTAAGATCTCTTTGTTCAGTTAATAACTTTGATATTGATAATAATTTGAGTATTAGCAACCAAATACCTCCTTAACAAGTTGACAACCATGCCAACGCTTTAATTGTCAAAGAAGTTATGTTACCGATACTTGCGCTTCCTTCTCGCACTGACGTCACTTGTAGGCGTGACCGATGCGCATAAGCAGACCGGTGCGTGATATGGTTACAAGCATAAGCCCTGTATCACCCTGTATTTCATTCAAGCGAAAACTGGAGGGTTGATACTACACGTTGCTGTTTAGGTTAACGTTTTCTGGGTCACACGAGTTTAAAATTCGATATCTGGCAAAACCGCAATGGTATAAATTATACTACTTATGTGTACTAGGGTGGACCTTAGTTATTCTTAACAAAGAAACCTTTTTAAAATTTCTAATTTTCATAGCAAAAGCAAAATAATCTTGCTTTGTCTGTGGTCTGTCCTTGTGGTCTGAGTTACTATACAATTCCTATATATATATATATATATATATAAAATTCTACAAGCTATTTTACACTACACTACTTTCGTCTGATTCTAAACTTCTTTTTAGTAACTAGAAAAAAGTTCTAGATAGCAAAGTGGTTGGGATACAAATTATTATTATACACGTTTATGGGTCAGATACATTGAGTAATTAATTCTAAAAAGTACAGCCCTCTATCTATTTTAGTTTGTTCAGGAGGATTTTTGAAACATAGATTTTACGTTGTTTATCTGTGGTTGAATGTTATTATTTTGCTTCATGTGCGATTACGAGCAAAGTAGTTGGGATACAAATTATTATTATACACGTTTATGGATCAGATACATTGCGTAATTAATTCTAAAAAGTACAACCCTCTATCTATTTTAGTTTGTTCAGGAGGATTTTTGAAACTTAGATTTTACGTTGTTTATCGGTGGTTTAATGCTATTATTTCGCTTCATGTGCGATTACGAGCAAAGTAGTTGGGATACAAATTATTATTATACACGTTTATGGGTCAGATACATTGGGTAATTAATTCTAAAAAGTACAGCCCTCTATCTATTTTAGTTTGTTCAGGAGGATTTTTGAAACTTTGATTTTACGTTGTTTATCGGTGGTTTAATGCTATTATTTCGCTTCATGTGCGATTACGAGCAAAGTAGTTGGGATACAAATTATTATTATACACGTTTATGGGTCAGATACATTGGGTAATTAATTCTAAAAAGTACAGCCCTCTATCTATTTTAGTTTGTTCAGGAGGATTTTTGAAACTTAGATTTTACGTTGTCTATCGGTGGTTTAATGCTATTATTTCGCTTCATGTGGGATTACGAGCAAAGTAGTTGGGGTACAAATTATTATTATACACGTTTATGGGTCAGATACATTGGGTAATTAATTCTAAAAAGTACAGCCCTCTATCTATTTTAGTTTGTTCAGGAGGATTTTTGAAACATAGATTTTACGTTGTTTATCGGTGGTTTAATGCTATTATTTTGCTTCATGTGCGATTACGAGCAAAGTAGTTGGGATACAAATTATTATTATACACGTTTATGGGTCAGATACATTGGGTAATTAATTCTAAAAAGTACAGCCCTCTATCTATTTTAGTTTGTTCAGGAGGATTTTTGAAACATAGATTTTACGTTGTTTATCTGTGGTTGAATGTTATTATTTTGCTTCATGTGCGATTACGAGCAAAGTAGTTGGGATACAAATTATTATTATACACGTTTATGGGTCAGATACATTGGGTAATTAATTCTAAAAAGTACAGCCCTCTATCTATTTTAGTTTGTTCAGAAGGATTTTTGAAACTTAGATTTTACGTTGTTTATCGGTGGTTTAATGCTATTATTTCGCTTCATGTGCGATTACGAGCAAAGTAGTTGGGATACAAATTATTATTATACACGTTTATGGGTCAGATACATTGGGTAATTAATTCTAAAAAGTACAGCCCTCTATCTATTTTAGTTTGTTCAGGAGGATTTTTGAAACTTAGATTTTACGTTGTTTATCGGTGGTTTAATGCTATTATTTCGCTTCATGTGCGATTACGAGCAAAGTAGTGGGGATACAAATTATTATTATACACGTTTATGGGTCACATACATTGGGTAATTAATTCTAAAAAGTACAGCCCTCTATCTATTTTAGTTTGTTCAGGAAGATTTTTGAAACATAGATTTTACGTTGTTTATCTGTGGTTGAATGTTATTATTTTGCTTCATGTGCGATTACGAGCAAAGTAGTTGGTATACAAATTATTATTATACACGTTTATGGGTCAGATACATTGGGTAATTAATTCTAAAAAGTACAGCCCTCTATCTATTTTAGTTTGTTCAGGAGGATTTTTGAAACTTAGATTTTACGTTGTTTATCGGTGGTTTAATGCTATTATTTCGCTTCATGTGCGATTACGAGCAAAGTAGATAGGATACAAATTATTATTATACACGTTTATGGGTCAGATACATTGGGTAATTAATTCTAAAAAGTACAGCCCTCTATCTATTTTAGTTTGTTCAGGAGGATTTTTGAAACTTAGATTTTACGTTGTTTATCGGTGGTTTAATGCTATTATTTCGCTTCATGTGCGATTACGAGCAAAGTAGTTGGGATACAAATTATTATTATACACATTTATTGGTCAGATACATTGGGTAATTAATTATAAAAAGTACAGCCCTCTATCTATTTTAGTTTGTTCAGGAGGATTTTTGAAACTTAGATTTTACGTTGTTTATCGGTGGTTTAATGCTATTATTTCGCTTCATGTGCGATTACGAGCAAAGTAGTTGGGATACAAATTATTATTATACACGTTTATGGGTCAGATACATTCGGTAATTAATTCTAAAAAGTACAGCCCTCAATCTATTTTAGTTTGTTCAGGAGGATTTTTGAAACTTAGATTTTACGTTGTTTATCGGTGGTTTAATGCTATTATTTCGCTTCATGTGCGATTACGAGCAAAGTAGTTGGGATACAAATTATTATTATACACATTTATGGGTCAGATACATTGGGTAATTAATTATAAAAAGTACAGCCCTCTATCTATTTTAGTTTGTTCAGGAGGATTTTTGAAACTTAGATTTTACGTTGTTTATCGGTGGTTTAATGCTATTATTTCGCTTCATGTGCGATTACGAACAAAGTAGTTGGGATACAAATTATTATTATACACGTTTATGGGTCAGATACATTCGGTAATTAATTCTAAAAAGTACAGCCCTCAATCTATTTTAGTTTGTTCAGGAGGATTTTTGAAACTTAGATTTTACGTTGTTTATCGGTGGTTTAATGCTATTATTTCGCTTCATGTGCGATTACGAGCAAAGTAGTTGGGATACAAATTATTATTATACACGTTTATGGGTCAGATACATTGGGTAATTAATTCTAAAAAGTACAGCCCTCTATCTATTTTAGTTTGTTCAGGAGGATTTTTGAAACATAGATTTTACGTTGTTTATCTGTGGTTGAATGTTATTATTTTGCTTCATGTGCGATTACGAGCAAAGTAGTTGGGATACAAATTATTATTATACACGTTTATGGGTCAGATACATTGGGTAATTAATTCTAAAAAGTACAGCCCTCTATCTATTTTAGTTTGTTCAGGAGGATTTTTGAAACTTAGATTTTACGTTGTTTGTCGGTGGTTTAATGCTATTATTTCGCTTCATGTGCGATTACGAGCAAAGTAGTTGGGATACAAATTATTATTATACACGTTTATGGGTCAGATACATTGGGTAATTAATTCTAAAAAGTACAGCCCTCTATCTATTTTAGTTTGTTCAGGAGGATTTTTGAAACTTAGATTTTACGTTGTTTATCGGTGGTTTAATGCTATTATTTCGCTTCATGTGCGATTACGAGCAAAGTAGATAGGATACAAATTATTATTATACACGTTTATGGGTCACATACATTGGGTAATTAATTCTAAAAAGTACAGCCCTCTATCTATTTTAGTTTGTTCAGGAAGATTTTTGAAACATAGATTTTACGTTGTTTATCTGTGGTTGAATGTTATTATTTTGCTTCATGTGCGATTACGAGCAAAGTAGTTGGTATACAAATTATTATTATACACGTTTATGGGTCAGATACATTGGGTAATTAATTCTAAAAAGTACAGCCCTCTATCTATTTTAGTTTGTTCAGGAGGATTTTTGAAACTTAGATTTTACGTTGTTTATCGGTGGTTTAATGCTATTATTTCGCTTCATGTGCGATTACGAGCAAAGTAGATAGGATACAAATTATTATTATACACGTTTATGGGTCAGATACATTGGGTAATTAATTCTAAAAAGTACAGCCCTCTATCTATTTTAGTTTGTTCAGGAGGATTTTTGAAACTTAGATTTTACGTTGTTTATCGGTGGTTTAATGCTATTATTTCGCTTCATGTGCGATTACGAGCAAAGTAGTTGGGATACAAATTATTATTATACACATTTATGGGTCAGATACATTGGGTAATTAATTATAAAAAGTACAGCCCTCTATCTATTTTAGTTTGTTCAGGAGGATTTTTGAAACTTAGATTTTACGTTGTTTATCGGTGGTTTAATGCTATTATTTCGCTTCATGTGCGATTACGAACAAAGTAGTTGGGATACAAATTATTATTATACACGTTTATGGGTCAGATACATTCGGTAATTAATTCTAAAAAGTACAGCCCTCAATCTATTTTAGTTTGTTCAGGAGGATTTTTGAAACTTAGATTTTACGTTGTTTATCGGTGGTTTAATGCTATTATTTCGCTTCATGTGCGATTACGAGCAAAGTAGTTGGGATACAAATTATTATTATACACGTTTATGGGTCAGATACATTGGGTAATTAATTCTAAAAAGTACAGCCCTCTATCTATTTTAGTTTGTTCAGGAGGATTTTTGAAACATAGATTTTACGTTGTTTATCTGTGGTTGAATGTTATTATTTTGCTTCATGTGCGATTACGAGCAAAGTACTTGGGATACAAATTATTATTATACACGTTTATGGGTCAGATACATTGGGTAATTAATTCTAAAAAGTACAGCCCTCTATCTATTTTAGTTTGTTCAGGAGGATTTTTGAAACTTAGATTTTACGTTGTTTGTCGGTGGTTTAATGCTATTATTTCGCTTCATGTGCGATTACGAGCAAAGTAGTTGGGATACAAATTATTATTATACACGTTTATGGGTCAGATACATTGGGTAATTAATTCTAAAAAGTACAGCCCTCTATCTATTTTAGTTTGTTCAGGAGGATTTTTGAAACTTAGATTTTACGTTGTTTATCGGTGGTTTAATGCTATTATTTCGCTTCATGTGCGATTACGAGCAAAGTAGTTGGGATACAAATTATTATTATACACGTTTATGGGTCAGATACATTGGGTAATTAATTCTAAAAAGTACAGCCCTCTATCTATTTTAGTTTGTTCAGGAGGATTTTTGAAACTTAGATTTTACGTTGTTTATCGGTGGTTTAATGCTATTATTTCGCTTCATGTGCGATTACGAGCAAAGTAGTTGGGATACAAATTATTATTATACACGTTTATGGGTCAGATACATTGGGTAATTAAATCTAAAAAGTACAGCCCTCTATCTATTTTAGTTTGTTCAGGAGGATTTTTGAAACATAGATTTTACGTTGTTTATTTGTGGTTGAATGTTATTATTTTGCTTCATGTGCGATTACGAGCAAAGTAGTTGGGATACAAATTATTATTATACACGTTTATGGGTCAGATACATTGGGTAATTAATTCTAAAAAGTACAGCCCTCTATCTATTTTAGTTTGTTCAGAAGGATTTTTGAAACTTAGATTTTACGTTGTTTATCGGTGGTTTAATGCTATTATTTCGCTTCATGTGCGATTACGAGCAAAGTAGTTGGGATACAAATTATTATTATACACGTTTATGGGTCAGATACATTGGGTAATTAATTCTAAAAAGTACAGCCCTCTATCTATTTTAGTTTGTTCAGGAGGATTTTTGAAACTTAGATTTTACGTTGTTTATCGGTGGTTTAATGCTATTATTTCGCTTCATGTGCGATTACGAGCAAAGTAGTTGGGACACAAATTATTATTATACACGTTTATGGGTCAGATACATTGGGTAATTAATTCTAAAAAGTACAGCCCTCTATCTATTTTAGTTTGTTCAGGAGGATTTTTGAAACTTAGATTTTACGTTGTTTATCGGTGGTTTAATGCTATTATTTCGCTTCATGTGCGATTACGAGCAAAGTAGTTGGGATACAAATTATTATTATACACATTTATGGGTCAGATACATTGGGTAATTAATTATAAAAAGTACAGCCCTCTATCTATTTTAGTTTGTTCAGGAGGATTTTTGAAACTTAGATTTTACGTTGTTTATCGGTGGTTTAATGCTATTATTTCGCTTCATGTGCGATTACGAGCAAAGTAGTTGGGATACAAATTATTATTATACACGTTTATGGGTCAGATACATTCGGTAATTAATTCTAAAAAGTACAGCCCTCAATCTATTTTAGTTTGTTCCGGAGGATTTTTGAAACTTAGATTTTACGTTGTTTATCGGTGGTTTAATGCTATTATTTCGCTTCATGTGCGATTACGAGCAAAGTAGTTGGGATACAAATTATTATTACACACGTTTATGGGTCAGATACATTGGGTACTTAATTCTAAAAAGTACAGCCCTCTATCTATTTTAGTTTGTTCAGGAGGATTTTTGAAACATAGATTTTACGTTGTTTATCTGTGGTTGAATGTTATTATTTTGCTTCATGTGCGATTACGAGCAAAGTAGTTGGGATACAAATTACTATTATACACGTTTATGGGTCAGATACATTGGGTAATTAATTCTAAAAAGTACAGCCCTCTATCTATTTTAGTTTGTTCAGGAGGATTTTTGAAACTTAGATTTTACGTTGTTTGTCGGTGGTTTAATGCTATTATTTCGCTTCATGTGCGATTACGAGCAAAGTAGTTGGGATACAAATTATTATTATACACGTTTATGGGTCAGATACATTGGGTAATTAATTCTAAAAAGTACAGCCCTCTATCTATTTTAGTTTGTTCAGGAGGATTTTTGAAACTTAGATTTTACGTTGTTTATCGGTGGTTTAATGCTATTATTTCGCTTCATGTGCGATTACGAGCAAAGTAGTTGGGATACAAATTATTATTATACACATTTATGGGTCAGATACATTGGGTAATTAATTATAAAAAGTACAGCCCTCTATCTATTTTAGTTTGTTCAGGAGGATTTTTGAAACTTAGATTTTACGTTGTTTATCGGTGGTTTAATGCTATTATTTCGCTTCATGTGCGATTACGAGCAAAGTAGTTGGGATACAAATTATTATTATACACGTTTATGGGTCAGATACATTGGGTAATTAAATCTAAAAAGTACAGCCCTCTATCTATTTTAGTTTGTTCAGGAGGATCTTTGAAACATAGATTTTACGTTGTTTATCTGTGGTTGAATGTTATTATTTTGCTTCATGTGCGATTACGAGCAAAGTAGTTGGGATACAAATTATTATTATACACGTTTATGGGTCAGATACATTGGGTAATTAATTCTAAAAAGTACAGCCCTCTATCTATTTTAGTTTGTTCAGAAGGATTTTTGAAACTTAGATTTTACGTTGTTTATCGGTGGTTTAATGCTATTATTTCGCTTCATGTGCGATTACGAGCAAAGTAGTTGGGATACAAATTATTATTATACACGTTTATGGGTCAGATACATTGGGTAATTAATTCTAAAAAGTACAGCCCTCTATCTATTTTAGTTTGTTCAGGAGGATTTTTGAAACTTAGATTTTACGTTGTTTATCGGTGGTTTAATGCTATTATTTCGCTTCATGTGCGATTACGAGCAAAGTAGTTGGGATACAAATTATTATTATACACGTTTATGGGTCAGATACATTGGGTAATTAATTCTAAAAAGTACAGCCCTCTATCTATTTTAGTTTGTTCAGGAAGATTTTTGAAACATAGATTTTACGTTGTTTATCTGTGGTTGAATGTTATTATTTTGCTTCATGTGCGATTACGAGCAAAGTAGTTGGTATACAAATTATTATTATACACGTTTATGGGTCAGATACATTGGGTAATTAATTCTAAAAAGTACAGCCCTCTGTCTATTTTAGTTTGTTCAGGAGGATTTTTGAAACTTAGATTTTACGTTGTTTATCGGTGGTTTAATGCTATTATTTCGCTTCATGTGCGATTACGAGCAAAGTAGTTAGGATACAAATTATTATTATACACGTTTATGGGTCAGATACATTGGATAATTAATTCTAAAAAGTACAGCCCTCTATCTATTTTAGTTTGTTCAGGAGGATTTTTGAAACATAGATTTTACGTTGTTTATCTGTGGTTGAATGTTATTATTTTGCTTCATGTGCGATTACGAGCAAAGTAGTTGGGATACAAATTATTATTATACACGTTTATGGGTCAGATACATTGGATAATTAATTCTAAAAAGTACAGCCCTCTATCTATTTTAGTTTGTTCAGGAGGATTTCTGAAACTTAGATTTTACGTTGTTTATCGGTGGTTTAATGCTATTATTTCGCTTCATGTGCGATTACGAGCAAAGTAGTTGGGATACAAATTATTATTATACACGTTTATGGGTCAGATACATTGGGTAATTAATTCTAAAAAGTACAGCCGTCTATCTATTTTAGTTTGTTCAGGAGGATTTTTGAAACTTAGATTTTACGTTGTTTATCGGTGGTTTAATGCTATTATTTCGCTTCATGTGCGATTACGAGCAAAGTAGTTGGGATACAAATTATTCTTATACACGTTTATGGGTCAGATACATTGGGTAATTAATTCTAAAAAGTACAGCCCTCTATCTATTTTAGTTTGTTCAGGAGGATTTTTGAAACTTAGATTTTACGTTGTTTATCGGTGGTTTAATGCTATTATTTCGCTTCATGTGCGATTACGAGCAAAGTAGTTGGGATACAAATTATTATTATACACATTTATGGGTCAGATACATTGGGTAATTAATTATAAAAAGTACAGCCCTCTATCTATTTTAGTTTGTTCAGGAGGATTTTTGAAACATAGATTTTACGTTGTTTATCGGTGGTTTAATGCTATTATTTCGCTTCATGTGCGATTACGAGCAAAGTAGATAGGATACAAATTATTATTATACACGTTTATGGGTCAGATACATTGGGTAATTAATTCTAAAAAGTACAGCCCTCTATCTATTTTAGTTTGTTCAGGAGGATTTTTGAAACTTAGATTTTACGTTGTTTATCGGTGGTTTAATGCTATTATTTCGCTTCATGTGCGATTACGAGCAAAGTAGTTGGGATACAAATTATTATTATACACATTTATGGGTCAGATACATTGGGTAATTAATTATAAAAAGTACAGCCCTCTATCTATTTTAGTTTGTTCAGGAGGATTTTTGAAACTTAGATTTTACGTTGTTTATCGGTGGTTTAATGCTATTATTTCGCTTCATGTGCGATTACGAGCAAAGTAGTTGGGATACAAATTATTATTATACACGTTTATGGGTCAGATACATTGGGTAATTAATTCTAAAAAGTACAGCCCTCTATCTATTTTAGTTTGTTCAGGAGGATTTTTGAAACATAGATTTTACGTTGTTTATCTGTGGTTGAATGTTATTATTTTGCTTCATGTGCGATTACGAGCAAAGTAGTTGGGATACAAATTATTATTATACACGTTTATGGGTCAGATACATTGGGTAATTAATTCTAAAAAGTACAGCCCTCTATCTATTTTAGTTTGTTCAGAAGGATTTTTGAAACTTAGATTTTACGTTGTTTATCGGTGGTTTAATGCTATTATTTCGCTTCATGTGCGATTACGAGCAAAGTAGTTGGGATACAAATTATTATTATACACGTTTATGGGTCAGATTCATTGGGTAATTAATTCTAAAAAGTACAGCCCTCTATCTATTTTAGTTTGTTCAGGAGGATTTTTGAAACTTAGATTTTACGTTGTTTATCGGTGGTTTAATGCTATTATTTCGCTTCATGTGCGATTACGAGCAAAGTAGTGGGGATACAAATTATTATTATACACGTTTATGGGTCACATACATTGGGTAATTAATTCTAAAAAGTACAGCCCTCTATCTATTTTAGTTTGTTCAGGAAGATTTTTGAAACATAGATTTTACGTTGTTTATCTGTGGTTGAATGTTATTATTTTGCTTCATGTGCGATTACGAGCAAAGTAGTTGGTATACAAATTATTATTATACACGTTTATGGGTCAGATACATTGGGTAATTAATTCTAAAAAGTACAGCCCTCTATCTATTTTAGTTTGTTCAGGAGGATTTTTGAAACTTAGATTTTACGTTGTTTATCGGTGGTTTAATGCTATTATTTCGCTTCATGTGCGATTACGAGCAAAGTAGTTAGGATACAAATTATTATTATACACGTTTATGGGTCAGATACATTGGGTAATTAATTCTAAAAAGTACAGCCCTCTATCTATTTTAGTTTGTTCAGGAGGATTTTTGAAACTTAGATTTTACGTTGTTTATCGGTGGTTTAATGCTATTATTTCGCTTCATGTGCGATTACGAGCAAAGTAGTTGGGATACAAATTATTATTATACACATTTATGGGTCAGATACATTGGGTAATTAATTATAAAAAGTACAGCCCTCTATCTATTTTAGTTTGTTCAGGAGGATTTTTGAAACTGAGATTTTACGTTGTTTATCTGTGGTTGAATGTTATTATTTTGCTTCATGTGCGATTACGAGCAAAGTAGTTGGGATACAAATTATTATTATACACGTTTATGGGTCAGATACATTGGGTAATTAATTCTAAAAAGTACAGCCCTCTATCTATTTTAGTTTGTTCAGAAGGATTTTTGAAACTTAGATTTTACGTTATTTATCGGTGGTTTAATGCTATTATTTCGCTTCATGTGCGATTACGAGCAAAGTAGTTGGGATACAAATTATTATTATACACGTTTATGGGTCAGATACATTGGGTAATTAATTCTAAAAAGTACAGCCCTCTATCTATTTTAGTTTGTTCAGGAGGATTTTTGAAACTTAGATTTTACGTTGTTTATCGGTGGTTTAATGCTATTATTTCGCTTCATGTGCGATTACGAGCAAAGTAGTTGGGATACAAATTATTGCTATACACGTTTATGGGTCAGATACATTGGGTAATTAATTCTAAAAAGTACAGCCCTCTATCTATTTTAGTTTGTTCAGGAGGATTTTTGAAACTTAGATTTTACGTTGTTTATCGGTGGTTTAATGCTATTATTTCGCTTTATGTGCGATTACGAGCAAAGTAGTTGGGATGCAAATTATTATTATACACGTTTATGGGTCAGATACATTGGGTAATTAATTCTATAAAGTACAGCCCCCTATCTATTTTAGTTTGTTCAGGAGGATTTTTGAAACTTAGATTTTACGTTGTTTATCGGTGGTTTAATGCTATTATTTCGCTTCATGTGCGATTACGAGCAAAGTAGTTGGGATACAAATTATTATTATACACGTTTATGGGTCAGATACATTGGGTAATTAATTCTAAAAAGTACAGCCCTCTATCTAGTTTAGTTTGTTCAGGAGGATTTTTGAAACATAGATTTTACTTTGTTTATCTGTGGTTGAATGTTATTATTTTGCTTCATGTGCGATTACGAGCAAAGTAGTTGGGATACAAATTATTATTATACACGTTTATGGGTCAGATACATTGGGTAATTAATTCTAAAAAGTACAGCCCTCTGTCTATTTTAGTTTGTTCAGGAGGATTTTTGAAACTTAGATTTTACGTTGTTTATCGGTGGTTTAATGCTATTATTTCGCTTCATGTGCGATTACGAGCAAAGTATTTGGGATACAAATTATTATTATACACGTTTATGGGTCAGATACATTGGGTAATTAATTCTAAAAAGTACAGCCCTCTATCTATTTTAGTTTGTTCAGGAGGATTTTCGAAACTTAGATTTTACGTTGTTTATCGGTGGTTTAATGCTATTATTTCGCTTCATGTGCGATTACGAGCAAAGTAGTTGGGATACAAATTATTATTATACACGTTTATGGGTCAGATACATTGGGTAATTAATTCTAAAAAGTACAGCCCTCTATCTATTTTAGTTTGTTCAGGAGGATTTTTGAAACATAGATTTTACGTTGTTTATCTGTGGTTGAATGTTATTATTTTGCTTCATGTGCGATTACGAGCAAAGTAGTTGGGATACAAATTATTATTATACACGTTTATGGGTCAGATACATTGGGTAATTAATTCTAAAAAGTACAGCCCTCTATCTATTTTAGTTTGTTCAGGAGGATTTTTGAAACTTAGATTTTACGTTGTTTGTCGGTGGTTTAATGCTATTATTTCGCTTCATGTGCGATTACGAGAAAAGTAGTTGGGATACAAATTATTATTATACACGTTTATGGGTCAGATACATTCGGTAATTAATTCTAAAAAGTACAGCCCTCAATCTATTTTAGTTTGTTCAGGAGGATTTTTGAATCTTATATTTTACGTTGTTTATCGGTGGTTTAATGCTATTATTTCGCTTCATGTGCGATTACGAGCAAAGTAGTTGGGATACAAATTATTATTATACACGTTTATGGGTCAGATACATTGGGTAATTAATTCTAAAAAGTACAGCCCTCTATCTATTTTAGTTTGTTCAGGAGGATTTTTGAAACATAGATTTTACGTTGTTTATCTGTGGTTGAATGTTATTATTTTGCTTCATGTGCGATTACGAGCAAAGTAGTTGGGATACAAATTATTATTATACACGTTTATGGGTCAGACACATTGGGTAATTAATTATAAAAAGTACAGCCCTCTATCTATTTTAGTTTGTTCAGGAGGATTTTTGAAACTTAGATTTTACGTTGTTTGTCGGTGGTTTAATGCTATTATTTCGCTTCATGTGCGATTACGAGAAAAGTAGTTGGGATACAAATTATTATTATACACGTTTATGGGTCAGATACATTGGGTAATTAATTATAAAAAGTACAGCCCTCTATCTATTTTAGTTTGTTCAGGAGGATTTTTGAAACATAGATTTTACGTTGTTTATCGGTGGTTTAATGCTATTATTTCGCTTCATGTGCGATTACGAGCAAAGTAGTTGGGATACAAATTATTATTATACACGTTTATGGGTCAGATACATTGGGTAATTAATTCTAAAAAGTACAGCCCTCTATCTATTTTAGTTTGTTCAGGAGGATTTTTGAAACATAGATTTTACGTTGTTTATCTGTGGTTGAATGTTATTATTTTGCTTCATGTGCGATTACGAGCAAAGTAGTTGGGATACAAATTATTATTATACACGCTTATGGGTCAGATACATTGGGTAATTAATTCTAAAAAGTACAGCCCTCTATCTATTTTAGTTTGTTCAGAAGGATTTTTGAAACTTAGATTTTACGTTATTTATCGGTGGTTTAATGCTATTATTTCGCTTCATGTGCGATTACGAGCAAAGTAGTTGGGATACAAATTATTATTATACACGTTTATGGGTCAGATACATTGGGTAATTAATTCTAAAAAGTACAGCCCTCTATCTATTTTAGTTTGTTCAGGAGGATTTTTGAAACTTAGATTTTACGTTGTTTATCGGTGGTTTAATGCTATTATTTCGCTTCATGTGCGATTACGAGCAAAGTAGTTGGGATACAAATTATTGTTATACACGTTTATGGGTCAGATACATTGGGTAATTAATTCTAAAAAGTACAGCCCTCTATCTATTTTAGTTTGTTCAGGAGGATTTTTGAAACTTAGATTTTACGTTGTTTATCGGTGGTTTAATGCTATTATTTCGCTTTATGTGCGATTACGAGCAAAGTAGTTGGGATGCAAATTATTATTATACACGTTTATGGGTCAGATACATTGGGTAATTAATTCTATAAAGTGCAGCCCTCTATCTATTTTAGTTTGTTCAGGAGGATTTTTGAAACTTAGATTTTACGTTGTTTATCGGTGGTTTAATGCTATTATTTCGCTTCATGTGCGATTACGAGCAAAGTAGTTGGGATACAAATTATTATTATACACGTTTATGGGTCAGATACATTGGGTAATTAATTCTAAAAAGTACAGCCCTCTATCTATTTTAGTTTGTTCAGGAGGATTTTTGAAACATAGATTTTACTTTGTTTATCTGTGGTTGAATGTTATTATTTTGCTTCATGTGCGATTACGAGCAAAGTAGTTGGGATACAAATTATTATTATACACGTTTATGGGTCAGATACATTGGGTAATTAATTCTAAAAAGTACAGCCCTCTATCTATTTTAGTTTGTTCAGGAGGATTTTCGAAACTTAGATTTTACGTTGTTTATCGGTGGTTTAATGCTATTATTTCGCTTCATGTGCGATTACGAGCAAAGTAGTTGGGATACAAATTATTATTATACACGTTTATGGGTCAGATACATTGGGTAATTAATTCTAAAAAGTACAGCCGTCTATCTATTTTAGTTTGTTCAGGAGGATTTTTGAAACTTAGATTTTACGTTGTTTATCGGTGGTTTAATGCTATTATTTCGCTTCATGTGCGATTACGAGCAAAGTAGTTGGGATACAAATTATTCTTATACACGTTTATGGGTCAGATACATTGGGTAATTAATTCTAAAAAGTACAGCCCTCTATCTATTTTAGTTTGTTCAGGAGGATTTTTGAAACTTAGATTTTACGTTGTTTATCGGTGGTTTAATGCTATTATTTCGCTTCATGTGCGATTACGAGAAAAGTAGTTGGGATACAAATTATTATTATACACATTTATGGGTCAGATACATTGGGTAATTAATTATAAAGAGTACAGCCCTCTATCTATTTTAGTTTGTTCAGGAGGATTTTTGAAACATAGATTTTACGTTGTTTATCTGTGGTTGAATGTTATTATTTTGCTTCATGTGCGATTACGAGCAAAGTAGTTGGGATACAAATTATTATTATACACGTTTATGGATCAGATACATTGGGTAATTAATTCTAAAAAGTACAGCCCTCTATCTATTTTAGTTTGTTCAGGAGGATTTTTGAAACTTAGATTTTACGTTGTTTATCGGTGGTTTAATGCTATTATTTCGCTTCATGTGCGATTACGAGCAAAGTAGTTGGGATACAAATTATTATTATACACGTTTATGGGTCAGATACATTGGGTAATTAATTCTAAAAAGTACAGCCCTCTATCTATTTTAGATTGTTCAGGAGGATTTTTGAAACTTAGATTTTACGTTGTTTATCGGTGGTTTAATGCTATTATTTCGCTTCATGTGCGATTACGAGCAAAGTAGTTGGGATACAAATTATTATTATACACGTTTATGGGTCAGATACATTGGGTAATTAATTCTAAAAAGTACAGCCCTCTATCTATTTTAGTTTGTTCAGGAGGATTTTTGAAACATAGATTTTACGTTGTTTATCTGTGGTTGAATGTTATTATTTTGCTTCATGTGCGATTACGAGCAAAGTAGTTGGGATACAAATTATTATTATACACGTTTATGGGTCAGATACATTGGGTAATTAATTCTAAAAAGTACAGCCCTCTATCTATTTTAGTTTGTTCAGAAGGATTTTTGAAACTTAGATTTTACGTTATTTATCGGTGGTTTAATGCTATTATTTCGCTTCATGTGCGATTACGAGCAAAGTAGTTGGGATACAAATTATTATTATACACGTTTATGGGTCAGATACATTGGGTAATTAATTCTAAAAAGTACAGCCCTCTATCTATTTTAGTTTGTTCAGGAGGATTTTTGAAACTTAGATTTTACGTTGTTTATCGGTGGTTTAATGCTATTATTTCGCTTCATGTGCGATTACGAGCAAAGTAGTTGGGATACAAATTATTATTATACACGTTTATGGGTCAGATACACTGGGTAATTAATTCTAAAAAGTACAGCCCTCTATCTATTTTAGTTTGTTCAGGAAGATTTTTGAAACATAGATTTTACTTTGTTTATCTGTGGTTGAATGTTATTATTTTGCTTCATGTGCGATTACGAGCAAAGTAGTTGGTATACAAATTATTATTATACACGTTTATGGGTCAGATACATTGGGTAATTAATTCTAAAAAGTACAGCCCTCTATCTATTTTAGTTTGTTCAGGAGGATTTTTGAAACATAGATTTTACGTTGTTTATCTGTGGTTGAATGTTATTATTTGGCTTCATGTGCGATTACGAGCAAACTAGTTAGGATACAAATTATTATTATACACGTTTATGGGTCAGATACATTCGGTAATTAATTCTAAAAAGTACAGCCCTCAATCTATTTTAGTTTGTTCCGGAGGATTTTTTAAACTTAGATTTTACGTTGTTTATCGGTGGTTTAATGCTATTATTTCGCTTCATGTGCGATTACGAGCAAAGTAGTTGGGATACAAATTATTATTACACACGTTTATGGGTCAGATACATTGGGTAATTAATTCTAAAAAGTACAGCCCTCTATCTATTTTAGTTTGTTCAGGAGGATTTTTGAAACATAGATTTTACGTTGTTTATCTGTGGTTGAATGTTATTATTTTGCTTCATGTGCGATTACGAGCAAAGTAGTTGGGATACAAATTACTATTATACACGTTTATGGGTCAGATACATTGGGTAATTAATTCTAAAAAGTACAGCCCTCTATCTATTTTAGTTTGTTCAGGAGGATTTTTGAAACTTAGATTTTACGTTGTTTGTCGGTGGTTTAATGCTATTATTTCGCTTCATGTGCGATTACGAGCAAAGTAGTTGGGATACAAATTATTATTATACACGTTTATGGGTCAGATACATTGGGTAATTAATTCTAAAAAGTACAGCCCTCTATCTATTTTAGTTTGTTCAGGAGGATTTTTGAAACTTAGATTTTACGTTGTTTATCGGTGGTTTAATGCTATTATTTCGCTTCATGTGCGATTACGAGCAAAGTAGTTGGGATACAAATTATTATTATACACATTTATGGGTCAGATACATTGGGTAATTAATTATAAAAAGTACAGCCCTCTATCTATTTTAGTTTGTTCAGGAGGATTTTTGAAACTTAGATTTTACGTTGTTTATCGGTGGTTTAATGCTATTATTTCGCTTCATGTGCGATTACGAGCAAAGTAGTTGGGATACAAATTATTATTATACACGTTTATGGGTCAGATACATTGGGTAATTAAATCTAAAAAGTACAGCCCTCTATCTATTTTAGTTTGTTCAGGAGGATCTTTGAAACATAGATTTTACGTTGTTTATCTGTGGTTGAATGTTATTATTTTGCTTCATGTGCGATTACGAGCAAAGTAGTTGGGATACAAATTATTATTATACACGTTTATGGGTCAGATACATTGGGTAATTAATTCTAAAAAGTACAGCCCTCTATCTATTTTAGTTTGTTCAGAAGGATTTTTGAAACTTACATTTTACGTTGTTTATCGGTGGTTTAATGCTATTATTTCGCTTCATGTGCGATTACGAGCAAAGTAGTTGGGATACAAATTATTATTATACACGTTTATGGGTCAGATACATTGGGTAATTAATTCTAAAAAGTACAGCCCTCTATCTATTTTAGTTTGTTCAGGAGGATTTTTGAAACTTAGATTTTACGTTGTTTATCGGTGGTTTAATGCTATTATTTCGCTTCATGTGCGATTACGAGCAAAGTAGTTGGGATACAAATTATTATTATACACGTTTATGGGTCAGATACATTGGGTAATTAATTCTAAAAAGTACAGCCCTCTATCTATTTTAGTTTGTTCAGGAAGATTTTTGAAACATAGATTTTACGTTGTTTATCTGTGGTTGAATGTTATTATTTTGCTTCATGTGGCGATTACGAGCAAACTAGTTGGGATACAAATTATTATTATACACGTTTATGGGTCAGATACATTGGGTAATTAATTCTAAAAAGTACAGCCCGCTATCTATTTTAGTTTGTTCAGGAGGATTTTTGAAACTTAGATTTTACGTTGTTTATCGGTGGTTTAATGCTATTATTTCGCTTCATGTGCGATTACGAGCAAAGTAGTTGGGATACAAATTATTATTATACACGTTTATGGGTCAGATACATTGGGTAATTAATTCTAAAAAGTACAGCCCTCTATCTATTTTAGTTTGTTCAGGAGGATTTTTGAAACTTAGATTTTACGTTGTTTATCGGTGGTTGAATGCTATTATTTCGCTTCATGTGCGATTACGTGCAAAGTAGTTGGGATACAAATTATTATTATACACGTCTATGGGTCAGATACATTGGGTAATTAATTCTAAAAAGTACAGCCCTCTATCTATTTTAGTTTGTTCAGGAGGATTTTTGAAACATAGATTTTACGTTGTTTATCTGTGGTTGAATGTTATTATTTGGCTTCACGTGCGATTACGAGCAAAGTAGTTGGGATACAAATTATTATTATACACGTTTATGGGTCAGATACATTGGGTAGTTAATTCCAAAAAGTACAGCCCTCTATCTATTTTAGTTTGTTCAGGAGGATTTTTGAAACTTAGATTTTACGTTGTTTATCGGTGGTTTAATGCTATTATTTCTCTTCATGTGCGATTACAAGCAAAGTAGTTGGGATACAAATTATTATTATACACGTTTATGGGTCAGATACATTGAATAATTAATTCTAAAAAGTACAGCCCTCTATCTATTTTAGTTTGTTCAGGAGGATTTTTGAAACATAGATTTTACGTTGTTTATCTGTGGTTGAACGTTATTATTTTGCTTCATGTGCGATTACAAGCAAAGTAGTTGGGATACAAATTATTATTATTCACGTTTATGGGTCAGATACATTGGGTAATTAATTCCAAAAAGTACAGCCCTCTATCTATTTTAGTTTGTTCAGGAGGATTTTTGAAACTTAGATTTTACGTTGTTTATCGGTGGTTTAATGCTATTATTTCGCTTCATGTGCGATTACGAGCAAAGTAGTTGGGATACAAATTATTATTATACACGTTTATGGGTCAGATACATTGGGTAATTAATTCTAAAAAGTACTGCCCTCTATCTATTTTAGTTTGTTCAGGAGGATTTTTGAAACATAGATTTTACGTTGTTTATCTGTGGATGAATGTTATTATTTGGCTTCATGTGCGATTACGAGGAAAGTAGTTGGGATACAAATTATTATTATACACGTTTATGGGTCAGATACATTGGGTAATTAATTCCAAAAAGTACAGCCCTCTATCTATTTTAGTTTGTTCAGGAGGATTTTTGAAACTTAGATTTTACGTTATTTATCGGTGGTTTAATGCTATTATTTCGCTTCATGTGCGATTACGAGCAAAGTAGTTGGGATACAAATTATTATTATACACGTTTATGGGTCAGATACATTGGGTAATTAATTCCAAAAAGTACAGCCCTCTATCTATTTTAGTTTGTTCAGGAGGATTTTTGAAACTTAGATTTTACGTTGTTTATCGTTGGTTTAATGCTATTATATCGCTTCATGTGCGATTACGAGCAAAGTAGTTGGGATACAAATTATTATTATACACGTTTATGGGTCAGATACATTGGGTAATTAATTCTAAAAAGTACAGCCCTCTATCTATTTTAGTTTGTTCAGGAGGATTTTTGAAACTTAGATTTTACGTTGTTTATCGGTGGTTTAATGCTATTATTTCGCTTCATGTGCGATTACGAGCAAAGTAGTTGGGATACAAATTATTATTATACACGTTTATGGGTCAGATACATTGGGTAATTAATTCTAAAAAGTACAGCCCTCTATCTATTTTAGTTTGTTCAGAAGGATTTTTGAAACTTAGATTTTACGTTGTTTATCGGTGGTTTAATGTTATTATTTCGCTTCATGTGCGATTACGAGCAAACTAGTTGGGATACAAATTATTATTATACACGTTTATGGGTCAGATACATTGGGTAATTAATTCTAAAAAGTACAGCCCGCTATCTATTTTAGTTTGTTCAGGAGGATTTTTGAAACTTAGATTTTACGTTGTTTATCGGTGGTTTAATGCTATTATTTCGCTTCATGTGCGATTACGAGCAAAGTAGTTGGGATACAAATTATTATTATACACGTTTATGGGTCAGATACATTGGGTAATTAATTCTAAAAAGTACAGCCCTCTATCTATTTTAGTTTGTTCAGGAGGATTTTTGAAACATAGATTTTACGTTGTTTATCTGTGGTTGAACGTTATTATTTTGCTTCATGTGCGATTACAAGCAAAGTAGTTGGGATACAAATTATTATTATACACGTTTATGGGTCAGATACATTGGGTAATTAATTCTAAAAAGTACAGCCCTCTATCTATTTTAGTTTGTTCAGGAGGATTTTTGAAACTTAAATTTTACGTTGTTTATCGGTGGTTGAATGCTATTATTTCGCTTCATGTGCGATTACGTGCAAAGTAGTTGGGATACAAATTATTATTATACACGTTTATGGGTCAGATACATTGGGTAATTAATTCTAAAAAGTACAGCCCTCTATCTATTTTAGTTTGTTCAGGAGGATTTTTGAAACATAGATTTTACGTTGCTTATCTGTGGTTGAATGTTATTATTTGGCTTCACGTGCGATTACGAGCAAAGTAGTTGGGATACAAATTATTATTATACACGTTTATGGGTCAGATACATTGGGTAGTTAATTCCAAAAAGTACAGCCCTCTATCTATTTTAGTTTGTTCAGGAGGATTTTTGAAACTTAGATTTTACGTTGTTTATCGGTGGTTTAATGCTATTATTTCTCTTCATGTGCGATTACAAGCAAAGTAGTTGGGATACAAATTATTATTATACACGTTTATGGGTCAGATACATTGGGTAATTAATTTCAAAAAGTACAGCCCTCTATCTATTTTAGTTTGTTCAGGAGGATTTTTGAAACTTAGATTTTACGTTGTTTATCGGTGGTTTAATGCTATTATTTCGCTTCATGTGCGATTACGAGCAAAGTAGTTGGGATACAAATTATTATTACACACGTTTATGGGTCAGATACATTGGGTAATTAGTTCTAAAAAGTACAGCCCTCTATCTATTTTAGTTTGTTCAGAAGGATTTTTGAAACTTAGATTTTACGTTGTTTATCGGTGGTTTAATGTTATTATTTCGCTTCATGTGCGATTACGAGCAAAGTAGTTGGGATACAAATTATTATTATACACGTTTATGGGTCAGATACATTGAGTAATTAATTCTAAAAAGTACAGCCCGCTATCTATTTTAGTTTGTTCAGGAGGATTTTTGAAACTTAGATTTTACTTTGTTTATCGGTGGTTTAATGCTATTATTTCGCTTCATGTGCGATTACGAGCAAAGTAGTTGGGATACAAATTATTATTATACACGTTTATGGGTCAGATGCATTGGGTAATTAATTCTAAAAAGTACAGCCCTCTATCTATTTTAGTTTGTTCAGGAGGATTTTTGAAACATAGATTTTACGTTGTTTATCTGTGGTTGAATGTTATTATTTGGCTTCATGTGCGATTACGAGGAAAGTAGTTGGGATACAAATTATTACTATACACGTTTATGGGTCAGATACATTGGGTAATTAATTCCAAAAAGTACAGCCCTCTATCTATTTTAGTTTGTTCAGGAGGATTTTTGAAACTTAGATTTTACGTTGTTTATCGGTGGTTTAATGCTATTATTTCGCTTCATGTGCGATTACGAGCAAAGTAGTTGGGATACAAATTATTATTATACACGTTTATGGGTCAGATACATTGGGTAATTAATTCCAAAAAGTACAGCCCTCTATCTATTTTAGTTTGTTCAGGAGGATTTTTGAAACTTAGATTTTACGTTGTTTATCGGTGGTTTAATGCTATTATTTCGCTTCATGTGCGATTACGAGCAAAGTAGTTGGGATACAAATTATTATTATACATGTTTATGGGTCAGATACATTGGGTAATTAATTCTAAAAAGTACAGCCCTCTATCTATTTTAGTTTGTTCAGGAGGATTTTTGAAACTTAGATTTTACGTTGTTTATCGGTGGTTTAATGCTATTATTTCGCTTCATGTGCGATTACGAGCAAAGTAGTTGGGATACAAATTATTATTATACACGTTTATGGGTCAGATACATTGGGTAATTAATTCTAAAAAGTACAGCCCTCTATCTATTTTAGTTTGTTCAGAAGGATTTTTGAAACTTAGATTTTACGTTGTTTATCGGTGGTTTAATGTTATTATTTCGCTTCATGTGCGATTACGAGCAAACTAGTTGGGATACAAATTATTATTATAGACGTTTATGGGTCAGATATATTGGGTAATTAATTCTAAAAAGTACAGCCCGCTATCTATTTTAGTTTGTTCAGGAGGATTTTTGAAACTTAGATTTTACGTTGTTTATCGGTGGTTTAATGCTATTATTTCGCTTCATGTGCGATTACGAGCAAAGTAGTTGGGATACAAATTATTATTATACACGTTTATGGGTCAGATACATTGAGTAATTAATTCTAAAAAGTACAGCCCTCTATCTATTTTAGTTTGTTCAGAAGGATTTTTGAAACTTAGATTTTACGTTGTTTATCGGTGGTTTAATGTTATTATTTCGCTTCATGTGCGATTACGAGCAAACTAGTTGGGATACAAATTATTATTATACACGTTTATGGGTCAGATACATTGGGTAATTAATTCTAAAAAGTACAGCCCGCTATCTATTTTAGTTTGTTCAGGAGGATTTTTGAAACTTAGATTTTACGTTGTTTATCGGTGGTTTAATGCTATTATTTCGCTTCATGTGCGATTACGAGCAAAGTAGTTGGGATACAAATTATTATTATACACGTTTATGGGTCAGATACATTGAGTAATTAATTCTAAAAAGTACAGCCCTCTATCTATTTTAGTTTGTTCAGGAGGATTTTTGAAACATAGATTTTACGTTGTTTATCGGTGGTTGAATGCTATTATTTCGCTTCATGTGCGATTACGTGCAAAGTAGTTGGGATACAAATTATTATTATACACGTCTATGGGTCAGATACATTGGGTAATTAATTCTAAAAAGTACAGCCCTCTATCTATTTTAGTTTGTTCAGGAGGATTTTTGAAACATAGATTTTACGTTGTTTATCTGTGGTTGAATGTTATTATTTGGCTTCACGTGCGATTACGAGCAAAGTAGTTGGGATACAAATTATTATTATACACGTTTATGGGTCAGATACATTGGGTAGTTAATTCCAAAAAGTACAGCCCTCTATCTATTTTAGTTTGTTCAGGAGGATTTTTGAAACTTAGATTTTACGTTGTTTATCGGTGGTTTAATGCTATTATTTCTCTTCATGTGCGATTACAAGCAAAGTAGTTGGGATACAAATTATTATTATACACGTTTATGGGTCAGATACATTGAATAATTAATTCTAAAAAGTACAGCCCTCTATCTATTTTAGTTTGTTCAGGAGGATTTTTGAAACATAGATTTTACGTTGTTTATCTGTGGTTGAACGTTATTATTTTGCTTCATGTGCGATTACAAGCAAAGTAGTTGGGATACAAATTATTATTATTCACGTTTATGGGTCAGATACATTGGGTAATTAATTCCAAAAAGTACAGCCCTCTATCTATTTTAGTTTGTTCAGGAGGATTTTTGAAACTTAGATTTTACGTTGTTTATCGGTGGTTTAATGCTATTATTTCGCTTCATGTGCGATTACGAGCAAAGTAGTTGGGATACAAATTATTATTATACACGTTTATGGGTCAGATACATTGGGTAATTAATTCTAAAAAGTACTGCCCTCTATCTATTTTAGTTTGTTCAGGAGGATTTTTGAAACATAGATTTTACGTTGTTTATCTGTGGATGAATGTTATTATTTGGCTTCATGTGCGATTACGAGGAAAGTAGTTGGGATACAAATTATTATTATACACGTTTATGGGTCAGATACATTGGGTAATTAATTCCAAAAAGTACAGCCCTCTATCTATTTTAGTTTGTTCAGGAGGATTTTTGAAACTTAGATTTTACGTTATTTATCGGTGGTTTAATGCTATTATTTCGCTTCATGTGCGATTACGAGCAAAGTAGTTGGGATACAAATTATTATTATACACGTTTATGGGTCAGATACATTGGGTAATTAATTCCAAAAAGTACAGCCCTCTATCTATTTTAGTTTGTTCAGGAGGATTTTTGAAACTTAGATTTTACGTTGTTTATCGTTGGTTTAATGCTATTATATCGCTTCATGTGCGATTACGAGCAAAGTAGTTGGGATACAAATTATTATTATACACGTTTATGGGTCAGATACATTGGGTAATTAATTCTAAAAAGTACAGCCCTCTATCTATTTTAGTTTGTTCAGGAGGATTTTTGAAACTTAGATTTTACGTTGTTTATCGGTGGTTTAATGCTATTATTTCGCTTCATGTGCGATTACGAGCAAAGTAGTTGGGATACAAATTATTATTATACACGTTTATGGGTCAGATACATTGGGTAATTAATTCTAAAAAGTACAGCCCTCTATCTATTTTAGTTTGTTCAGAAGGATTTTTGAAACTTAGATTTTACGTTGTTTATCGGTGGTTTAATGTTATTATTTCGCTTCATGTGCGATTACGAGCAAACTAGTTGGGATACAAATTATTATTATACACGTTTATGGGTCAGATACATTGGGTAATTAATTCTAAAAAGTACAGCCCGCTATCTATTTTAGTTTGTTCAGGAGGATTTTTGAAACTTAGATTTTACGTTGTTTATCGGTGGTTTAATGCTATTATTTCGCTTCATGTGCGATTACGAGCAAAGTAGTTGGGATACAAATTATTATTATACACGTTTATGGGTCAGATACATTGGGTAATTAATTCTAAAAAGTACAGCCCTCTATCTATTTTAGTTTGTTCAGGAGGATTTTTGAAACATAGATTTTACGTTGTTTATCTGTGGTTGAACGTTATTATTTTGCTTCATGTGCGATTACAAGCAAAGTAGTTGGGATACAAATTATTATTATACACGTTTATGGGTCAGATACATTGGGTAATTAATTCTAAAAAGTACAGCCCTCTATCTATTTTAGTTTGTTCAGGAGGATTTTTGAAACTTAAATTTTACGTTGTTTATCGGTGGTTGAATGCTATTATTTCGCTTCATGTGCGATTACGTGCAAAGTAGTTGGGATACAAATTATTATTATACACGTTTATGGGTCAGATACATTGGGTAATTAATTCTAAAAAGTACAGCCCTCTATCTATTTTAGTTTGTTCAGGAGGATTTTTGAAACATAGATTTTACGTTGCTTATCTGTGGTTGAATGTTATTATTTGGCTTCACGTGCGATTACGAGCAAAGTAGTTGGGATACAAATTATTATTATACACGTTTATGGGTCAGATACATTGGGTAGTTAATTCCAAAAAGTACAGCCCTCTATCTATTTTAGTTTGTTCAGGAGGATTTTTGAAACTTAGATTTTACGTTGTTTATCGGTGGTTTAATGCTATTATTTCTCTTCATGTGCGATTACAAGCAAAGTAGTTGGGATACAAATTATTATTATACACGTTTATGGGTCAGATACATTGGGTAATTAATTTCAAAAAGTACAGCCCTCTATCTATTTTAGTTTGTTCAGGAGGATTTTTGAAACTTAGATTTTACGTTGTTTATCGGTGGTTTAATGCTATTATTTCGCTTCATGTGCGATTACGAGCAAAGTAGTTGGGATACAAATTATTATTACACACGTTTATGGGTCAGATACATTGGGTAATTAGTTCTAAAAAGTACAGCCCTCTATCTATTTTAGTTTGTTCAGAAGGATTTTTGAAACTTAGATTTTACGTTGTTTATCGGTGGTTTAATGTTATTATTTCGCTTCATGTGCGATTACGAGCAAAGTAGTTGGGATACAAATTATTATTATACACGTTTATGGGTCAGATACATTGAGTAATTAATTCTAAAAAGTACAGCCCGCTATCTATTTTAGTTTGTTCAGGAGGATTTTTGAAACTTAGATTTTACTTTGTTTATCGGTGGTTTAATGCTATTATTTCGCTTCATGTGCGATTACGAGCAAAGTAGTTGGGATACAAATTATTATTATACACGTTTATGGGTCAGATGCATTGGGTAATTAATTCTAAAAAGTACAGCCCTCTATCTATTTTAGTTTGTTCAGGAGGATTTTTGAAACATAGATTTTACGTTGTTTATCTGTGGTTGAATGTTATTATTTGGCTTCATGTGCGATTACGAGGAAAGTAGTTGGGATACAAATTATTACTATACACGTTTATGGGTCAGATACATTGGGTAATTAATTCCAAAAAGTACAGCCCTCTATCTATTTTAGTTTGTTCAGGAGGATTTTTGAAACTTAGATTTTACGTTGTTTATCGGTGGTTTAATGCTATTATTTCGCTTCATGTGCGATTACGAGCAAAGTAGTTGGGATACAAATTATTATTATACACGTTTATGGGTCAGATACATTGGGTAATTAATTCCAAAAAGTACAGCCCTCTATCTATTTTAGTTTGTTCAGGAGGATTTTTGAAACTTAGATTTTACGTTGTTTATCGGTGGTTTAATGCTATTATTTCGCTTCATGTGCGATTACGAGCAAAGTAGTTGGGATACAAATTATTATTATACATGTTTATGGGTCAGATACATTGGGTAATTAATTCTAAAAAGTACAGCCCTCTATCTATTTTAGTTTGTTCAGGAGGATTTTTGAAACTTAGATTTTACGTTGTTTATCGGTGGTTTAATGCTATTATTTCGCTTCATGTGCGATTACGAGCAAAGTAGTTGGGATACAAATTATTATTATACACGTTTATGGGTCAGATACATTGGGTAATTAATTCTAAAAAGTACAGCCCTCTATCTATTTTAGTTTGTTCAGAAGGATTTTTGAAACTTAGATTTTACGTTGTTTATCGGTGGTTTAATGTTATTATTTCGCTTCATGTGCGATTACGAGCAAACTAGTTGGGATACAAATTATTATTATAGACGTTTATGGGTCAGATATATTGGGTAATTAATTCTAAAAAGTACAGCCCGCTATCTATTTTAGTTTGTTCAGGAGGATTTTTGAAACTTAGATTTTACGTTGTTTATCGGTGGTTTAATGCTATTATTTCGCTTCATGTGCGATTACGAGCAAAGTAGTTGGGATACAAATTATTATTATACACGTTTATGGGTCAGATACATTGAGTAATTAATTCTAAAAAGTACAGCCCTCTATCTATTTTAGTTTGTTCAGAAGGATTTTTGAAACTTAGATTTTACGTTGTTTATCGGTGGTTTAATGTTATTATTTCGCTTCATGTGCGATTACGAGCAAACTAGTTGGGATACAAATTATTATTATACACGTTTATGGGTCAGATACATTGGGTAATTAATTCTAAAAAGTACAGCCCGCTATCTATTTTAGTTTGTTCAGGAGGATTTTTGAAACTTAGATTTTACGTTGTTTATCGGTGGTTTAATGCTATTATTTCGCTTCATGTGCGATTACGAGCAAAGTAGTTGGGATACAAATTATTATTATACACGTTTATGGGTCAGATACATTGAGTAATTAATTCTAAAAAGTACAGCCCTCTATCTATTTTAGTTTGTTCAGGAGGATTTTTGAAACATAGATTTTACGTTGTTTATCTGTGGTTGAACGTTATTATTTTGCTTCATGTGCGATTACAAGCAAAGTAGTTGGGATACAATTTATTATTATACACGTTTATGGGTCAGATACATTGGGTAATTAATTCTAAAAAGTACAGCCCTCTATCTATTTTAGTTTGTTCAGGAGGATTTTTGAAACTTAGATTTTACGTTGTTTATCGGTGGTTTAATGCTATTATTTCGCTTCATGTGCGATTACGAGCAAAGTAGTTGGGATACAAATTATTATTATACACGTTTATGGGTCAGATACATTGGGTAATTAATTCCAAAAAGTACAGCCCTCTATCTATTTTAGTTTGTTCAGGAGGATTTTTGAAACTTAGATTTTACGTTGTTTATCGGTGGTTTAATGCTATTATTTCGCTTCATGTGCGATTACGAGCAAAGTAGTTGGGATACAAATTATTATTATACACGTTTATGGGTCAGATACATTGAGTAATTAATTCTAAAAAGTACAGCCCTCTATCTATTTTAGTTTGTTCAGGAGGATTTTTGAAACATAGATTTTACGTTGTTTATCTGTGGTTGAACATTATTATTTTGCTTCATGTGCGATTACAAGCAAAGTAGTTGGGATACAAATTATTATTATACACGTTTATGGGTCAGATACATTGGGTAATTAATTCCAAAAAGTACAGCCCTCTATCTATTTTAGTTTGTTCAGGAGGATTTTTGAAACTTAGATTTTACGTTGTTTATCGGTGGTTTAATGCTATTATTTCGCTTCATGTGCGATTACGAGCAAAGTAGTTGGGATACAAATTATTATTATACACGTTTATGGGTCAGATACATTGGGTAATTAATTCTAAAAAGTACAGCCCTCTATCTATTTTAGTTTGTTCAGGAGGATTTTTGAAACTTAGATTTTACGTTGTTTATCGGTGGTTTAATGCTATTATTTCTCTTCATGTGCGATTACAAGCAAAGTAGTTGGGATTCAAATTATTATTATACACGTTTATGGGTCAGATACATTGGGTAATTAATTCCAAAAAGTACAGCCCTCTATCTATTTTAGTTTGTTCAGGAGGATTTTTGAAACTTAGATTTTACGTTGTTTATCGGTGGTTTAATGCTATTATTTCGCTTCATGTGCGATTACGAGCAAAGTAGTTGGGATACAAATTATTATTATACACGTTTATGGGTCAGATACATTGGGTAATTAATTATAAAAAGTACAGCCCTCTATCTATTTTAGTTTGTTCAGAAGGATTTTTGAAACTTAGATTTTACGTTGTTTATCGGTGGTTTAATGTTATTATTTCGCTTCATGTGCGATTACGAGCACAGTAGTTGGGATACAAATTATTATTATACACGTTTATGGGTCAGATACATTGAGTAATTAATTCTAAAAAGTACAGCCCTCTATCTATTTTAGTTTGTTCAGGAGGATTTTTGAAACAGATTTTACGTTGTTTATCTGTGGTTGAACGTTATTATTTTGCTTCATGTGCGATTACAAGCAAAGTAGTTGGGATACAAATTATTATTATACACGTTTATGGGTCAGATACATTGGGTAATTAATTCTAAAAAGTACAGCCCGCTATCTATTTTAGTTTGTTCAGGAGGATTTTTGAAACTTAGATTTTACGTTGTTTATCGGTGGTTTAATGCTATCATTTCGCTTCATGTGCGATTACGAGCAAAGTAGTTGGGATACAAATTATTATTATACACGTTTATGGGTCAGATACATTGAGTAATTAATTCTAAAAAGTACAGCCCTCTATCTATTTTAGTTTGTTCAGGAGGATTTTTGAAACATAGATTTTACGTTGTTTATCTGTGGTTGAACGTTATTATTTTGCTTCATGTGCGATTACAAGCAAAGTAGTTGGGATACAAATTATTATTATACACGTTTATGGGTCAGATACATTGGGTAATTAATTCCAAAAAGTACAGCCCTCTATCTATTTTAGTTTGTTCAGGAGGATTTTTGAAACTTAGATTTTACGTTGTTTATCGGTGGTTTAATGCTATTATTTCGCTTCATGTGCGATTACGAGCAAAGTAGTTGGGATACAAATTATTATTATACACGTTTATGGGTCAGATACATTGGGTAATTAATTCTAAAAAGTACAGCCCTCTATCTATTTTAGTTTGTTCAGGAGGATTTTTGAAACATAGATTTTACGTTGTTTATCTGTGGTTGAATGTTATTATTTGGCTTCATGTGCGATTACGAGGAAAGTAGTTGGGATACAAATTATTATTATACACGTTTATGGGTCAGATACATTGGGTAATTAATTCCAAAAAGTACAGCCCTCTATCTATTTTAGTTTGTTCAGGAGGATTTTTGAAACATAGATTTTACGTTGTTTATCTGTGGTTGAACATTATTATTTTGCATCATGTGCGATTACAAGCAAAGTAGTTGGGATACAAATTATTATTATACACGTTTATGGGTCAGATACATTGGGTAATTAATTCCAAAAAGTACAGCCCTCTATCTATTTTAGTTTGTTCAGGAGGATTTTTGAAACTTAGATTTTACGTTGTTTATCGGTGGTTTAATGCTATTATTTCGCTTCATGTGCGATTACGAGCAAAGTAGTTGGGATACAAATTATTATTATACACGTTTATGGGTCAGATACATTGGGTAATTAATTCTAAAAAGTACAGCCCTCTATCTATTTTAGTTTGTTCAGGAGGATTTTTGAAACTTAGATTTTACGTTGTTTATCGGTGGTTTAATGCTATTATTTCTCTTCATGTGCGATTACAAGCAAAGTAGTTGGGATTCAAATTATTATTATACACGTTTATGGGTCAGATACATTGGGTAATTAATTCCAAAAAGTACAGCCCTCTATCTATTTTAGTTTGTTCAGGAGGATTTTTGAAACTTAGATTTTACGTTGTTTATCGGTGGTTTAATGCTATTATTTCGCTTCATGTGCGATTACGAGCAAAGTAGTTGGGATACAAATTATTATTATACACGTTTATGGGTCAGATACATTGGGTAATTAATTATAAAAAGTACAGCCCTCTATCTATTTTAGTTTGTTCAGAAGGATTTTTGAAACTTAGATTTTACGTTGTTTATCGGTGGTTTAATGTTATTATTTCGCTTCATGTGCGATTACGAGCACAGTAGTTGGGATACAAATTATTATTATACACGTTTATGGGTCAGATACATTGAGTAATTAATTCTAAAAAGTACAGCCCTCTATCTATTTTAGTTTGTTCAGGAGGATTTTTGAAACAGATTTTACGTTGTTTATCTGTGGTTGAACGTTATTATTTTGCTTCATGTGCGATTACAAGCAAAGTAGTTGGGATACAAATTATTATTATACACGTTTATGGGTCAGATACATTGGGTAATTAATTCTAAAAAGTACAGCCCGCTATCTATTTTAGTTTGTTCAGGAGGATTTTTGAAACTTAGATTTTACGTTGTTTATCGGTGGTTTAATGCTATTATTTCGCTTCATGTGCGATTACGAGCAAAGTAGTTGGGATACAAATTATTATTATACACGTTTATGGGTCAGATACATTGAGTAATTAATTCTAAAAAGTACAGCCCTCTATCTATTTTAGTTTGTTCAGGAGGATTTTTGAAACATAGATTTTACGTTGTTTATCTGTGGTTGAACGTTATTATTTTGCTTCATGTGCGATTACAAGCAAAGTAGTTGGGATACAAATTATTATTATACACGTTTATGGGTCAGATACATTGGGTAATTAATTCCAAAAAGTACAGCCCTCTATCTATTTTAGTTTGTTCAGGAGGATTTTTGAAACTTAGATTTTACGTTGTTTATCGGTGGTTTAATGCTATTATTTCGCTTCATGTGCGATTACGAGCAAAGTAGTTGGGATACAAATTATTATTATACACGTTTATGGGTCAGATACATTGGGTAATTAATTCTAAAAAGTACAGCCCTCTATCTATTTTAGTTTGTTCAGGAGGATTTTTGAAACATAGATTTTACGTTGTTTATCTGTGGTTGAATGTTATTATTTGGCTTCATGTGCGATTACGAGGAAAGTAGTTGGGATACAAATTATTATTATACACGTTTATGGGTCAGATACATTGGGTAATTAATTCCAAAAAGTACAGCCCTCTATCTATTTTAGTTTGTTCAGGAGGATTTTTGAAACTTAGATTTTACGTTGTTTATCGGTGGTTTAATGCTATTATTTCGCTTCATGTGCGATTACGAGCAAAGTAGTTGGGATACAAATTATTATTATACACGTTTATGGGTCAGATACATTGGGTAATTAATTCCAAAAAGTACAGCCCTCTATCTATTTTAGTTTGTTCAGGAGGATTTTTGAAACTTAGATTTTACGTTGTTTATCGGTGGTTTAATGCTATTATTTCGCTTCATGTGCGATTACGAGCAATGTAGTTGGGATACAAATTATTATTATACACGTTTATGGGTCAGATACATTGGGTAATTAATTCTAAAAAGTACAGCCCTCTATCTATTTTAGTTTGTTCAGGAGGATTTTTGAAACTTAGATTTTACGTTGTTTATCAGTGGTTTAATGCTATTATTTCGCTTCATGTGCGATTACGAGCAAAGTAGTTGGGATACAAATTATTATTATACACGTTTATGGGTCAGATACATTGGGTAATTAATTCTAAAAAGTACAGCCCTCTATCTATTTTAGTTTGTTCAGAAGGATTTTTGAAACTTAGATTTTACGTTGTTTATCGGTGGTTTAATGTTATTATTTCGCTTCATGTGCGATTACGAGCAAACTAGTTGGGATACAAATTATTATTATACACGTTTATGTGTCAGATACATTGGGTAATTAATTCTAAAAAGCACAGCCCGCTATCTATTTTAGTTTGTTCAGGAGGATTTTTGAAACTTAGATTTTACGTTGTTTATCGGTGGTTTAATGCTATTATTTCGCTTCGTGTGCGATTACGAGCAAAGTAGTTGGGATACAAATTATTATTATACGCGTTTATGGGTCAGATACATTGAGTAATAAATTCTAAAAAGTACAGCCCTCTATCTATTTTAGTTTGTTCAGGAGGATTTTTGAAACATAGATTTTACGTTGTTTATCTGTGGTTGAACGTTATTATTTTGCTTCATGTGCGATTACAAGCAAAGTAGTTGGGATACAAATTACTATTATACACGTTTATGGGTCAGATACATTGGGTAATTAATTCTAAAAAGTACAGCCCTCTATCTATTTTAGTTTGTTCAGGAGGATTTTTGAAACTTAAATTTTACGTTGTTTATCGGTGGTTGAATGCTATTATTTCGCTTCATGTGCGATTACGTGCAAAGTAGTTGGGATACAAATTATTATTATACACGTTTATGGGTCAGATACATTGGGTAATTAATTCTAAAAAGTACAGCCCTCTATCTATTTTAGTTTGTTCAGGAGGATTTTTGAAACATAGATTTTACGTTGTTTATATGTGGTTGAACGTTATTATTTGGCTTCATGTGCGATTACAAGCAAAGTAGTTGGGATACAAATTATTATTATACACGTTTATGGGTCAGCTACATTGGGTAATTAATTCCAAAAAGTACAACCCTCTATCTATTTTAGTTTGTTCAGGAGGATTTTTGAAACATAGATTTTACGTTGTTTATCTGTGGTTGAATGTTATTATTTGGCTTCACGTGCGATTACGAGCAAAGTAGTTGGGATACAAATTATTATTATACACATTTATGGGTCAGATACATTGGGTAGTTAATTCCAAAAAGTACAGCCCTCTATCTATTTTAGTTTGTTCAGCAGGATTTTTGAAACTTAGATTTTACGTTGTTTATCGGTGGTTTAATGCTATTATTTCGCTTCATGTGCGATTACGAGCAATGTAGTTGGGATACAAATTATTATTATACACGTTTATGGGTCAGATACATTGGGTAATTAATTCTAAAAAGTACAGCCCTCTATCTATTTTAGTTTGTTCAGGAGGATTTTTGAAACTTAGATTTTACGTTGTTTATCGGTGGTTTAATGCTATTATTTCGCTTCATGTGCGATTACGAGCAAAGTAGTTGGGATACAAATTATTATTATACACGTTTATGGGTCAGATACATTGGGTAATTAATTCTAAAAAGTACAGCCCTCTATCTATTTTAGTTTGTTCAGAAGGATTTTTGAAACTTAGATTTTACGTTGTTTATCGGTGGTTTAATGCTATTATTTCGCTTCATGTGCGATTACGAGCAAAGTAGTTGGGATACAAATTATTATTATACACTTTTATGGGTCAGATACATTGGGTAATTAAATCTAAAAAGTACTGCCCTCTATCTATTTTAGTTTGTTCAGAAGGATTTTTGAAACTTAGATTTTACGTTGTTTATCGGTGGTTTAATGTTATTATTTCGCTTCATGTGCGATTACGAGCAAACTAGTTGGGATACAAATTATTATTATACACGTTTATGGGTCAGATACATTGGGTAATTAATTCTAAAAAGTACAGCCCTCTATCTATTTTAGTTTGTTCAGGAGGATTTTTGAAACTTAGATTTTACGTTGTTTATCGGTGGTTTAATGCTATTATTTCGCTTCATGTACGATTACGAGCAAAGTAGTTGGGATACAAATTATTATTATACACGTTTATGGGTCAGATACATTGGGTAATTAATTCTAAAAAGTACAGCCCTCTATCTATTTTAGTTTGTTCAGAAGGATTTTTGAAACTTAGATTTTACGTTGTTTATCGGTGGTTTAATGTTATTATTTCGCTTCATGTGCGATTACGAGCAAACTAGTTGGGATACAAATTATTATTATACACGTTTATGGGTCAGATATATTGGGTAATTAATTCTAAAAAGTACAGCCCGCTATCTATTTTAGTTTGTTCAGGAGGATTTTTGAAACTTAGATTTTACGTTGTTTATCGGTGTTTTAATGCTATTATTTCGCTTCATATGCGATTACGAGCAAAGTAGTTGGGATACAAATTATTATTATACACGTTTATGGGTCAGATACATTGAGTAATTAATTCTAAAAAGTACAACCCTCTATCTATTTTAGTTTGTTCAGAAGGATTTTTGAAACTTAGATTTTACGTTGTTTATCGGTGGTTTAATGTTATTATTTCGCTTCATGTGCGATTACGAGCAAACTAGTTGGGATACAAATTATTATTATACACGTTTATGGGTCAGATACATTGGGTAATTAATTCTAAAAAGTACAGCCCGCTATCTATTTTAGTTTGTTCAGGAGGATTTTTGAAACTTAGATTTTACGTTGTTTATCGGTGGTTTAATGCTATTATTTCGCTTCATGTGCGATTACGAGCAAAGTAGTTGGGATACAAATTATTATTATACACGTTTATGGGTCAGATACATTGAGTAATTAATTCTAAAAAGTACAGCCCTCTATCTATTTTAGTTTGTTCAGGAGGATTTTTGAAACATAGATTTGACGTTGTTTATCTGTGGTTGAACGTTATTATTTTGCTTCATGTGCGATTACAAGCAAAGTAGTTGGGATACAATTTATTATTATACACGTTTATGGGTCAGATACATTGGGTAATTAATTCTAAAAAGTACAGCCCTCTATCTATTTTAGTTTGTTCAGGAGGATTTTTGAAACTTAAATTTTACGTTGTTTATCGGTGGTTGAATGCTATTATTTCGCTTCATGTGCGATTACGTGCAAAGTAGTTGGGATACAAATTATTATTATACACGTTTATGGGTCAGATACATTGGGTAATTAATTCTAAAAAGTACAGCCCTCTATCTATTTTAGTTTGTTCAGGAGGATTTTTGAAACATAGATTTTACGTTGTTTATCTGTGGTTGAATGTTATTATTTGGCTTCACGTGCGATTACGAGCAAAGTAGTTGGGATACAAATTATTATTATACACGTTTATGGGTCAGATACATTGGGTAATTAATTCCAAAAAGTACAGCCCTCTATCTATTTTAGTTTGTTCAGGAGGATTTTTGAAACTTAGATTTTACGTTGTTTATCGGTGGTTTAATGCTATTATTTCTCTTCATGTGCGATTACAAGCAAAGTAGTTGGGATACAAATTATTATTATACACGTTTATGGGTCAGATACATTGGGTAATTAATTCCAAAAAGTACAGCCCTCTATCTATTTTAGTTTGTTCAGGAGGATTTTTGAAACTTAGATTTTACGTTGTTTATCGGTGGTTTAATGCTATTATTTCGCTTCATGTGCGATTACGAGCAAAGTAGTTGGGATACAAATTATTATTATACACGTTTATGGGTCAGATACATTGGGTAATTAATTCTAAAAAGTACAGCCCTCTATCTATTTTAGTTTGTTCAGAAGGATTTTTGAAACTTAGATTTTACGTTGTTTATCGGTGGTTTAATGTTATTATTTCGCTTCATGTGCGATTACGAGCACAGTAGTTGGGATACAAATTATTATTATACACGTTTATGGGTCAGATACATTGAGTAATTAATTCTAAAAAGTACAGCCCTCTATCTATTTTAGTTTGTTCAGGAGGATTTTTGAAACATAGATTTTACGTTGTTTATCTGTGGTTGAACGTTATTATTTTGCTTCAAGTGCGATTACAAGCAAAGTAGTTGGGATACAAATTATTATTATACACGTTTATGGGTCAGATACATTGGGTAATTAATTCTAAAAAGTACAGCCCGCTATCTATTTTAGTTTGTTCAGGAGGATTTTTGAAACTTAGATTTTACGTTGTTTATCGGTGGTTTAATGCTATTATTTCGCTTCATGTGCGATTACGAGCAAAGTAGTTGGGATACAAATTATTATTATACACGTTTATGGGTCAGATACATTGGGTAATTAATTCTAAAAAGTACAGCCCTCTATCTATTTTAGTTTGTTCAGGAGGATTTTTGAAACATAGATTTTACGTTGTTTATCTGTGGTTGAACGTTATTATTTTGCTTCATGTGCGATTACAAGCAAAGTAGTTGGGATACAAATTATTATTATACACGTTTATGGGTCAGATACATTGGGTAATTAATTCCAAAAAGTACAGCCCTCTATCTATTTTAGTTTGTTCAGGAGGATTTTTGAAACTTAGATTTTACGTTGTTTATCGGTGGTTTAATGCTATTATTTCGCTTCATGTGCGATTACGAGCAAAGTAGTTGGGATACAAATTATTATTATACACGTTTATGGGTCAGATACATTGGGTAATTAATTCCAAAAAGTACAGCCCTCTATCTATTTTAGTTTGTTCAGGAGGATTTTTGAAACTTAGATTTTACGTTGTTTATCGGTGGTTTAATGCTATTATTTCGCTTCATGTGCGATTACGAGCAAAGTAGTTGGGATACAAATTATTATTATACACGTTTATGGGTCAGATACATTGGGTAATTAATTCCAAAAAGTACAGCCCTCTATCTATTTTAGTTTGTTCAGGAGGATTTTTGAAACTTAGATTTTACGTTGTTTATCGGTGGTTTAATGCTATTATTTCGCTTCATGTGCGATTACGAGCAATGTAGTTGGGATACAAATTATTATTATACACGTTTATGGGTCAGATACATTGGGTAATTAATTCTAAAAAGTACAGCCCTCTATCTATTTTAGTTTGTTCAGGAGGATTTTTGAAACTTAGATTTTACGTTGTTTATCGGTGGTTTAATGCTATTATTTCGCTTCATGTGCGATTACGAGCAAAGTAGTTGGGATACAAATTATTATTATACACGTTTATGGGTCAGATACATTGGGTAATTAATTCTAAAAAGTACAGCCCTCTATCTATTTTAGTTTGTTCAGAAGGATTTTTGAAACTTTGATTTTACGTTGTTTATCTGTGGTTGAATGTTATTATTTGACTTCATGTGCGATTACGAGGAAAGTAGTTGGGATACAAATTATTATTATACACGTTTATGGGTCAGATACATTGGGTAAGTAATTCCAAAATGTACAGCCCTCTATCTATTTTAGTTTGTTCAGGAGGATTTTTGAAACTTAGATTTTACGTTGTTTATCGGTGGTTTAATGCTATTATTTCGCTTCATGTGCGATTACGAGCAAAGTAGTTGGGATACAAATTATTATTATACACGTTTATGGGTCAGATACATTGGGTAATTAATTCCAAAAAGTACAGCCCTCTATCTATTTTAGTTTGTTCAGGAGGATTTTTGAAACTTAGATTTTACGTTGTTTATCGGTGGTTTAATGCTATTATTTCGCTTCATGTGCGATTACGAGCAATGTAGTTGGGATACAAATTATTATTATACACGTTTATGGGTCAGATACATTGGGTAATTAATTCTAAAAAGTACAGCCCTCTATCTATTTTAGTTTGTTCAGGAGGATTTTTGAAACTTAGATTTTACGTTGTTTATCGGTGGTTTAATGCTATTATTTCGCTTCATGTGCGATTACGAGCAAAGTAGTTGGGATACAAATTATTATTATACACGTTTATGGGTCAGATACATTGGGTAATTAATTCTAAAAAGTACAGCCCTCTATCTATTTTAGTTTGTTCAGAAGGATTTTTGAAACTTAGATTTTACGTTGTTTATCGGTGGTTTAATGTTATTATTTCGCTTCATGTGCGATTACGAGCAAACTAGTTGGGATACAAATTATTATTATACACGTTTATGGGTCAGATACATTGGGTAATTAATTCTAAAAAGTACAGCCCTCTATCTATTTTAGTTTGTTCAGGTGGATTTTTGAAACTTAGATTTTACGTTGTTTATCGGTGGTTTAATGCTATTATTTCGCTTCATGTGCGATTACGAGCAAAGTAGTTGGGATACAAATTATTATTATACACGTTTATGGGTCAGATACATTGGGTAATTAATTCTAAAAAGTACAGCCCTCTATCTATTTTAGTTTGTTCAGAAGGATTTTTGAAACTTAGATTTTACGTTGTTTATCGGTGGTTTAATGTTATTATTTCGCTTCATGTGCGATTACGAGCAAACTAGTTGGGATACAAATTATTATTATACACGTTTATGGGTCAGATATATTGGGTAATTAATTCTAAAAAGTACAGCCCTCTATCTATTTTAGTTTGTTCAGAAGGACTTTTGAAACTTAGATTTTACGTTGTTTATCGGTGGTTTAATGTTATTATTTCGCTTCATGTGCGATTACGAGCAAACTAGTTGGGATACAAATTATTATTATACACGTTTATGGGTCAGATGCATTGGGTAATTAATTCTAAAAAGTACAGCCCTCTATCTATTTTAGTTTGTTCAGGAGGATTTTTGAAACATAGATTTTACGTTGTTTATCTGTGGTTGAATGTTATTATTTGGCTTCATGTGCGATTACGAGGAAAGTAGTTGGGATACAAATTATTATTATACACGTTTATGGGTCAGATACATTGGGTAATTAATTCCAAAAAGTACAGCCCTCTATCTATTTTAGTTTGTTCAGGAGGATTTTTGAAACTTAGATTTTACGTTGTTTATCGGTGGTTTAATGCTATTATTTCCCTTCATGTGCGATTACGAGCAAAGTAGTTGGGATACAAATTATTATTATACACGTTTATGGGTCAGATACATTGGGTAATTAATTCCAAAAAGTACAGCCCTCTATCTATTTTAGTTTGTTCAGGAGGATTTTTGAAACTTAGATTTTACGTTGTTTATCGGTGGTTTAATGCTATTATTTCGCTTTCTGTGCGATTACGAGCAAAGTAGTTGGGATACAAATTATTATTATACACGTTTATGGGTCAGATACATTGGGTAATTAATTCTAAAAAGTACAGCCCTCTATCTATTTTAGTTTGTTCAGGAGGATTTTTGAAACTTAGATTTTACGTTGTTTATCGGTGGTTTAATGCTATTATTTCGCTTTCTGTGCGATTACGAGCAAAGTAGTTGGGATACAAATTATTATTATACACGTTTATGGGTCAGATACATTGGGTAATTAATTCCAAAAAGTACAGCCCTCTATCTATTTTAGTTTGTTCAGGAGGATTTTTGAAACTTAGATTTTACGTTGTTTATCGGTGGTTTAATGCTATTATTTCGCTTCATGTGCGATTACGAGCAAAGTAGTTGGGATACAAATTATTATTATACACGTTTATGGGTCAGATACATTGGGTAATTAATTCTAAAAAGTACAGCCCTCTATCTATTTTAGTTTGTTCAGAAGGATTTTTGAAACTTTGATTTTACGTTGTTTATCTGTGGTTGAATGTTATTATTTGGCTTCATGTGCGATTACGAGGAAAGTAGTTGGGATACAAATTATTATTATACACGTTTATGGGTCAGATACATTGGGTAATTAATTCCAAAATGTACAGCCCTCTATCTATTTTAGTTTGTTCAGGAGGATTTTTGAAACTTTGATTTTACGTTGTTTATCTGTGGTTGAATGTTATTATTTGGCTTCATGTGCGATTACGAGGAAAGTAGTTGGGATACAAATTATTATTATACACGTTTATGGGTCAGATACATTGGGTAATTAATTCCAAAAAGTACAGCCCTCTATCTATTTTAGTTTGTTCAGGAGGATTTTTGAAACTTAGATTTTACGTTGTTTATCGGTGGTTTAATGCTATTATTTCGCTTCATGTGCGATTACGAGCAATGTAGTTGGGATACAAATTATTATTATACACGTTTATGGGTCAGATACATTGGGTAATTAATTCTAAAAAGTACAGCCCTCTATCTATTTTAGTTTGTTCAGGAGGATTTTTGAAACTTAGATTTTACGTTGTTTATCGGTGGTTTAATGCTATTATTTCGCTTCATGTGCGATTACGAGCAAAGTAGTTGGGATACAAATTATTATTATACACGTTTATGGGTCAGATACATTGGGTAATTAATTCTAAAAAGTACAGCCCTCTATCTATTTTAGTTTGTTCAGAAGGATTTTTGAAACTTTGATTTTACGTTGTTTATCTGTGGTTGAATGTTATTATTTGGCTTCATGTGCGATTACGAGGAAAGTAGTTGGGATACAAATTATTATTATACACGTTTATGGGTCAGATACATTGGGTAATTAATTCCAAAATGTACAGCCCTCTATCTATTTTAGTTTGTTCAGGAGGATTTTTGAAACTTTGATTTTACGTTGTTTATCTGTGGTTGAATGTTATTATTTGGCTTCATGTGCGATTACGAGGAAAGTAGTTGGGATACAAATTATTATTATACACGTTTATGGGTCAGATACATTGGGTAATTAATTCCAAAAAGTATAGCCCTCTATCTATTTTAGTTTGTTCAGGAGGATTTTTGAAACTTAGATTTTACGTTGTTTATCGGTGGTTTAATGCTATTATTTCGCTTCATGTGCGATTACGAGCAATGTAGTTGGGATACAAATTATTATTATACACGTTTATGGGTCAGATACATTGGGTAATTAATTCTAAAAAGTACAGCCCTCTATCTATTTTAGTTTGTTCAGGAGGATTTTTGAAACTTAGATTTTACGTTGTTTATCGGTGGTTTAATGCTATTATTTCGCTTCATGTGCGATTACGAGCAAAGTAGTTGGGATACAAATTATTATTATACACGTTTATGGGTCAGATACATTGGGTAATTAATTCTAAAAAGTACAGCCCTCTATCTATTTTAGTTTGTTCAGAAGGATTTTTGAAACTTTGATTTTACGTTGTTTATCTGTGGTTGAATGTTATTATTTGGCTTCATGTGCGATTACGAGGAAAGTAGTTGGGATACAAATTATTATTATACACGTTTATGGGTCAGATACATTGGGTAATTAATTCCAAAATGTACAGCCCTCTATCTATTTTAGTTTGTTCAGGAGGATTTTTGAAACTTAGATTTTACGTTGTTTATCGGTGGTTTAATGCTATTATTTCGCTTCATGTGCGATTACGAGCAAAGTAGTTGGGATACAAATTATTATTATACACGTTTATGGGTCAGATACATTGGGTAATTAATTCCAAAAAGTACAGCCCTCTATCTATTTTAGTTTGTTCAGGAGGATTTTTGAAACTTAGATTTTACGTTGTTTATCGGTGGTTTAATGCTATTATTTCGCTTCATGTGCGATTACGAGCAATGTAGTTGGGATACAAATTATTATTATACACGTTTATGGGTCAGATACATTGGGTAATTAATTCTAAAAAGTACAGCCCTCTATCTATTTTAGTTTGTTCAGGAGGATTTTTGAAACTTAGATTTTACGTTGTTTATCGGTGGTTTAATGCTATTATTTCGCTTCATGTGCGATTACGAGCAAAGTAGTTGGGATACAAATTATTATTATACACGTTTATGGGTCAGATACATTGGGTAATTAATTCTAAAAAGTACAGCCCTCTATCTATTTTAGTTTGTTCAGAAGGATTTTTGAAACTTAGATTTTACGTTGTTTATCGGTGGTTTAATGTTATTATTTCGCTTCATGTGCGATTACGAGCAAACTAGTTGGGATACAAATTATTATTATACACGTTTATGGGTCAGATACATTGGGTAATTAATTCTAAAAAGTACAGCCCTCTATCTATTTTAGTTTGTTGAGGTGGATTTTTGAAACTTAGATTTTACGTTGTTTATCGGTGGTTTAATGCTATTATTTCGCTTCATGTGCGATTACGAGCAAAGTAGTTGGGATACAAATTATTATTATACACGTTTATGGGTCAGATACATTGGGTAATTAATTCTAAAAAGTACAGCCCTCTATCTATTTTAGTTTGTTCAGAAGGATTTTTGAAACTTAGATTTTACGTTGTTTATCGGTGGTTTAATGTTATTATTTCGCTTCATGTGCGATTACGAGCAAACTAGTTGGGATACAAATTATTATTATACACGTTTATGGGTCAGATATATTGGGTAATTAATTCTAAAAAGTACAGCCCTCTATCTATTTTAGTTTGTTCAGAAGGACTTTTGAAACTTAGATTTTACGTTGTTTATCGGTGGTTTAATGTTATTATTTCGCTTCATGTGCGATTACGAGCAAACTAGTTGGGATACAAATTATTATTATACACGTTTATGGGTCAGATGCATTGGGTAATTAATTCTAAAAAGTACAGCCCTCTATCTATTTTAGTTTGTTCAGGAGGATTTTTGAAACATAGATTTTACGTTGTTTATCTGTGGTTGAATGTTATTATTTGGCTTCATGTGCGATTACGAGGAAAGTAGTTGGGATACAAATTATTATTATACACGTTTATGGGTCAGATACATTGGGTAATTAATTCCAAAAAGTACAGCCCTCTATCTATTTTAGTTTGTTCAGGAGGATTTTTGAAACTTAGATTTTACGTTGTTTATCGGTGGTTTAATGCTATTATTTCCCTTCATGTGCGATTACGAGCAAAGTAGTTGGGATACAAATTATTATTATACACGTTTATGGGTCAGATACATTGGGTAATTAATTCCAAAAAGTACAGCCCTCTATCTATTTTAGTTTGTTCAGGAGGATTTTTGAAACTTAGATTTTACGTTGTTTATCGGTGGTTTAATGCTATTATTTCGCTTTCTGTGCGATTACGAGCAAAGTAGTTGGGATACAAATTATTATTATACACGTTTATGGGTCAGATACATTGGGTAATTAATTCTAAAAAGTACAGCCCTCTATCTATTTTAGTTTGTTCAGGAGGATTTTTGAAACTTAGATTTTACGTTGTTTATCGGTGGTTTAATGCTATTATTTCGCTTCATGTGCGATTACGAGCAAACTAGTTGGGATACAAATTATTATTATACACGTTTATGGGTCAGATACATTGGGTAATTAATTCTAAAAAGTACAGCCCTCTATCTATTTTAGTTTGTTCAGAAGGATTTTTGAAACTTAGATTTTACGTTGTTTATCGGTGGTTTAATGTTATTATTTCGCTTCATGTGCGATTACGAGCAAACTAGTTGGGATACAAATTATTATTATACACGTTTATGGGTCAGATATATTGGGTAATTAATTCTAAAAAGTACAGCCCGCTATCTATTTTAGTTTGTTCAGGAGGATTTTTGAAACTTAGATTTTACGTTGTTTATCGGTGGTTTAATGCTATTATTTCGCTTCATGTGCGATTACGAGCAAAGTAGTTGGGATACAAATTATTATTATACACGTTTATGTGTCAGATACATTGAGTAATTAATTCTAAAAAGTACAGCCCGCTATCTATTTTAGTTCGTTCAGGAGGATTTTTGAAACTTAGATTTTACGTTGTTTATCGGTGGTTTAGTGCTATTATTTCGCTTCATGTGCGATTACGAGCAAAGTAGTTGGGATACAAATTATTATTATACACGTTTATGGGTCAGATACATTGAGTAATTAATTCTAAAAAGTACAGCCCTCTATCTATTTTAGTTTGTTCAGAAGGATTTTTGAAACTTAGATTTTACGTTGTTTATCGGTGGTTTAATGTTATTATTTCGCTTCATGTGCGATTACGAGCAAACTAGTTGGGATACAAATTATTATTATACACGTTTATGGGTCAGATACATTGGGTAATTAATTCTAAAAAGTACAGCCCGCTATCTATTTTAGTTTGTTCAGGAGGATTTTTGAAACTTAGATTTTACGTTGTTTATCGGTGGTTTAATGCTATTATTTCGCTTCATGTGCGATTACGAGCAAAGTAGTTGGGATACAAATTATTATTATACACGTTTATGGGTCAGATACATTGAGTAATTAATTCTAAAAAGTACAGCCCTCTATCTATTTTAGTTTGTTCAGGAGGATTTTTGAAACTTAGATTTTACGTTGTTTATCGGTGGTTTAATGCTATTATTTCGCTTCATGTGCTATTACGAGCAAAGTAGTTGGGATACAAATTATTATTATACACGTTTATGGGTCAGATACATTGGGTAATTAATTCCAAAAAGTACAGCCCTCTATCTATTTTAGTTTGTTCAGGTGGATTTTTGAAACTTAGATTTTACGTTGTTTATCGGTGGTTTAATGCTATTATTTCGCTTTCTGTGCGATTACGAGCAAAGTAGTTGGGATACAAATTATTATTATACACGTTTATGGGTCAGATACATTGGGTAATTAATTCTAAAAAGTACAGCCCTCTATCTATTTTAGTTTGTTCAGGAGGATTTTTGAAACTTAGATTTTAAGTTGTTTATCGGTGGTTTAATGCTATTATTTCGCTTCATGTGCGATTACGAGCAAACTAGTTGGGATACAAATTATTATTATACACGTTTATGGGTCAGATACATTGGGTAATTAATTCTAAAAAGTACAGCCCTCTATCTATTTTAGTTTGTTCAGAAGGATTTTTGAAACTTAGATTTTACGTTGTTTATCGGTGGTTTAATGTTATTATTTCGCTTCATGTGCGATTACGAGCAAACTAGTTGGGATACAAATTATTATTATACACGTTTATGGGTCAGATATATTGGGTAATTAATTCTAAAAAGTACAGCCCGCTATCTATTTTAGTTTGTTCAGGAGGATTTTTGAAACTTAGATTTTACGTTGTTTATCGGTGGTTTAATGCTATTATTTCGCTTCATGTGCGATTACGAGCAAAGTAGTTGGGATACAAATTATTATTATACACGTTTATGTGTCAGATACATTGAGTAATTAATTCTAAAAAGTACAGCCCGCTATCTATTTTAGTTCGTTCAGGAGGATTTTTGAAACTTAGATTTTACGTTGTTTATCGGTGGTTTAGTGCTATTATTTCGCTTCATGTGCGATTACGAGCAAAGTAGTTGGGATACAAATTATTATTATACACGTTTATGGGTCAGATACATTGAGTAATTAATTCTAAAAAGTACAGCCCTCTATCTATTTTAGTTTGTTCAGAAGGATTTTTGAAACTTAGATTTTACGTTGTTTATCGGTGGTTTAATGTTATTATTTCGCTTCATGTGCGATTACGAGCAAACTAGTTGGGATACAAATTATTATTATACACGTTTATGGGTCAGATACATTGGGTAATTAATTCTAAAAAGTACAGCCCGCTATCTATTTTAGTTTGTTCAGGAGGATTTTTGAAACTTAGATTTTACGTTGTTTATCGGTGGTTTAATGCTATTATTTCGCTTCATGTGCGATTACGAGCAAAGTAGTTGGGATACAAATTATTATTATACACGTTTATGGGTCAGATACATTGAGTAATTAATTCTAAAAAGTACAGCCCTCTATCTATTTTAGTTTGTTCAGGAGGATTTTTGAAACTTAGATTTTACGTTGTTTATCGGTGGTTTAATGCTATTATTTCGCTTCATGTGCTATTACGAGCAAAGTAGTTGGGATACAAATTATTATTATACACGTTTATGGGTCAGATACATTGGGTAATTAATTCCAAAAAGTACAGCCCTCTATCTATTTTAGTTTGTTCAGGAGGATTTTTGAAACTTAGATTTTACGTTGTTTATCGGTGGTTTAATGCTATTATTTCGCTTTCTGTGCGATTACGAGCAAAGTAGTTGGGATACAAATTATTATTATACACGTTTATGGGTCAGATACATTGGGTAATTAATTCTAAAAAGTACAGCCCTCTATCTATTTTAGTTTGTTCAGGAGGATTTTTGAAACTTAGATTTTACGTTGTTTATCGGTGGTTTAATGCTATTATTTCGCTTCATGTGCGATTACGAGCAAAGTAGTTGGGATACAAATTATTATTATACACGTTTATGGGTCAGATACATTGGGTAATTAATTCTAAAAAGTACAGCCCTCTATCTATTTTAGTTTGTTCAGAAGGATTTTTGAAACTTAGATTTTACGTTGTTTATCGGTGGTTTAATGTTATTATTTCGCTTCATGTGCGATTACGAGCAAACTAGTTGGGATACAAATTATTATTATACACGTTTATGGGTCAGATATATTGGGTAATTAATTCTAAAAAGTACAGCCCGCTATCTATTTTAGTTTGTTCAGGAGGATTTTTGAAACTTAGATTTTACGTTGTTTATCGGTGGTTTAATGCTATTATTTCGCTTCATGTGCGATTACGAGCAAAGTAGTTGGGATACAAATTATTATTATACACGTTTATGGGTCAGATACATTGAGTAATTAATTCTAAAAAGTACAGCCCGCTATCTATTTTAGTTTGTTCAGGAGGATTTTTGAAACTTAGATTTTACGTTGTTTATCGGTGGTTTAATGCTATTATTTCGCTTCATGTGCGATTACGAGCAAAGTAGTTGGGATACAAATTATTATTATACACGTTTATGGGTCAGATACATTGAGTAATTAATTCTAAAAAGTACAGCCCTCTATCTATTTTAGTTTGTTCAGAAGGATTTTTGAAACTTAGATTTTACGTTGTTTATCGGTGGTTTAATGTTATTATTTCGCTTCATGTGCGATTACGAGCAAACTAGTTGGGATACAAATTATTATTATACACGTTTATGGGTCAGATACATTGGGTAATTAATTCTAAAAAGTACAGCCCGCTATCTATTTTAGTTTGTTCAGGAGGATTTTTGAAACTTAGATTTTACGTTGTTTATCGGTGGTTTAATGCTATTATTTCGCTTCATGTGCGATTACGAGCAAAGTAGTTGGGATACAAATTATTATTATGCACGTTTATGGGTCAGATACATTGAGTAATTAATTCTAAAAAGTACAGCCCTCTATCTATTTTAGTTTGTTCAGAAGGATTTTTGAAACTTAGATTTTACGTTGTTTATCGGTGGTTTAATGTTATTATTTCGCTTCATGTGCGATTACGAGCACAGTAGTTGGGATACAAATTATTATTATACACGTTTATGGGTCAGATACATTGAGTAATTAATTCTAAAAAGTACAGCCCTCTATCTATTTTAGTTTGTTCAGGAGGATTTTTGAAACATAGATTTTACGTTGTTTATCTGTGGTTGAACGTTATTATTTTGCTTCATGTGCGATTACAAGCAAAGTAGTTGGGATACAAATTATTATTATACACGTTTATGGGTCAGATACATTGGGTAATTAATTCTAAAAAGTACAGCCCGCTATCTATTTTAGTTTGTTCAGGAGGATTTTTGAAACTTAGATTTTACGTTGTTTATCGGTGGTTTAATGCTATTATTTCGCTTCATGTGCGATTACGAGCAAAGTAGTTGGGATACAAATTATTATTATACACGTTTATGGGTCAGATACATTGAGTAATTAATTCTAAAAAGTACAGCCCTCTATCTATTTGAGTTTGTTCAGGAGGATTTTTGAAACATAGATTTTACGTTGTTTATCTGTGGTTGAACGTTATTATTTTGCTTCATGTGCGATTACAAGCAAAGTAGTTGGGATACAAATTATTATTATACACGTTTATGGGTCAGATACATTGGGTAATTAATTCCAAAAAGTACAGCCCTCTATCTATTTTAGTTTGTTCAGGAGGATTTTTGAAACTTAGATTTTACGTTGTTTATCGGTGGTTTAATGCTATTATTTCGCTTCATGTGCGATTACGAGCAAAGTAGTTGGGATACAAATTATTATTATACACGTTTATGGGTCAGATACATTGGGTAATTAATTCTAAAAAGTACAGCCCTCTATCTATTTTAGTTTGTTCAGGAGGATTTTTGAAACATAGATTTTACGTTGTTTATCTGTGGTTGAATGTTATTATTTGGCTTCATGTGCGATTACGAGGAAAGTAGTTGGGATACAAATTATTATTATACACGTTTATGGGTCAGATACATTGGGTAATTAATTCCAAAAAGTACAACCCTCTATCTATTTTAGTTTGTTCAGGAGGATTTTTGGAACTTAGATTTTACGTTGTTTATCGGTGGTTTAATGCTATTATTTCGCTTCATGTGCGATTACGAGCAAAGTAGTTGGGATACAAATTATTATTATACACGTTTATGGGTCAGATACATTGGGTAATTAATTCTAAAAAGTACAGCCCTCTATCTATTTTAGTTTGTTCAGAAGGATTTTTGAAACTTAGATTTTACGTTGTTTATCGGTGGTTTAATGTTATTATTTCGCTTCATGTGCGATTACGAGCAAACTAGTTGGGATACAAATTATTATTATACACGTTTATGGGTCAGATACATTGGGTAATTAATTCTAAAAAGCACAGCCCGCTATCTATTTTAGTTTGTTCAGGAGGATTTTTGAAACTTAGATTTTACGTTGTTTATCGGTGGTTTAATGCTATTATTTCGCTTCGTGTGCGATTACGAGCAAAGTAGTTGGGATACAAATTATTATTATACACGTTTATGGGTCAGATACATTGAGTAATTAATTCTAAAAAGTACAGCCCTCTATCTATTTTAGTTTGTTCAGGAGGATTTTTGAAACATAGATTTTACGTTGTTTATCTGTGGTTGAACGTTATTATTTTGCTTCATGTGCGATTACAAGCAAAGTAGTTGGGATACAAATTATTATTATACACGTTTATGGGTCAGATACATTGGGTAATTAATTCTAAAAAGTACAGCGCTCTATCTATTTTAGTTTGTTCAGGAGGATTTTTGAAACTTAAATTTTACGTTGTTTATCGGTGGTTGAATGCTATTATTTCGCTTCATGTGCGATTACGTGCAAAGTAGTTGGGATACAAATTATTATTATACACGTTTATGGGTCAGATACATTGGGTAATTAATTCTAAAAAGTACAGCCCTCTATCTATTTTAGTTTGTTCAGGAGGATTTTTGAAACATAGATTTTACGTTGTTTATCTGTGGTTGAACGTTATTATTTGGCTTCATGTGCGATTACAAGCAAAGTAGTTGGGATACAAATTATTATTATACACGTTTATGGGTCAGCTACATTGGGTAATTAATTCCAAAAAGTACAACCCTCTATCTATTTTAGTTTGTTCAGGAGGATTTTTGAAACTTAGATTTTACGTTGTTTATCGGTGGTTTAATGCTATTATTTCGCTTCATGTGCGATTACGAGCAAAGTAGTTGGGATACAAATTATTATTATACACTTTTATGGGTCAGATACATTGGGTAATTAATTCTAAAAAGTACAGCCCTCTATCTATTTTAGTTTGTTCAGGAGGATTTTTGAAACTTAGATTTTACGTTGTTTATCGGTGGTTGAATGCTATTATTTCGCTTCATGTGCGATTACGTGCAAAGTAGTTGGGATACAAATTATTATTATACACATTTATGGGTCAGATACATTGGGTAATTAATTCTAAAAAGTACAGCCCTCTATCTATTTTAGTTTGTTCAGGAGGATTTTTGAAACTTAGATTTTACGTTGTTTATCGGTGGTTTAATGCTATTATTTCGCTTTCTGTGCGATTACGAGCAAAGTAGTTGGGATACAAATTATTATTATACACGTTTATGGGTCAGATACATTGGGTAATTAATTCTAAAAAGTACAGCCCTCTATCTATTTTAGTTTGTTCAGGAGGATTTTTGAAACTTAGATTTTACGTTGTTTATCGGTGGTTTAATGCTATTATTTCGCTTCATGTGCGATTACGAGCAAAGTAGTTGGGATACAAATTATTATTATACACGTTTATGGGTCAGATACATTGGGTAATTAATTCTAAAAAGTACAGCCCTCTATCTATTTTAGTTTGTTCAGAAGGATTTTTGAAACTTAGATTTTACGTTGTTTATCGGTGGTTTAATGTTATTATTTCGCTTCATGTGCGATTACGAGCAAACTAGTTGGGATACAAATTATTATTATACACGTTTATGGGTCAGATATATTGGGTAATTAATTCTAAAAAGTACAGCCCGCTATCTTTTTTAGTTTGTTCAGGAGGATTTTTGAAACTTAGATTTTACGTTGTTTATCGGTGGTTTAATGCTATTATTTCGCTTCATGTGCGATTACGAGCAAAGTAGTTGGGATACAAATTATTATTATACACGTTTATGGGTCAGATACATTGAGTAATTAATTCTAAAAAGTACAGCCCTCTATCTATTTTAGTTTGTTCAGAAGGATTTTTGAAACTTAGATTTTACGTTGTTTATCGGTGGTTTAATGTTATTATTTCGCTTCATGTGCGATTACGAGCAAACTAGTTGGGATACAAATTATTATTATACACGTTTATGGGTCAGATACATTGGGTAATTAATTCTAAAAATTACAGCCCGCTATCTATTTTAGTTTGTTCAGGAGGATTTTTGAAACTTAGATTTTACGTTGTTTATCGGTGGTTTAATGCTATTATTTCGCTTCATGTGCGATTACGAGCAAAGTAGTTGGGATACAAATTATTATTATACACGTTTATGGGTCAGATACATTGAGTAATTAATTCTAAAAAGTACAGCCCTCTATATATTTTAGTTTGTTCAGGAGGATTTTTGAAACATAGATTTTACGTTGTTTATCTGTGGTTGAATGTTATTATTTGGCTTCACGTGCGATTACGAGCAAAGTAGTTGGGATACAAATTATTATTATACACGTTTATGGGTCAGATACATTGGGTAGTTAATTCCAAAAAGTACAGCCCTCTATCTATTTTAGTTTGTTCAGGAGGATTTTTGAAACTTAGATTTTACGTTGTTTATCGGTGGTTTAATGCTATTATTTCTCTTCATGTGCGATTACAAGCAAAGTAGTTGGGATACAAATTATTATTATACACGTTTATGGGTCAGATACATTGGGTAATTAATTCCAAAAAGTACAGCCCTCTATCTATTTTAGTTTGTTCAGGAGGATTTTTGAAACTTAGATTTTACGTTGTTTATCGGTGGTTTAATGCTATTATTTCGCTTCATGTGCGATTACGAGCAAAGTAGTTGGGATATAAATTATTATTATACACGTTTATGGGTCAGATACATTGGGTAATTAATTCTAAAAAGTACAGCCCTCTATCTATTTTAGTTTGTTCAGAAGGATTTTTGAAACTTAGATTTTACGTTGTTTATCGGTGGTTTAATGTTATTATTTCGCTTCATGTGCGATTACGAGCACAGTAGTTGGGATACAAATTATTATTATACACGTTTATGGGTCAGATACATTGAGTAATTAATTCTAAAAAGTACAGCCCTCTATCTATTTTAGTTTGTTCAGGAGGATTTTTGAAACATAGATTTTACGTTGTTTATCTGTGGTTGAACGTTATTATTTTGCTTCATGTGCGATTACAAGCAAAGTAGTTGGGATACAAACTATTATTATACACGTTTATGGGTCAGATACATTGGGTAATTAATTCTAAAAAGTACAGCCCGCTATCTATTTTAGTTTGTTCAGGAGGATTTTTGAAACTTAGATTTTACGTTGTTTATCGGTGGTTTAATGCTATTATTTCGCTTCATGTGCAATTACGAGCAAAGTAGTTGGGATACAAATTATTATTATACACGTTTATGGGTCAGATACATTGAGTAATTAATTCTAAAAAGTACAGCCCTCTATCTATTTTAGTTTGTTCAGGAGGATTTTTGAAACATAGATTTTACGTTGTTTATCTGTGGTTGAACGTTATTATTTTGCTTCATGTGCGATTACAAGCAAAGTAGTTGGGATACAAATTATTATTATACACGTTTATGGGTCAGATACATTGGGTAATTAATTCCAAATAGTACAGCCCTCTATCTATTTTAGTTTGTTCAGGAGGATTTTTGAAACTTAGATTTTACGTTGTTTATCGGTGGTTTAATGCTATTATTTCGCTTCATGTGCGATTACGAGCAAAGTAGTTGGGATACAAATTATTATTATACACGTTTATGGGTCAGATACATTGGGTAATTAATTCTAAAAAGTACAGCCCTCTATCTATTTTAGTTTGTTCAGGAGGATTTTTGAAACATAGATTTTACGTTGTTTATCTGTGGTTGAATGTTATTATTTGGCTTCATGTGCGATTACGAGGAAAGTAGTTGGGATACAAATTATTATTATACACGTTTATGGGTCAGATACATTGGGTAATTAATTCCAAAAAGTACAGCCCTCTATCTATTTTAGTTTGTTCAGGAGGATTTTTAGAAACTTAGATTTTACGTTGTTTATCGGTGGTTTAATGCTATTATTTCGCTTCATGTGCGATTACGAGCAAAGTAGTTGGGATACAAATTATTATTATACACGTTTATGGGTCAGATACATTGGGTAATTAATTCCAAAAAGTACAGCCCTCTATCTATTTTAGTTTGTTCAGGAGGATTTTTGAAACTTAGATTTTACGTTGTTTATCGGTGGTTTAATGCTATTATTTCGCTTCATGTGCGATTACGAGCAATGTAGTTGGGATACAAATTATTATTATACACGTTTATGGGTCAGATACATTGGGTAATTAATTCTAAAAAGTACAGCCCTCTATCTATTTTAGTTTGTTCAGGAGGATTTTTGAAACTTAGATTTTACGTTGTTTATCGGTGGTTTAATGCTATTATTTCGCTTCATGTGCGATTACGAGCAAAGTAGTTGGGATACAAATTATTATTATACACGTTTATGGGTCAGATACATTGGGTAATTAATTCTAAAAAGTACAGCCCTCTATCTATTTTAGTTTGTTCAGAAGGATTTTTGAAACTTAGATTTTACGTTGTTTATCGGTGGTTTAATGTTATTATTTCGCTTCATGTGCGATTACGAGCAAACTAGTTGGGATACAAATTATTATTATACACGTTTATGGGTCAGATACATTGGGTAATTAATTCTAAAAAGTACAGCCCTCTATCTATTTTAGTTTGTTCAGGAGGATTTTTGAAACTTAGATTTTACGTTGTTTATCGGTGGTTTAATGCTATTATTTCGCTTCATGTGCGATTACGAGCAAAGTAGTTGGGATACAAATTATTATTATACACGTTTATGGGTCAGATACATTGGGTAATTAATTCTAAAAAGTACAGCCCTCTATCTATTTTAGTTTGTTCAGAAGGATTTTTGAAACTTAGATTTTACGTTGTTTATCGGTGGTTTAATGTTATTATTTCGCTTCATGTGCGATTACGAGCAAACTAGTTGGGATACAAATTATTATTATACACGTTTATGGGTCAGATATATTGGGTAATTAATTCTAAAAAGTACAGCCCGCTATCTATTTTAGTTTGTTCAGGAGGATTTTTGAAACTTAGATTTTACGTTGTTTATCGGTGGTTTAATGCTATTATTTCTCTTCATGTGCGATTACAAGCAAAGTAGTTGGGATACAAATTATTATTATACACGTTTATGGGTCAGATACATTGGGTAATTAATTCCAAAAAGTACAGCCCTCTATCTATTTTAGTTTGTTCAGGAGGATTTTTGAAACTTAGATTTTACGTTGTTTATCGGTGGTTTAATGCTATTATTTCGCTTCATGTGCGATTACGAGCAAAGTAGTTGGGATACAAATTATTATTATACACGTTTATGGGTCAGATACATTGGGTAATTAATTCTAAAAAGTACAGCCCTCTATCTATTTTAGTTTGTTCAGAAGGATTTTTGAAACTTAGATTTTACGTTGTTTATCGGTGGTTTAATGCTATTATTTCGCTTCATGTGCGATTACGAGCAATGTAGTTGCGATACAAATTATTATTATACACGTTTATGGGTCAGATACATTGGGTAATTAATTCTAAAAAGTACAGCCCTCTATTTTAGTTTGTTCAGGAGGATTTTTGAAACTTAGATTTTACGTTGTTTATCGGTGGTTTAATGCTATTATTTCGCTTCATGTGCGATTACGAGCAAAGTAGTTGGGATACAAATTATTATTATACACGTTTATGGGTCAGATACATTGGGTAATTAATTCTAAAAAGTACAGCCCTCTATCTATTTTAGTTTGTTCAGATGGATTTTTGAAACTTAGATTTTACGTTGTTTATCGGTGGTTTAATGTTATTATTTCGCTTCATGTGCGATTACGAGCAAACTAGTTGGGATACAAATTATTATTATACACGTTTATGGGTCAGATACATTGGGTAATTAATTCTAAAAAGTACAGCCCTCTATCTATTTTAGTTTGTTCAGGAGGATTTTTGAAACATAGATTTTACGTTGTTTATCTGTGGTTGAATGTTATTATTTGGCTTCACGTGCGATTACGAGCAAAGTAGTTGGGATACAAATTATTATTATACACGTTTATGGGTCAGATACATTGGGTAGTTAATTCCAAAAAGTACAGCCCTCTATCTATTTTAGTTTGTTCAGGAGGATTTTTGAAACTTAGATTTTACGTTGTTTATCGGTGGTTTAATGCTATTATTTCTCTTCATGTGCGATTACAAGCAAAGTAGTTGGGATACAAATTATTATTATACACGTTTATGGGTCAGGTACATTGGGTAATTAATTCCAAAAAGTACAGCCCTCTATCTATTTTAGTTTGTTCAGGAGGATTTTTGAAACTTAGATTTTACGTTGTTTATCGGTGGTTTAATGCTATTATTTCGCTTCATGTGCGATTACGAGCAAAGTAGTTGGGATACAAATTATTATTATACACGTTTATGGGTCAGATACATTGGGTAATTAATTCCAAAAAGTACAGCCCTCTATCTATTTTAGTTTGTTCAGGAGGATTTTTGAAACTTAGATTTTACGTTGTTTATCGGTGGTTTAATGCTATTATTTCGCTTCATGTGCGATTACGAGCAAAGTAGTTGGGATACAAATTATTATTATACACGTTTATGGGTCAGATACATTGGGTAATTAATTCTAAAAAGTACAGCCCTCTATCTATTTTAGTTTGTTCAGAAGGATTTTTGAAACTTAGATTTTACGTTGTTTATCGGTGGTTTAATGCTATTATTTCGCTTCATGTGCGATTACGAGCAATGTAGTTGGGATATAAATTATTATTATACACGTTTATGGGTCAGATACATTGGGTAATTAATTCTAAAAAGTACAGCCCTCTATCTATTTTAGTTTGTTCAGGAGGATTTTTGAAACTTAGATTTTACGTTGTTTATCGGTGGTTTAATGCTATTATTTCGCTTCATGTGCGATTACGAGCAAAGTAGTTGGGATACAAATTATTATTATACACGTTTATGGGTCAGATACATTGGGTAATTAATTCTAAAAAGTACAGCCCTCTATCTATTTTAGTTTGTTCAGAAGGATTTTTGAAACTTAGATTTTACGTTGTTTATCGGTGGTTTAATGTTATTATTTCGCTTCATGTGCGATTACGAGCAAACTAGTTGGGATACAAATTATTATTATACACGTTTATGGGTCAGATACATTGGGTAATTAATTCTAAAAAGTACAGCCCTCTATCTATTTTAGTTTGTTCAGGAGGATTTTTGAAACTTAGATTTTACGTTGTTTATCGGTGGTTTAATGCTATTATTTCGCTTCATGTGCGATTACGAGCAAAGTAGTTGGGATACAAATTATTATTATACACGTTTATGGGTCAGATACATTGGGTAATTAATTCTAAAAAGTACAGCCCTCTATCTATTTTAGTTTGTTCAGAAGGATTTTTGAAACTTAGATTTTACGTTGTTTATCGGTGGTTTAATGTTATTATTTCGCTTCATGTGCGATTACGAGCAAACTAGTTGGGATACAAATTATTATTATACACGTTTATGGGTCAGATATATTGGGTAATTAATTCTAAAAAGTACAGCCCGCTATCTATTTTAGTTTGTTCAGGAGGATTTTTGAAACTTAGATTTTACGTTGTTTATCGGTGGTTTAATGCTATTATTTCGCTTCATGTGCGATTACGAGCAAAGTAGTTGGGATACAAATTATTATTATACACGTTTATGGGTCAGATACATTGAGTAATTAATTCTAAAAAGTACAGCCCTCTATCTATTTTAGTTTGTTCAGAAGGATTTTTGAAACTTAGATTTTACGTTGTTTATCGGTGGTTTAATGTTATTATTTCGCTTCATGTGCGATTACGAGCAAACTAGTTGGGATACAAATTATTATTATACACGTTTATGGGTCAGATACATTGGGTAATTAATTCTAAAAAGTACAGCCCGCTAACTATTTTAGTTTGTTCAGGAGGATTTTTGAAACTTAGATTTTACGTTGTTTATCGGTGGTTTAATGCTATTATTTCTCTTCATGTGCGATTACAAGCAAAGTAGTTGGGATACAAATTATTATTATACACGTTTATGGGTCAGATACATTGGGTAATTAATTCCAAAAAGTACAGCCCTCTATCTATTTTAGTTTGTTCAGGAGGATTTTTGAAACTTAGATTTTACGTTGTTTATCGGTGGTTTAATGCTATTATTTCGCTTCATGTGCGATTACGAGCAAAGTAGTTGGGATACAAATTATTATTATACACGTTTATGGGTCAGATACATTGGGTAATTAATTCTAAAAAGTACAGCCCTCTATCTATTTTAGTTTGTTCAGAAGGATTTTTGAAACTTAGATTTTACGTTGTTTATCGGTGGTTTAATGCTATTATTTCGCTTCATGTGCGATTACGAGCAATGTAGTTGCGATACAAATTATTATTATACACGTTTATGGGTCAGATACATTGGGTAATTAATTCTAAAAAGTACAGCCCTCTATCTATTTTAGTTTGTTCAGGAGGATTTTTGAAACTTAGATTTTACGTTGTTTATCGGTGGTTTAATGCTATTATTTCGCTTCATGTGCGATTACGAGCAAAGTAGTTGGGATACAAATTATTATTATACACGTTTATGGGTCAGATACATTGGGTAATTAATTCTAAAAAGTACAGCCCTCTATCTATTTTAGTTTGTTCAGAAGGATTTTTGAAACTTAGATTTTACGTTGTTTATCGGTGGTTTAATGTTATTATTTCGCTTCATGTGCGATTACGAGCAAACTAGTTGGGATACAAATTATTATTATACACGTTTATGGGTCAGATACATTGGGTAATTAATTCTAAAAAGTACAGCCCTCTATCTATTTTAGTTTGTTCAGGAGGATTTTTGAAACATAGATTTTACGTTGTTTATCTGTGGTTGAATGTTATTATTTGGCTTCACGTGCGATTACGAGCAAAGTAGTTGGGATACAAATTATTATTATACACGTTTATGGGTCAGATACATTGGGTAGTTAATTCCAAAAAGTACAGCCCTCTATCTATTTTAGTTTGTTCAGGAGGATTTTTGAAACTTAGATTTTACGTTGTTTATCGGTGGTTTAATGCTATTATTTCTCTTCATGTGCGATTACAAGCAAAGTAGTTGGGATACAAATTATTATTATACACGTTTATGGGTCAGGTACATTGGGTAATTAATTCCAAAAAGTACAGCCCTCTATCTATTTTAGTTTGTTCAGGAGGATTTTTGAAACTTAGATTTTACGTTGTTTATCGGTGGTTTAATGCTATTATTTCGCTTCATGTGCGATTACGAGCAAAGTAGTTGGGATACAAATTATTATTATACACGTTTATGGGTCAGATACATTGGGTAATTAATTCCAAAAAGTACAGCCCTCTATCTATTTTAGTTTGTCCAGGAGGATTTTTGAAACTTAGATTTTACGTTGTTTATCGGTGGTTTAATGCTATTATTTCGCTTCATGTGCGATTACGAGCAAAGTAGTTGGGATACAAATTATTATTATACACGTTTATGGGTCAGATACATTGGGTAATTAATTCTAAAAAGTACAGCCCTCTATCTATTTTAGTTTGTTCAGAAGGATTTTTGAAACTTAGATTTTACGTTGTTTATCGGTGGTTTAATGCTATTATTTCGCTTCATGTGCGATTACGAGCAATGTAGTTGGGATATAAATTATTATTATACACGTTTATGGGTCAGATACATTGGGTAATTAATTCTAAAAAGTACAGCCCTCTATCTATTTTAGTTTGTTCAGGAGGATTTTTGAAACTTAGATTTTACGTTGTTTATCGGTGGTTTAATGCTATTATTTCGCTTCATGTGCGATTACGAGCAAAGTAGTTGGGATACAAATTATTATTATACACGTTTATGGGTCAGATACATTGGGTAATTAATTCTAAAAAGTACAGCCCTCTATCTATTTTAGTTTGTTCAGAAGGATTTTTGAAACTTAGATTTTACGTTGTTTATCGGTGGTTTAATGTTATTATTTCGCTTCATGTGCGATTACGAGCAAACTAGTTGGGATACAAATTATTATTATACACGTTTATGGGTCAGATACATTGGGTAATTAATTCTAAAAAGTACAGCCCTCTATCTATTTTAGTTTGTTCAGGAGGATTTTTGAAACTTAGATTTTACGTTGTTTATCGGTGGTTTAATGCTATTATTTCGCTTCATGTGCGATTACGAGCAAAGTAGTTGGGATACAAATTATTATTATACACGTTTATGGGTCAGATACATTGGGTAATTAATTCTAAAAAGTACAGTCCTCTATCTATTTTAGTTTGTTCAGAAGGATTTTTGAAACTTAGATTTTACGTTGTTTATCGGTGGTTTAATGTTATTATTTCGCTTCATGTGCGATTACGAGCAAACTAGTTGGGATACAAATTATTATTATACACGTTTATGGGTCAGATATATTGGGTAATTAATTCTAAAAAGTACAGCCCGCTATCTATTTTAGTTTGTTCAGGAGGATTTTTGAAACTTAGATTTTACGTTGTTTATCGGTGGTTTAATGCTATTATTTCGCTTCATGTGCGATTACGAGCAAAGTAGTTGGGATACAAATTATTATTATACACGTTTATGGGTCAGATACATTGAGTAATTAATTCTAAAAAGTACAGCCCTCTATCTATTTTAGTTTGTTCAGAAGGATTTTTGAAACTTAGATTTTACGTTGTTTATCGGTGGTTTAATGTTATTATTTCGCTTCATGTGCGATTACGAGCAAACTAGTTGGGATACAAATTATTATTATACACGTTTATGGGTCAGATACATTGGGTAATTAATTCTAAAAAGTACAGCCCGCTATCTATTTTAGTTTGTTCAGGAGGATTTTTGAAACTTAGATTTTACGTTGTTTATCGGTGGTTTAATGCTATTATTTCGCTTCATGTGCGATTACGAGCAAAGTAGTTGGGATACAAATTATTATTATACACGTTTATGGGTCAGATACATTGAGTAATTAATTCTAAAAAGTACAGCCCTCTATCTATTTTAGTTTGTTCAGGAGGATTTTTGAAACATAGATTTTACGTTGTTTATCTGTGGTTGAACGTTATTATTTTGCTTCATGTGCGATTACAAGCAAAGTAGTTGGGATACAATTTATTATTATACACGTTTATGGGTCAGATACATTGGGTAATTAATTCTAAAAAGTACAGCCCTCTATCTATTTTAGTTTGTTCAGGAGGATTTTTGAAACTTAAATTTTACGTTGTTTATCGGTGGTTGAATGCTATTATTTCGCTTCATGTGCGATTACGTGCAAAGTAGTTGGGATACAAATTATTATTATACACGTTTATGGGTCAGATACATTGGGTAATTAATTCTAAAAAGTACAGCGCTCTATCTATTTTAGTTTGTTCAGGAGGATTTTTGAAACATAGATTTTACGTTGTTTATCTGTGGTTGAATGTTATTATTTGGCTTCACGTGCGATTACGAGCAAAGTAGTTGGGATACAAATTATTATTATACACGTTTATGGGTCAGATACATTGGGTAATTAATTCTAAAAAGTACAGCCCTCTATCTATTTTAGTTTGTTCAGGAGGATTTTTGAAACTTAGATTTTACGTTGTTTATCGGTGGTTTAATGCTATTATTTCTCTTCATGTGCGATTACAAGCAAAGTAGTTGGGATACAAATTATTATTATACACGTTTATGGGTCAGATACATTGGGTAATTAATTCCAAAAAGTACAGCCCTCTATCTATTTTAGTTTGTTCAGGAGGATTTTTGAAACTTAGATTTTACGTTGTTTATCGGTGGTTTAATGCTATTATTTCGCTTCATGTGCGATTACGAGCAAAGTAGTTGGGATACAAATTATTATTATACACGTTTATGGGTCAGATACATTGGGTAATTAATTCTAAAAAGTACAGCCCTCTATCTATTTTAGTTTGTTCAGAAGGATTTTTGAAACTTAGATTTTACGTTGTTTATCGGTGGTTTAATGTTATTATTTCGCTTCATGTGCGATTACGAGCACAGTAGTTGGGATACAAATTATTATTATACACGTTTATGGGTCAGATACATTGAGTAATTAATTCTAAAAAGTACAGCCCTCTATCTATTTTAGTTTGTTCAGGAGGATTTTTGAAACATAGATTTTACGTTGTTTATCTGTGGTTGAACGTTATTATTTTGCTTCATGTGCGATTACAAGCAAAGTAGTTGGGATACAAATTATTATTATACACGTTTATGGGTCAGATACATTGGGTAATTAATTCTAAAAAGTACAGCCCGCTATCTATTTTAGTTTGTTCAGGAGGATTTTTGAAACTTAGATTTTACGTTGTTTATCGGTGGTTTAATGCTATTATTTCGCTTCATGTGCGATTACGAGCAAAGTAGTTGGGATACAAATTATTATTATACACGTTTATGGGTCAGATACATTGAGTAATTAATTCTAAAAAGTACAGCCCTCTATCTATTTTAGTTTGTTCAGGAGGATTTTTGAAACATAGATTTTACGTTGTTTATCTGTGGTTGAACGTTATTATTTTGCTTCATGTGCGATTACAAGCAAAGTAGTTGGGATACAAATTATTATTATACACGTTTATGGGTCAGATACATTGGGTAATTAATTCCAAAAAGTACAGCCCTCTATCTATTTTAGTTTGTTCAGGAGGATTTTTGAAACTTAGATTTTACGTTGTTTATCGGTGGTTTAATGCTATTATTTCGCTTCATGTGCGATTACGAGCAAAGTAGTTGGGATACAAATTATTATTATACACGTTTATGGGTCAGATACATTGGGTAATTAATTCTAAAAAGTACAGCCCTCTATCTATTTTAGTTTGTTCAGGAGGATTTTTGAAACATAGATTTTACGTTGTTTATCTGTGGTTGAATGTTATTATTTGGCTTCATGTGCGATTACGAGGAAAGTAGTTGGGATACAAATTATTATTATACACGTTTATGGGTCAGATACATTGGGTAATTAATTCCAAAAAGTACAGCCCTCTATCTATTTTAGTTTGTTCAGGAGGATTTTTGAAACTTAGATTTTACGTTGTTTATCGGTGGTTTAATGCTATTATTTCGCTTCATGTGCGATTACGAGCAAAGTAGTTGGGATACAAATTATTATTATACACGTTTATGGGTCAGATACATTGGGTAATTAATTCTAAAAAGTACAGCCCTCTATCTATTTTAGTTTGTTCAGGAGGATTTTTGAAACATAGATTTTACGTTGTTTATCTGTGGTTGAACGTTATTATTTTGCTTCATGTGCGATTACAAGCAAAGTAGTTGGGATACAAATTATTATTATACACGTTTATGGGTCAGCTACATTGGGTAATTAATTCCAAAAAGTACAACCCTCTATCTATTTTAGTTTGTTCAGGAGGATTTTTGAAACTTAGATTTTACGTTGTTTATCGGTGGTTTAATGCTATTATTTCGCTTCATGTGCGATTACGAGCAAAGTAGTTGGGATACAAATTATTATTATACACGTTTATGGGTCAGATACATTGGGTAATTAATTCTAAAAAGTACAGCCCTCTATCTATTTTAGTTTGTTCAGGAGGATTTTTGAAACTTAGATTTTACGTTGTTTATCGGTGGTTTAATGCTATTATTTCGCTTCATGTGCGATTACGAGCAAAGTAGTTGGGATACAAATTATTATTATACACGTTTATGGGTCAGATACATTGGGTAATTAATTCCAAAAAGTACAGCCCTCTATCTATTTTAGTTTGTTCAGGAGGATTTTTGAAACTTAGATTTTAGGTGGTTTATCGGTGGTTTAATGCTATTATTTCGCTTCATGTGCGATTACGAGCAATGTAGTTGGGATACAAATTATTATTATACACGTTTATGGGTCAGATACATTGGGTAATTAATTCTAAAAAGTACAGCCCTCTATCTATTTTAGTTTGTTCAGAAGGATTTTTGAAACTTAGATTTTACGTTGTTTATCGGTGGTTTAATGTTATTATTTTGCTTCATGTGCGATTACGAGCAAACTAGTTGGGATACAAATTATTATTATACACGTTTATGGGTCAGATACATTGAGTAATTAATTCTAAAAAGTACAGCCCTCTATCTATTTTAGTTTGTTCAGGAGGATTTTTGAAACATAGATTTTACGTTGTTTATCTGTGGTTGAACGTTATTATTTTGCTTCATGTGCGATTACAAGCAAAGTAGTTGGGATACAAATTATTATTATACACGTTTATGGGTCAGCTACATTGGGTAATTAATTCCAAAAAGTACAACCCTCTATCTATTTTAGTTTGTTCAGGAGGATTTTTGAAACTTAGATTTTACGTTGTTTATCGGTGGTTTAATGCTATTATTTCGCTTCATGTGCGATTACGAGCAAAGTAGTTGGGATACAAATTATTATTATACACGTTTATGGGTCAGATACATTGGGTAATTAATTCTAAAAAGTACAGCCCTCTATCTATTTTAGTTTGTTCAGGAGGATTTTTGAAACTTAGATTTTACGTTGTTTATCGGTGGTTGAATGCTATTATTTCGCTTCATGTGCGATTACGTGCAAAGTAGTTGGGATACAAATTATTATTATACACGTTTATGGGTCAGATACATTGGGTAATTAATTCTAAAAAGTACAGCCCTCTATCTATTTTAGTTTGTTCAGGAGGATTTTTGAAACATAGATTTTACGTTGTTTATCTGTGGTTGAACGTTATTATTTTGCTTCATGTGCGATTACAAGCAAAGTAGTTGGGATACAAATTATTATTATACACGTTTATGGGTCAGATACATTGGGTAATTAATTCTAAAAAGTACAGCCCTCTATCTATTTTAGTTTGTTCAGGAGGATTTTTGAAACTTAGATTTTACGTTGTTTATCGGTGGTTTAATGCTATTATTTCGCTTCATGTGCGATTACGAGCAAAGTAGTTGGGATACAAATTATTATTATACACGTTTATGGGTCAGATACATTGGGTAATTAATTCCAAAAAGTACAGCCCTCTATCTATTTTAGTTTGTTCAGGAGGATTTTTGAAACTTAGATTTTACGTTGTTTATCGGTGGTTTAATGCTATTATTTCGCTTCATGTGCGATTACGAGCAAAGTAGTTGGGATACAAATTATTATTATACACGTTTATGGGTCAGATACATTGGGTAATTAATTCTAAAAAGTACAGCCCTCTATCTATTTTAGTTTGTTCAGAAGGATTTTTGAAACTTAGATTTTACGTTGTTTATCGGTGGTTTAATGTTATTATTTCGCTTCATGTGCGATTACGAGCAAACTAGTTGGGATACAAATTATTATTATACACGTTTATGGGTCAGATACATTGGGTAATTAATTCTAAAAAGTACAGCCCTCTATCTATTTTAGTTTGTTCAGAAGGATTTTTGAAACTTAGATTTTACGTTGTTTATCGGTGGTTTAATGTTATTATTTCGCTTCATGTGCGATTACGAGCAAACTAGTTGGGATACAAATTATTATTATACACGTTTATGGGTCAGATACATTGAGTAATTAATTCTAAAAAGTACTGCCCTCTATCTATTTTAGTTTGTTCAGGAGGATTTTTGAAACATAGATTTTACGTTGTTTATCTGTGGTTGAACATTATTATTTTGCTTCATGTGCGATTACAAGCAAAGTAGTTGGGATACAAATTATTATTATACACGTTTATGGGTCAGATACATTGGGTAATTAATTCCAAAAAGTACAGCCCTCTATCTATTTTAGTTTGTTCAGGAGGATTTTTGAAACTTAGATTTTACGTTGTTTATCGGTGGTTTAATGCTATTATTTCGCTTCATGTGCGATTACGAGCAAAGTAGTTGGGATACAAATTATTATTATACACGTTTATGGGTCAGATACATTGGGTAATTAATTCTAAAAAGTACAGCCCTCTATCTATTTTAGTTTGTTCAGGAGGATTTTTGAAACATAGATTTTACGTTGTTTATCTGTGGTTGAACGTTATTATTTTGCTTCATGTGCGATTACAAGCAAAGTAGTTGGGATACAAATTATTATTATACACGTTTATGGGTCAGCTACATTGGGTAATTAATTCCAAAAAGTACAACCCTCTATCTATTTTAGTTTGTTCAGGAGGATTTTTGAAACTTAGATTTTACGTTGTTTATCGGTGGTTTAATGCTATTATTTCGCTTCATGTGCGATTACGAGCAAAGTAGTTGGGATACAAATTATTATTATACACGTTTATGGGTCAGATACATTGGGTAATTAATTCTAAAAAGTACAGCCCTCTATATATTTTAGTTTGTTCAGGAGGATTTTTGAAACTTAGATTTTACGTTGTTTATCGGTGGTTGAATGCTATTATTTCGCTTCATGTGCGATTACGTGCAAAGTAGTTGGGATACAAATTATTATTATACACGTTTATGGGTCAGATACATTGGGTAATTAATTCTAAAAAGTACAGCCCTCTATCTATTTTAGTTTGTTCAGGAGGATTTTTGAAACATAGATTTTACGTTGTTTATCTGTGGTTGAACGTTATTATTTTGCTTCATGTGCGATTACAAGCAAAGTAGTTGGGATACAAATTATTATTATACACGTTTATGGGTCAGATACATTGGGTAATTAATTCTAAAAAGTACAGCCCTCTATCTATTTTAGTTTGTTCAGGAGGATTTTTGAAACTTAGATTTTACGTTGTTTATCGGTGGTTTAATGCTATTATTTCGCTTCATGTGCGATTACGAGCAAAGTAGTTGGGATACAAATTATTATTATACACGTTTATGGGTCAGATACATTGGGTAATTAATTCTAAAAAGTACAGCCCTCTATCTATTTTAGTTTGTTCAGAAGGATTTTTGAAACTTAGATTTTACGTTGTTTATCGGTGGTTTAATGTTATTATTTCGCTTCATGTGCGATTACGAGCAAACTAGTTGGGATACAAATTATTATTATACACGTTTATGGGTCAGATACATTGAGTAATTAATTCTAAAAAGTACAGCCCTCTATCTATTTTAGTTTGTTCAGGAGGATTTTTGAAACATAGATTTTACGTTGTTTATCTGTGGTTGAACGTTATTATTTTGCTTCATGTGCGATTACAAGCAAAGTAGTTGGGATACAATTTATTATTATACACGTTTATGGGTCAGATACATTGGGTAATTAATTCTAAAAAGTACAGCCCTCTATCTATTTTAGTTTGTTCAGGAGGATTTTTGAAACTTAAATTTTACGTTGTTTATCGGTGGTTGAATGCTATTATTTCGCTTCATGTGCGATTACGTGCAAAGTAGTTGGGATACAAATTATTATTATACACGTTTATGGGTCAGATACATTGGGTAATTAATTCTAAAAAGTACAGCCCTCTATCTATTTTAGTTTGTTCAGGAGGATTTTTGAAACATAGATTTTACGTTGTTTATCTGTGGTTGAATGTTATTATTTGGCTTCACGTGCGATTACGAGCAAAGTAGTTGGGATACAAATTATTATTATACACGTTTATGGGTCAGATACATTGGGTAGTTAATTCCAAAAAGTACAGCCCTCTATCTATTTTAGTTTGTTCAGGAGGATTTTTGAAACATAGATTTTACATTGTTTATCGGTGGTTTAATGCTATTATTTCTCTTCATGTGCGATTACAAGCAAAGTAGTTGGGATACAAATTATTATTATACACGTTTATGGGTCAGATACATTGGGTAATTAATTCCAAAAAGTACAGCCCTCTATCTATTTTAGTTTGTTCAGGAGGATTTTTGAAACTTAGATTTTACGTTGTTTATCGGTGGTTTAATGCTATTATTTCGCTTCATGTGCGATTACGAGCAAAGTAGTTGGGATACAAATTATTATTATACACGTTTATGGATCAGATACATTGGGTAATTAATTCTAAAAAGTACAGCCCTCTATCTATTTTAGTTTGTTCAGAAGGATTTTTGAAACTTAGATTTTACGTTGTTTATCGGTGGTTTAATGTTATTATTTCGCTTCATGTGCGATTACGAGCACAGTAGTTGGGATACAAATTATTATTATACACGTTTATGGGTCAGATACATTGAGTAATTAATTCTAAAAAGTACAGCCCTCTATCTATTTTAGTTTGTTCAGGAGGATTTTTGAAACATAGATTTTACGTTGTTTATCTGTGGTTGAACGTTATTATTTTGCTTCATGTGCGATTACAAGCAAAGTAGTTGGGATACAAATTATTATTATACACGTTTATGGGTCAGATACATTGGGTAATTAATTCTAAAAAGTACAGCTCGCTATCTATTTTAGTTTGTTCAGGAGGATTTTTGAAACTTAGATTTTACGTTGTTTATCGGTGGTTTAATGCTATTATTTCGCTTCATGTGCGATTACGAGCAAAGTAGTTGGGATACAAATTATTATTATACACGTTTATGGGTCAGATACATTGAGTAATTAATTCTAAAAAGTACAGCCCTCTATCTATTTTAGTTTGTTCAGGAGGATTTTTGAAACATAGATTTTACGTTGTTTATCTGTGGTTGAACGTTATTATTTTGCTTCATGTGCGATTACAAGCAAAGTAGTTGGGATACAAATTATTATTATACACGTTTATGGGTCAGATACATTGGGTAATTAATTCCAAAAAGTACAGCCCTCTATCTATTTTAGTTTGTTCAGGAGGATTTTTGAAACTTAGATTTTACGTTGTTTATCGGTGGTTTAATGCTATTATTTCGCTTCATGTGCGATTACGAGCAAAGTAGTTGGGATACAAATTATTATTATACACGTTTATGGGTCAGATACATTGGGTAATTAATTCTAAAAAGTACAGCCCTCTATCTATTTTAGTTTGTTCAGGAGGATTTTTGAAACATAGATTTTACGTTGTTTATCTGTGGTTGAATGTTATTACTTGGCTTCATGTGCGATTACGAGGAAAGTAGTTGGGATACAAATTATTATTATACACGTTTATGGGTCAGATACATTGGGTAATTAATTCCAAAAAGTACAGCCCTCTATCTATTTTAGTTTGTTCAGGAGGATTTTTGAAACTTAGATTTTACGTTGTTTATCGGTGGTTTAATGCTATTATTTCGCTTCATGTGCGATTACGAGCAAAGTAGTTGGGATACAAATTATTATTATACACGTTTATGGGTCAGATACATTGGGTAATTAATTCCAAAAAGTACAGCCCTCTATCTATTTTAGTTTGTTCAGGAGGATTTTTGAAACTTAGATTTTACGTTGTTAATCGGTGGTTTAATGCTATTATTTCGCTTCATGTGCGATTACGAGCAATGTAGTTGGGATACAAATTATTATTATACACGTTTATGGGTCAGATACATTGGGTAATTAATTCTAAAAAGTACAGCCCTCTATCTATTTTAGTTTGTTCAGGAGGATTTTTGAAACTTAGATTTTACGTTGTTTATCGGTGGTTTAATGCTATTATTTCGCTTCATGTGCGATTACGAGCAAAGTAGTTGGGATACAAATTATTATTATACACGTTTATGGGTCAGATACATTGGGTAATTAATTCTAAAAAGTACAGCCCTCTATCTATTTTAGTTTGTTCAGAAGGATTTTTGAAACTTAGATTTTACGTTGTTTATCGGTGGTTTAATGTTATTATTTCGCTTCATGTGCGATTACGAGCAAACTAGTTGGGATACAAATTATTATTATACACGTTTATGGGTCAGATACATTGGGTAATTAATTCTAAAAAGTACAGCCCGCTATCTATTTTAGTTTGTTCAGGAGGATTTTTGAAACTTAGATTTTACGTTGTTTATCGGTGGTTTAATGCTATTATTTCGCTTCGTGTGCGATTACGAGCAAAGTAGTTGGGATACAAATTATTATTATACACGTTTATGGGTCAGATACATTGAGTAATTAATTCTAAAAAGTACAGCCCTCTATCTATTTTAGTTTGTTCAGGAGGATTTTTGAAACATAGATTTTACGTTGTTTATCTGTGGTTGAACGTTATTATTTTGCTTCATGTGCGATTACAAGCAAAGTAGTTGGGATACAAATTATTATTATACACGTTTATGGGTCAGATACATTGGGTAATTAATTCTAAAAAGTACAGCCCTCTATCTATTTTAGTTTGTTCAGGAGGATTTTTGAAACTTAAATTTTACGTTGTTTATCGGTGGTTGAATGCTATTATTTCGCTTCATGTGCGATTACGTGCAAAGTAGTTGGGATACAAATTATTATTATACACGTTTATGGGTCAGATACATTGGGTAATTAATTCTAAAAAGTACAGCCCTCTATCTATTTTAGTTTGTTCAGGAGGATTTTTGAAACATAGATTTTACGTTGTTTATCTGTGGTTGAACGTTATTATTTTGCTTCATGTGCGATTACAAGCAAAGTAGTTGGGATACAAATTATTATTATACACGTTTATGGGTCAGCTACATTGGGTAATTAATTCCAAAAAGTACAACCCTCTATCTATTTTAGTTTGTTCAGGAGGATTTTTGAAACTTAGATTTTACGTTGTTTATCGGTGGTTTAATGCTATTATTTCGCTTCATGTGCGATTACGAGCAAAGTAGTTGGGATACAAATTATTATTATACACGTTTATGGGTCAGATACATTGGGTAATTAATTCTAAAAAGTACAGCCCTCTATCTATTTTAGTTTGTTCAGGAGGATTTTTGAAACTTAGATTTTACGTTGTTTATCGGTGGTTTAATGCTATTATTTCGCTTCATGTGCGATTACGAGCAAAGTAGTTGGGATACAAATTATTATTATACACGTTTATGGGTCAGATACATTGGGTAATTAATTCTAAAAAGTACAGCCCTCTATCTATTTTAGTTTGTTCAGAAGGATTTCTGAAACTTAGATTTTACGTTGTTTATCGGTGGTTTAATGTTATTATTTCGCTTCATGTGCGATTACGAGCAAACTAGTTGGGATACAAATTATTATTATACACGTTTATGGGTCAGATACATTGAGTAATTAATTCTAAAAAGTACAGCCCTCTATCTATTTTAGTTTGTTCAGGAGGATTTTTGAAACAGATTTTACGTTGTTTATCTGTGGTTGAACGTTATTATTTTGCTTCATGTGCGATTACAAGCAAAGTAGTTGGGATACAAATTATTATTATACACGTTTATGGGTCAGCTACATTGGGTAATTAATTCCAAAAAGTACAACCCTCTATCTATTTTAGTTTGTTCAGGAGGATTTTTGAAACTTAGATTTTACGTTGTTTATCGGTGGTTTAATGCTATTATTTCGCTTCATGTGCGATTACGAGCAAAGTAGTTGGGATACAAATTATTATTATACACGTTTATGGGTCAGATACATTGGGTAATTAATTCTAAAAAGTACAGCCCTCTATCTATTTTAGTTTGTTCAGGAGGATTTTTGAAACTTAGATTTTACGTTGTTTATCGGTGGTTGAATGCTATTATTTCGCTTCATGTGCGATTACGTGCAAAGTAGTTTGGATACAAATTATTATTATACACGTTTATGGGTCAGATACATTGGGTAATTAATTCTAAAAAGTACAGCCCTCTATCTATTTTAGTTTGTTCAGGAGGATTTTTGAAACATAGATTTTACGTTGTTTATCTGTGGTTGAACGTTATTATTTTGCTTCATGTGCGATTACAAGCAAAGTAGTTGGGATACAAATTATTATTATACACGTTTATGGGTCAGATACATTGGGTAATTAATTCTAAAAAGTACAGCCCTCTATCTATTTTAGTTTGTTCAGGAGGATTTTTGAAACTTAGATTTTACGTTGTTTATCGGTGGTTTAATGCTATTATTTCGCTTCATGTGCGATTACGAGCAAAGTAGTTGGGATACAAATTATTATTATACACGTTTATGGGTCAGATACATTGGGTAATTAATTCTAAAAAGTACAGCCCTCTATCTATTTTAGTTTGTTCAGGAGGATTTTTGAAACATAGATTTTACGTTGTTTATCTGTGGTTGAATGTTATTATTTGGCTTCATGTGCGATTACGAGGAAAGTGGTTGGGATACAAATTATTATTATACACGTTTATGGGTCAGATACATTGGGTAATTAATTCCAAAAAGTACAGCCCTCTATCTATTTTAGTTTGTTCAGGAGGATTTTTGAAACTTAGATTTTACGTTGTTTATCGGTGGTTTAATGCTATTATTTCGCTTCATGTGCGATTACGAGCAAAGTAGTTGGGATACAAATTATTATTATACACGTTTATGGGTCAGATACATTGGGTAATTAATTCCAAAAAGTACAGCCCTCTATCTATTTTAGTTTGTTCAGGAGGATTTTTGAAACTTAGATTTTACGTTGTTTATCGGTGGTTTAATGCTATTATTTCGCTTCATGTGCGATTACGAGCAATGTAGTTGGGATACAAATTATTATTATACACGTTTATGGGTCAGATACATTGGGTAATTAATTCTAAAAAGTACAGCCCTCTATCTATTTTAGTTTGTTCAGGAGGATTTTTGAAACTTAGATTTTACGTTGTTTATCGGTGGTTTAAGTCTATTATTTCGCTTCATGTGCGATTACGAGCAAAGTAGTTTGGATACAAATTATTATTATACACGTTTATGGGTCAGATACATTGGGTAATTAATTCTAAAAAGTACAGCCCTCTATCTATTTTAGTTTGTTCAGAAGGATTTTTGAAACTTAGATTTTACGTTGTTTATCGGTGGTTTAATGTTATTATTTCGCTTCATGTGCGATTACGAGCAAACTAGTTGGGATACAAATTATTATTATACACGTTTATGGGTCAGATATATTGGGTAATTAATTCTAAAAAGTACAGCCCGCTATCTATTTTAGTTTGTTCAGGAGGATTTTTGAAACTTAGATTTTACGTTGTTTATCGGTGGTTTAATGCTATTATTTCGCTTCGTGTGCGATTACGAGCAAAGTAGTTGGGATACAAATTATTATTATACACGTTTATGGGTCAGATACATTGAGTAATTAATTCTAAAAAGTACAGCCCTCTATCTATTTTAGTTTGTTCAGGAGGATTTTTGAAACATAGATTTTACGTTGTTTATCTGTGGTTGAACGTTATTATTTTGCTTCATGTGCGATTACAAGCAAAGTAGTTGGGATACAAATTATTATTATACACGTTTATGGGTCAGATACATTGGGTAATTAATTCTAAAAAGTACAGCCCTCTATCTATTTTAGTTTGTTCAGGAGGATTTTTGAAACTTAAATTTTACGTTGTTTATCGGTGGTTGAATGCTATTATTTCGCTTCATGTGCGATTACGTGCAAAGTAGTTGGGATACAAATTATTATTATACACGTTTATGGGTCAGATACATTGGGTAATTAATTCTAAAAAGTACAGCCCTCTATCTATTTTAGTTTGTTCAGGAGGATTTTTGAAACATAGATTTTACGTTGTTTATCTGTGGTTGAACGTTATTATTTTGCTTCATGTGCGATTACAAGCAAAGTAGTTGGGATACAAATTATTATTATACACGTTTATGGGTCAGCTACATTGGGTAATTAATTCCAAAAAGTACAACCCTCTATCTATTTTAGTTTGTTCAGGAGGATTTTTGAAACTTAGATTTTACGTTGTTTATCGGTGGTTTAATGCTATTATTTCGCTTCATGTGCGATTACGAGCAAAGTAGTTGGGATACAAATTATTATTATACACGTTTATGGGTCAGATACATTGGGTAATTAATTCTAAAAAGTACAGCCCTCTATCTATTTTAGTTTGTTCAGGAGGATTTTTGAAACTTAGATTTTACGTTGTTTATCGGTGGTTGAATGCTATTATTTCGCTTCATGTGCGATTACGTGCAAAGTAGTTGGGATACAAATTATTATTATACACGTTTATGGGTCAGATACATTGGGTAATTAATTCTAAAACGTACAGCCCTCTATCTATTTTAGTTTGTTCAGGAGGATTTTTGAAACATAGATTTTACGTTGTTTATCTGTGGTTGAACGTTATTATTTTGCTTCATGTGCTATTACAAGCAAAGTAGTTGGGATACAAATTATTATTATACACGTTTATGGGTCAGATACATTGGGTAATTAATTCTAAAAAGTACAGCCCTCTATCTATTTTAGTTTGTTCAGGAGGATTTTTGAAACTTAGATTTTACGTTGTTTATCGGTGGTTTAATGCTATTATTTCGCTTCATGTGCGATTACGAGCAAAGTAGTTGGGATACAAATTATTATTATACACGTTTATGGGTCAGATACATTGGGTAATTAATTCCAAAAAGTACAGCCCTCTATCTATTTTAGTTTGTTCAGGAGGATTTTTGAAACTTAGATTTTACGTTGTTTATCGGTGGTTTAATGCTATTATTTCGCTTCATGTGCGATTACGAGCAAAGTAGTTGGGATACAAATTATTATTATACACGTTTATGGGTCAGATACATTGGGTAATTAATTCTAAAAAGTACAGCCCTCTATCTATTTTAGTTTGTTCAGAAGGATTTTTGAAACTTAGATTTTACGTTGTTTATCGGTGGTTTAATGTTATTATTTCGCTTCATGTGCGATTACGAGCAAACTAGTTGGGATACAAATTATTATTATACACGTTTATGGGTCAGATACATTGGGTAATTAATTCTAAAAAGTACAGCCCTCTATCTATTTTAGTTTGTTCAGAAGGATTTTTGAAACTTAGATTTTACGTTGTTTATCGGTGGTTTAATGTTATTATTTCGCTTCATGTGCGATTACGAGCAAACTAGTTGGGATACAAATTATTATTATACACGTTTATGGGTCAGATACATTGAGTAATTAATTCTAAAAAGTACTGCCCTCTATCTATTTTAGTTTGTTCAGGAGGATTTTTGAAACATAGATTTTACGTTGTTTATCTGTGGTTGAACGTTATTATTTTGCTTCATGTGCGATTACAAGCAAAGTAGTTGGGATACAAATTATTATTATACACGTTTATGGGTCAGATACATTGGGTAATTAATTCCAAAAAGTACAGCCCTCTATCTATTTTAGTTTGTTCAGGAGGATTTTTGAAACTTAGATTTTACGTTGTTTATCGGTGGTTTAATGCTATTATTTCGCTTCATGTGCGATTACGAGCAAAGTAGTTGGAATACAAATTATTATTATACACGTTTATGGGTCAGATACATTGGGTAATTAATTCTAAAAAGTACAGCCCTCTATCTATTTTAGTTTGTTCAGGAGGATTTTTGAAACATAGATTTTACGTTGTTTATCTGTGGTTGAATGTTATTATTTGGCTTCATGTGCGATTACGAGGAAAGTAGTTGGGATACAAATTATTATTATACACGTTTATGGGTCAGATACATTGGGTAATTAATTCCAAAAAGTACAGCCCTCTATCTATTTTAGTTTGTTCAGGAGGATTTTTGAAACTTAGATTTTACGTTGTTTATCGGTGGTTTAATGCTATTATTTCGCTTCATGTGCGATTACGAGCAAAGTAGTTGGGATACAAATTATTATTATACACGTTTATGGGTCAGATACATTGGGTAATTAATTCCAAAAAGTACAGCCCTCTATCTATTTTAGTTTGTTCAGGAGGATTTTTGAAACTTAGATTTTACGTTGTTTATCGGTGGTTTAATGCTATTATTTCGCTTCATGTGCGATTACGAGCAATGTAGTTGGGATACAAATTATTATTATACACGTTTATGGGTCAGATACATTGGGTAATTAATTCTAAAAAGTACAGCCCTCTATCTATTTTAGTTTGTTCAGAAGGATTTTTGAAACTTAGATTTTACGTTGTTTATCGGTGGTTTAATGTTATTATTTCGCTTCATGTGCGATTACGAGCAAACTAGTTGGGATACAAATTATTATTATACACGTTTATGGGTCAGATACATTGGGTAATTAATTCTAAAAAGCACAGCCCGCTATCTATTTTAGTTTGTTCAGGAGGATTTTTGAAACTTAGATTTTACGTTGTTTATCGGTGGTTTAATGCTATTATTTCGCTTCGTGTGCGATTACGAGCAAAGTAGTTGGGATACAAATTATTATTATACACGTTTATGGGTCAGATACATTGGGTAATTAATTCTAAAAAGTACAGCCCTCTATCTATTTTAGTTTGTTCAGAAGGATTTTTGAAACTTAGATTTTACGTTGTTTATCGGTGGTTTAATGTTATTATTTCGCTTCATGTGCGATTACGAGCAAACTAGTTGGGATACAAATTATTATTATACACGTTTATGGGTCAGATACATTGGGTAATTAATTCTAAAAAGTACAGCCCTCTATCTATTTTAGTTTGTTCAGGAGGATTTTTGAAACATAGATTTTACGTTGTTTATCTGTGGTTGTACGTTATTATTTTGCTTCATGTGCGATTACAAGCAAAGCAGTTGGGATACAAATTATTATTATACACGTTTATGGGTCAGCTACATTGGGTAATTAATTCCAAAAAGTACAACCCTCTATCTATTTTAGTTTGTTCAGGAGGATTTTTGAAACTTAGATTTTACGTTGTTTATCGGTGGTTTAATGCTATTATTTCGCTTCATGTGCGATTACGAGCAATGTAGTTGGGATACAAATTATTATTATACACGTTTATGGGTCAGATACATTGGGTAATTAATTCTAAAAAGTACAGCCCTCTATCTATTTTAGTTTGTTCAGGAGGATTTTTGAAACTTAGATTTTACGTCGTTTATCGGTGGTTTAATGCTATTATTTCGCTTCATGTGCGATTACGAGCAAAGTAGTTGGGATACAAATTATTATTATACACGTTTATGGGTCAGATACATTGGGTAATTAATTCTAAAAAGTACAGCCCTCTATCTATTTTAGTTTGTTCAGGAGGATTTTTGAAACTTAGATTTTACGTTGTTTATCGGTGGTTGAATGTTATTATTTCTCTTCATGTGCGATTACGAGCACAGTAGTTGGGATACAAATTATTATTATACACGTTTATGGGTCAGATACATTGGGTAATTAATTCTAAAAAGTACAGCCCTCTATCTATTTTAGTTTGTTCAGAAGGATTTTTGAAACTTAGATTTTACGTTGTTTATCGGTGGTTTAATGTTATTATTTCGCTTCATGTGCGATTACGAGCAAACTAGTTGGGATACAAATTATTATTATACACGTTTATGGGTCAGATATATTGGGTAATTAATTCTAAAAAGTACAGCCCGCTATCTATTTTAGTTTGTTCAGGAGGATTTTTGAAACTTAGATTTTACGTTGTTTATCGGTGGTTTAATGCTATTATTTCGCTTCGTGTGCGATTACGAGCAAAGTAGTTGGGATACAAATTATTATTATACACGTTTATGGGTCAGATACATTGAGTAATTAATTCTAAAAAGTACAGCCCTCTATCTATTTTAGTTTGTTCAGGAGGATTTTTGAAACATAGATTTTACGTTGTTTATCTGTGGTTGAACGTTATTATTTTGCTTCATGTGCGATTACAAGCAAAGTAGTAGGGATACAAATTATTATTATACACGTTTATGGGTCAGCTACATTGGGTAATTAATTCCAAAAAGTACAACCCTCTATCTATTTTAGTTTGTTCAGGAGGATTTTTGAAACTTAGATTTTACGTTGTTTATCGGTGGTTTAATGCTATTATTTCGCTTCATGTGCGATTACGAGCAAAGTAGTTGGGATACAAATTATTATTATACACGTTTATGGGTCAGATACATTGGGTAATTAATTCTAAAAAGTACAGCCCTCTATCTATTTTAGTTTGTTCAGGAGGATTTTTGAAACTTAGATTTTACGTTGTTTATCGGTGGTTGAATGCTATTATTTCGCTTCATGTGCGATTACGTGCAAAGTAGTTGGGATACAAATTATTATTATACACGTTTATGGGTCAGATACATTGGGTAATTAATTCTAAAAAGTACAGCCCTCTATCTATTTTAGTTTGTTCAGGAGGATTTTTGAAACATAGATTTTACGTTGTTTATCTGTGGTTGAACGTTATTATTTTGCTTCATGTGCGATTACAAGCAAAGTAGTTGGGATACAAATTATTATTATACACCTTTATGGGTCAGATACATTGGGTAATTAATTCTAAAAAGTACAGCCCTCTATCTATTTTAGTTTGTTCAGGAGGATTTTTGAAACTTAGATTTTACGTTGTTTATCGGTGGTTTAATGCTATTATTTCGCTTCATGTGCGATTACGAGCAAAGTAGTTGGGATACAAATTATTATTATACACGTTTATGGGTCAGATACATTGGGTAATTAATTCTAAAAAGTACAGCCCTCTATCTATTTTAGTTTGTTCAGGAGGATTTTTGAAACTTAGATTTTACGTTGTTTATCGGTGGTTTAAGTCTATTATTTCGCTTCATGTGCGATTACGAGCAAAGTAGTTTGGATACAAATTATTATTATACACGTTTATGGGTCAGATACATTGGGTAATTAATTCTAAAAAGTACAGCCCTCTATCTATTTTAGTTTGTTCAGAAGGATTTTTGAAACTTAGATTTTACGTTGTTTATCGGTGGTTTAATGTTATTATTTCGCTTCATGTGCGATTACGAGCAAACTAGTTGGGATACAAATTATTATTATACACGTTTATGGGTCAGATATATTGGGTAATTAATTCTAAAAAGTACAGCCCGCTATCTATTTTAGTTTGTTCAGGAGGATTTTTGAAACTTAGATTTTACGTTGTTTATCGGTGGTTTAATGCTATTATTTCGCTTCGTGTGCGATTACGAGCAAAGTAGTTGGGATACAAATTATTATTATACACGTTTATGGGTCAGATACATTGAGTAATTAATTCTAAAAAGTACAGCCCTCTATCTATTTTAGTTTGTTCAGGAGGATTTTTGAAACATAGATTTTACGTTGTTTATCTGTGGTTGAACGTTATTATTTTGCTTCATGTGCGATTACAAGCAAAGTAGTTGGGATACAAATTATTATTATACACGTTTATGGGTCAGATACATTGGGTAATTAATTCTAAAAAGTACAGCCCTCTATCTATTTTAGTTTGTTCAGGAGGATTTTTGAAACTTAAATTTTACGTTGTTTATCGGTGGTTGAATGCTATTATTTCGCTTCATGTGCGATTACGTGCAAAGTAGTTGGGATACAAATTATTATTATACACGTTTATGGGTCAGATACATTGGGTAATTAATTCTAAAAAGTACAGCCCTCTATCTATTTTAGTTTGTTCAGGAGGATTTTTGAAACATAGATTTTACGTTGTTTATCTGTGGTTGAACGTTATTATTTTGCTTCATGTGCGATTACAAGCAAAGTAGTTGGGATACAAATTATTATTATACACGTTTATGGGTCAGCTACATTGGGTAATTAATTCCAAAAAGTACAACCCTCTATCTATTTTAGTTTGTTCAGGAGGATTTTTGAAACTTAGATTTTACGTTGTTTATCGGTGGTTTAATGCTATTATTTCGCTTCATGTGCGATTACGAGCAAAGTAGTTGGGATACAAATTATTATTATACACGTTTATGGGTCAGATACATTGGGTAATTAATTCTAAAAAGTACAGCCCTCTATCTATTTTAGTTTGTTCAGGAGGATTTTTGAAACTTAGATTTTACGTTGTTTATCGGTGGTTGAATGCTATTATTTCGCTTCATGTGCGATTACGTGCAAAGTAGTTGGGATACAAATTATTATTATACACGTTTATGGGTCAGATACATTGGGTAATTAATTCTAAAACGTACAGCCCTCTATCTATTTTAGTTTGTTCAGGAGGATTTTTGAAACATAGATTTTACGTTGTTTATCTGTGGTTGAACGTTATTATTTTGCTTCATGTGCGATTACAAGCAAAGTAGTTGGGATACAAATTATTATTATACACGTTTATGGGTCAGATACATTGGGTAATTAATTCTAAAAAGTACAGCCCTCTATCTATTTTAGTTTGTTCAGGAGGATTTTTGAAACTTAGATTTTACGTTGTTTATCGGTGGTTTAATGCTATTATTTCGCTTCATATGCGATTACGAGCAAAGTAGTTGGGATACAAATTATTATTATACACGTTTATGGGTCAGATACATTGGGTAATTAATTCCAAAAAGTACAGCCCTCTATCTATTTTAGTTTGTTCAGGAGGATTTTTGAAACTTAGATTTTACGTTGTTTATCGGTGGTTTAATGCTATTATTTCGCTTCATGTGCGATTACGAGCAAAGTAGTTGGGATACAAATTATTATTATACACGTTTATGGGTCAGATACATTGGGTAATTAATTCTAAAAAGTACAGCCCTCTATCTATTTTAGTTTGTTCAGAAGGATTTTTGAAACTTAGATTTTACGTTGTTTATCGGTGGTTTAATGTTATTATTTCGCTTCATGTGCGATTACGAGCAAACTAGTTGGGATACAAATTATTATTATACACGTTTATGGGTCAGATACATTGGGTAATTAATTCTAAAAAGTACAGCCCTCTATCTATTTTAGTTTGTTCAGAAGGATTTTTGAAACTTAGATTTTACGTTGTTTATCGGTGGTTTAATGTTATTATTTCGCTTCATGTGCGATTACGAGCAAACTAGTTGGGATACAAATTATTATTATACACGTTTATGGGTCAGATACATTGAGTAATTAATTCTAAAAAGTACTGCCCTCTATCTATTTTAGTTTGTTCAGGAGGATTTTTGAAACATAGATTTTACGTTGTTTATCTGTGGTTGAACGTTATTATTTTGCTTCATGTGCGATTACAAGCAAAGTAGTTGGGATACAAATTATTATTATACACGTTTATGGGTCAGATACATTGGGTAATTAATTCCAAAAAGTACAGCCCTCTATCTATTTTAGTTTGTTCAGGAGGATTTTTGAAACTTAGATTTTACGTTGTTTATCGGTGGTTTAATGCTATTATTTCGCTTCATGTGCGATTACGAGCAAAGTAGTTGGAATACAAATTATTATTATACACGTTTATGGGTCAGATACATTGGGTAATTAATTCTAAAAAGTACAGCCCTCTATCTATTTTAGTTTGTTCAGGAGGATTTTTGAAACATAGATTTTACGTTGTTTATCTGTGGTTGAATGTTATTATTTGGCTTCATGTGCGATTACGAGGAAAGTAGTTGGGATACAAATTATTATTATACACGTTTATGGGTCAGATACATTGGGTAATTAATTCCAAAAAGTACAGCCCTCTATCTATTTTAGTTTGTTCAGGAGGATTTTTGAAACTTAGATTTTACGTTGTTTATCGGTGGTTTAATGCTATTATTTCGCTTCATGTGCGATTACGAGCAAAGTAGTTGGGATACAAATTATTATTATACACGTTTATGGGTCAGATACATTGGGTAATTAATTCCAAAAAGTACAGCCCTCTATCTATTTTAGTTTGTTCAGGAGGATTTTTGAAACTTAGATTTTACGTTGTTTATCGGTGGTTTAATGCTATTATTTCGCTTCATGTGCGATTACGAGCAATGTAGTTGGGATACAAATTATTATTATACACGTTTATGGGTCAGATACATTGGGTAATTAATTCTAAAAAGTACAGCCCTCTATCTATTTTAGTTTGTTCAGAAGGATTTTTGAAACTTAGATTTTACGTTGTTTATCGGTGGTTTAATGTTATTATTTCGCTTCATGTGCGATTACGAGCAAACTAGTTGGGATACAAATTATTATTATACACGTTTATGGGTCAGATACATTGGGTAATTAATTCTAAAAAGCACAGCCCGCTATCTATTTTAGTTTGTTCAGGAGGATTTTTGAAACTTAGATTTTACGTTGTTTATCGGTGGTTTAATGCTATTATTTCGCTTCGTGTGCGATTACGAGCAAAGTAGTTGGGATACAAATTATTATTATACACGTTTATGGGTCAGATACATTGGGTAATTAATTCTAAAAAGTACAGCCCTCTATCTATTTTAGTTTGTTCAGAAGGATTTTTGAAACTTAGATTTTACGTTGTTTATCGGTGGTTTAATGTTATTATTTCGCTTCATGTGCGATTACGAGCAAACTAGTTGGGATACAAATTATTATTATACACGTTTATGGGTCAGATACATTGGGTAATTAATTCTAAAAAGTACAGCCCTCTATCTATTTTAGTTTGTTCAGGAGGATTTTTGAAACATAGATTTTACGTTGTTTATCTGTGGTTGAACGTTATTATTTTGCTTCATGTGCGATTACAAGCAAAGCAGTTGGGATACAAATTATTATTATACACGTTTATGGGTCAGCTACATTGGGTAATTAATTCCAAAAAGTACAACCCTCTATCTATTTTAGTTTGTTCAGGAGGATTTTTGAAACTTAGATTTTACGTTGTTTATCGGTGGTTTAATGCTATTATTTCGCTTCATGTGCGATTACGAGCAATGTAGTTGGGATACAAATTATTATTATACACGTTTATGGGTCAGATACATTGGGTAATTAATTCTAAAAAGTACAGCCCTCTATCTATTTTAGTTTGTTCAGGAGGATTTTTGAAACTTAGATTTTACGTTGTTTATCGGTGGTTTAATGCTATTATTTCGCTTCATGTGCGATTACGAGCAAAGTAGTTGGGATACAAATTATTATTATACACGTTTATGGGTCAGATACATTGGGTAATTAATTCTAAAAAGTACAGCCCTCTATCTATTTTAGTTTGTTCAGAAGGATTTTTGAAACTTAGATTTTACGTTGTTTATCGGTGGTTTAATGTTATTATTTCGCTTCATGTGCGATTACGAGCAAACTAGTTGGGATACAAATTATTATTATACACGTTTATGGGTCAGATATATTGGGTAATTAATTCTAAAAAGTACAGCCCGCTATCTATTTTAGTTTGTTCAGGAGGATTTTTGAAACTTAGATTTTACGTTGTTTATCGGTGGTTTAATGCTATTATTTCGCTTCGTGTGCGATTACGAGCAAAGTAGTTGGGATACAAATTATTATTATACACGTTTATGGGTCAGATACATTGAGTAATTAATTCTAAAAAGTACAGCCCTCTATCTATTTTAGTTTGTTCAGGACGATTTTTGAAACATAGATTTTACGTTGTTTATCTGTGGTTGAACGTTATTATTTTGCTTCATGTGCGATTACAAGCAAAGTAGTAGGGATACAAATTATTATTATACACGTTTATGGGTCAGCTACATTGGGTAATTAATTCCAAAAAGTACAACCCTCTATCTATTTTAGTTTGTTCAGGAGGATTTTTGAAACTTAGATTTTACGTTGTTTATCGGTGGTTTAATGCTATTATTTCGCTTCATGTGCGATTACGAGCAAAGTAGTTGGGATACAAATTATTATTATACACGTTTATGGGTCAGATACATTGGGTAATTAATTCTAAAAAGTACAGCCCTCTATCTATTTTAGTTTGTTCAGGAGGATTTTTGAAACTTAGATTTTACGTTGTTTATCGGTGGTTGAATGCTATTATTTCGCTTCATGTGCGATTACGTGCAAAGTAGTTGGGATACAAATTATTATTATACACGTTTATGGGTCAGATACATTGGGTAATTAATTCTAAAAAGTACAGCCCTCTATCTATTTTAGTTTGTTCAGGAGGATTTTTGAAACATAGATTTTACGTTGTTTATCTGTGGTTGAACGTTATTATTTTGCTTCATGTGCGATTACAAGCAAAGTAGTTGGGATACAAATTATTATTATACACGTTTATGGGTCAGATACATTGGGTAATTAATTCTAAAAAGTACAGCCCTCTATCTATTTTAGTTTGTTCAGGAGGATTTTTGAAACTTAGATTTTACGTTGTTTATCGGTGGTTTAATGCTATTATTTCGCTTCATGTGCGATTACGAGCAAAGTAGTTGGGATACAAATTATTATTATACACGTTTATGGGTCAGATACATTGGGTAATTAATTCCAAAAAGTACAGCCCTCTATCTATTTTAGTTTGTTCAGGAGGATTTTTGAAACTTAGATTTTACGTTATTTATCGGTGGTTTAATGCTATTATTTCGCTTCATGTGCGATTACGAGCAAAGTAGTTGGGATACAAATTATTATTATACACGTTTATGGGTCAGATACATTGGGTAATTAATTCTAAAAAGTACAGCCCTCTATCTATTTTAGTTTGTTCAGAAGGATTTTTGAAACTTAGATTTTACGTTGTTTATCGGTGGTTTAATGTTATTATTTCGCTTCATGTGCGATTACGAGCAAACTAGTTGGGATACAAATTATTATTATACACGTTTATGGGTCAGATACATTGGGTAATTAATTCTAAAAAGTACAGCCCTCTATCTATTTTAGTTTGTTCAGAAGGATTTTTGAAACTTAGATTTTACGTTGTTTATCGGTGGTTTAATGTTATTATTTCGCTTCATGTGCGATTACGAGCAAACTAGTTGGGATACAAATTATTATTATACACGTTTATGGGTCAGATACATTGAGTAATTAATTCTAAAAAGTACTGCCCTCTATCTATTTTAGTTTGTTCAGGAGGATTTTTGAAACATAGATTTTACGTTGTTTATCTGTGGTTGAACGTTATTATTTTGCTTCATGTGCGATTACAAGCAAAGTAGTTGGGATACAAATTATTATTATACACGTTTATGGGTCAGATACATTGGGTAATTAATTCCAAAAAGTACAGCCCTCTATCTATTTTAGTTTGTTCAGGAGGATTTTAGAAACTTAGATTTTACGTTGTTTATCGGTGGTTTAATGCTACTATTTCGCTTCATGTGCGATTACGAGCAAAGTAGTTGGAATACAAATTATTATTATACACGTTTATGGGTCAGATACATTGGGTAATAAATTCCAAAAAGTACAGCCCTCTATCTATTTTAGTTTGTTCAGGAGGATTTTTGAAACTTAGATTTTACGTTGTTTATCGGTGGTTTAATGCTATTATTTCGCTTCATGTGCGATTACGAGCAAAGTAGTTGGGATACAAATTATTATTATACACGTTTATGGGTCAGATACATTGGGTAATTAATTCCAAAAAGTACAGCCCTCTATCTATTTTAGTTTGTTCAGGAGGATTTTTGAAACTTAGATTTTACGTTGTTTATCGGTGGTTTAATGCTATTATTTCGCTTCATGTGCGATTACGAGCAATGTAGTTGGGATACAAATTATTATTATACACGTTTATGGGTCAGATACATTGGGTAATTAATTCTAAAAAGTACAGCCCTCTATCTATTTTAGTTTGTTCAGAAGGATTTTTGAAACTTAGATTTTACGTTGTTTATCGGTGGTTTAATGTTATTATTTCGCTTCATGTGCGATTACGAGCAAACTAGTTGGGATACAAATTATTATTATACACGTTTATGGGTCAGATACATTGGGTAATTAATTCTAAAAAGCACAGCCCGCTATCTATTTTAGTTTGTTCAGGAGGATTTTTGAAACTTAGATTTTACGTTGTTTATCGGTGGTTTAATGCTATTATTTCGCTTCGTGTGCGATTACGAGCAAAGTAGTTGGGATACAAATTATTATTATACACGTTTATGGGTCAGATACATTGGGTAATTAATTCTAAAAAGTACAGCCCTCTATCTATTTTAGTTTGTTCAGAAGGATTTTTGAAACTTAGATTTTACGTTGTTTATCGGTGGTTTAATGTTATTATTTCGCTTCATGTGCGATTACGAGCAAACTAGTTGGGATACAAATTATTATTATACACGTTTATGGGTCAGATACATTGGGTAATTAATTCTAAAAAGTACAGCCCGCTATCTATTTTAGTTTGTTCAGGAGGATTTTTGAAACTTAGATTTTACGTTGTTTATCGGTGGTTTAATGCTATTATTTCGCTTCATGTGCGATTACGAGCAAAGTAGTTGGGATACAAATTATTATTATACACGTTTATGGGTCAGATACATTGAGTAATTAATTCTAAAAAGTACAGCCCTCTATCTATTTTAGTTTGTTCAGGAGGATTTTTGAAACATAGATTTTACGTTGTTTATCTGTGGTTGAACGTTATTATTTTGCTTCATGTGCGATTACAAGCAAAGTAGTTGGGATACAAATTATTATTATACACGTTTATGGGTCAGATACATTGGGTAATTAATTCCAAAAAGTACAGCCCTCTATCTATTTTAGTTTGTTCAGGAGGATTTTTGAAACTTAGATTTTACGTTGTTTATCGGTGGTTTAATGCTACTATTTCGCTTCATGTGCGATTACGAGCAAAGTAGTTGGAATACAAATTATTATTATACACGTTTATGGGTCAGATACATTGGGTAATAAATTCCAAAAAGTACAGCCCTCTATCTATTTTAGTTTGTTCAGGAGGATTTTTGAAACTTAGATTTTACGTTGTTTATCGGTGGTTTAATGCTATTATTTCGCTTCATGTGCGATTACGAGCAAAGTAGTTGGGATACAAATTATTATTATACACGTTTATGGGTCAGATACATTGGGTAATTAATTCCAAAAAGTACAGCCCTCTATCTATTTTAGTTTGTTCAGGAGGATTTTTGAAACTTAGATTTTACGTTGTTTATCGGTGGTTTAATGCTATTATTTCGCTTCATGTGCGATTACGAGCAATGTAGTTGGGATACAAATTATTATTATACACGTTTATGGGTCAGATACATTGGGTAATTAATTCTAAAAAGTACAGCCCTCTATCTATTTTAGTTTGTTCAGAAGGATTTTTGAAACTTAGATTTTACGTTGTTTATCGGTGGTTTAATGTTATTATTTCGCTTCATGTGCGATTACGAGCAAACTAGTTGGGATACAAATTATTATTATACACGTTTATGGGTCAGATACATTGGGTAATTAATTCTAAAAAGCACAGCCCGCTATCTATTTTAGTTTGTTCAGGAGGATTTTTGAAACTTAGATTTTACGTTGTTTATCGGTGGTTTAATGCTATTATTTCGCTTCGTGTGCGATTACGAGCAAAGTAGTTGGGATACAAATTATTATTATACACGTTTATGGGTCAGATACATTGGGTAATTAATTCTAAAAAGTACAGCCCTCTATCTATTTTAGTTTGTTCAGAAGGATTTTTGAAACTTAGATTTTACGTTGTTTATCGGTGGTTTAATGTTATTATTTCGCTTCATGTGCGATTACGAGCAAACTAGTTGGGATACAAATTATTATTATACACGTTTATGGGTCAGATACATTGGGTAATTAATTCTAAAAAGTACAGCCCTCTATCTATTTTAGTTTGTTCAGGAGGATTTTTGAAACATAGATTTTACGTTGTTTATCTGTGGTTGAACGTTATTATTTTGCTTCATGTGCGATTACAAGCAAAGCAGTTGGGATACAAATTATTATTATACACGTTTATGGGTCAGCTACATTGGGTAATTAATTCCAAAAAGTACAACCCTCTATCTATTTTAGTTTGTTCAGGAGGATTTTTGAAACTTAGATTTTACGTTGTTTATCGGTGGTTTAATGCTATTATTTCGCTTCATGTGCGATTACGAGCAAAGTAGTTGGGATACAAATTATTATTATACACGTTTATGGGTCAGATACATTGGGTAATTAATTCTAAAAAGTACAGCCCTCTATCTATTTTAGTTTGTTCAGGAGGATTTTTGAAACTTAGATTTTACGTTGTTTATCGGTGGTTGAATGCTATTATTTCGCTTCATGTGCGATTACGTGCAAAGTAGTTGGGATACAAATTATTATTATACACGTTTATGGGTCAGATACATTGGGTAATTAATTCTAAAAAGTACAGCCCTCTATCTATTTTAGTTTGTTCAGGAGGATTTTTGAAACATAGATTTTACGTTGTTTATCTGTGGTTGAACGTTATTATTTTGCTTCATGTGCGATTACAAGCAAAGTAGTTGGGATACAAATTATTATTATACACGTTTATGGGTCAGATACATTGGGTAATTAATTCTAAAAAGTACAGCCCTCTATCTATTTTAGTTTGTTCAGGAGGATTTTTGAAACTTAGATTTTACGTTGTTTATCGGTGGTTTAATGCTATTATTTCGCTTCATGTGCGATTACGAGCAAAGTAGTTGGGATACAAATTATTATTATACACGTTTATGGGTCAGATACATTGGGTAATTAATTCCAAAAAGTACAGCCCTCTATCTATTTTAGTTTGTTCAGGAGGATTTTTGAAACTTAGATTTTACGTTGTTTATCGGTGGTTTAATGCTATTATTTCGCTTCATGTGCGATTACGAGCAAAGTAGTTGGGATACAAATTATTATTATACACGTTTATGGGTCAGATACATTGGGTAATTAATTCTAAAAAGTACAGCCCTCTATCTATTTTAGTTTGTTCAGAAGGATTTTTGAAACTTAGATTTTACGTTGTTTATCGGTGGTTTAATGTTATTATTTCGCTTCATGTGCGATTACGAGCAAACTAGTTGGGATACAAATTATTATTATACACGTTTATGGGTCAGATACATTGGGTAATTAATTCTAAAAAGTACAGCCCTCTATCTATTTTAGTTTGTTCAGAAGGATTTTTGAAACTTAGATTTTACGTTGTTTATCGGTGGTTTAATGTTATTATTTCGCTTCATGTGCGATTACGAGCAAACTAGTTGGGATACAAATTATTATTATACACGTTTATGGGTCAGATACATTGAGTAATTAATTCTAAAAAGTACTGCCCTCTATCTATTTTAGTTTGTTCAGGAGGATTTTTGAAACATAGATTTTACGTTGTTTATCTGTGGTTGAACGTTATTATTTTGCTTCATGTGCGATTACAAGCAAAGTAGTTGGGATACAAATTATTATTATACACGTTTATGGGTCAGATACATTGGGTAATTAATTCCAAAAAGTACAGCCCTCTATCTATTTTAGTTTGTTCAGGAGGATTTTTGAAACTTAGATTTTACGTTGTTTATCGGTGGTTTAATGCTATTATTTCGCTTCATGTGCGATTACGAGCAAAGTAGTTGGAATACAAATTATTATTATACACGTTTATGGGTCAGATACATTGGGTAATTAATTCTAAAAAGTACAGCCCTCTATCTATTTTAGTTTGTTCAGGAGGATTTTTGAAACATAGATTTTACGTTGTTTATCTGTGGTTGAATGTTATTATTTGGCTTCATGTGCGATTACGAGGAAAGTAGTTGGGATACAAATTATTATTATACACGTTTATGGGTCAGATACATTGGGTAATTAATTCCAAAAAGTACAGCCCTCTATCTATTTTAGTTTGTTCAGGAGGATTTTTGAAACTTAGATTTTACGTTGTTTATCGGTGGTTTAATGCTATTATTTCGCTTCATGTGCGATTACGAGCAAAGTAGTTGGGATACAAATTATTATTATACACGTTTATGGGTCAGATACATTGGGTAATTAATTCCAAAAAGTACAGCCCTCTATCTATTTTAGTTTGTTCAGGAGGATTTTTGAAACTTAGATTTTACGTTGTTTATCGGTGGTTTAATGCTATTATTTCGCTTCATGTGCGATTACGAGCAATGTAGTTGGGATACAAATTATTATTATACACGTTTATGGGTCAGATACATTGGGTAATTAATTCTAAAAAGTACAGCCCTCTATCTATTTTAGTTTGTTCAGGAGGATTTTTGAAACTTAGATTTTACGTTGTTTATCGGTGGTTTAATGCTATTATTTCGCTTCATGTGCGATTACGAGCAAAGTAGTTGGGATACAAATTATTATTATACACGTTTATGGGTCAGATACATTGGGTAATTAATTCTAAAAAGTACAGCCCTCTATCTATTTTAGTTTGTTCAGAAGGATTTTTGAAACTTAGATTTTACGTTGTTTATCGGTGGTTTAATGTTATTATTTCGCTTCATGTGCGATTACGAGCAAACTAGTTGGGATACAAATTATTATTATACACGTTTATGGGTCAGATACATTGGGTAATTAATTCTAAAAAGCACAGCCCGCTATCTATTTTAGTTTGTTCAGGAGGATTTTTGAAACTTAGATTTTACGTTGTTTATCGGTGGTTTAATGCTATTATTTCGCTTCGTGTGCGATTACGAGCAAAGTAGTTGGGATACAAATTATTATTATACACGTTTATGGGTCAGATACATTGGGTAATTAATTCTAAAAAGTACAGCCCTCTATCTATTTTAGTTTGTTCAGAAGGATTTTTGAAACTTAGATTTTACGTTGTTTATCGGTGGTTTAATGTTATTATTTCGCTTCATGTGCGATTACGAGCAAACTAGTTGGGATACAAATTATTATTATACACGTTTATGGGTCAGATACATTGGGTAATTAATTCTAAAAAGTACAGCCCGCTATCTATTTTAGTTTGTTCAGCAGGATTTTTGAAACTTAGATTTTACGTTGTTTATCGGTGGTTTAATGCTATTATTTCGCTTCGTGTGCGATTACGAGCAAAGTAGTTGGGATACAAATTATTATTATACACGTTTATGGGTCAGATACATTGAGTAGTTAATTCTAAAAAGTACAGCCCTCTATCTATTTTAGTTTGTTCAGGAGGATTTTTGAAACATAGATTTTACGTTGTTTATCTGTGGTTGAACGTTATTATTTTGCTTCATGTGCGATTACAAGCAAAGTAGTTGGGATACAAATTATTATTATACACGTTTATGGGTCAGATACATTGGGTAATTAATTCTAAAAAGTACAGCCCTCTATCTATTTTAGTTTGTTCAGGAGGATTTTTGAAACTTAAATTTTACGTTGTTTATCGGTGGTTGAATGCTATTATTTCGCTTCATGTGCGATTACGTGCAAAGTAGTTGGGATACAAATTATTATTATACACGTTTATGGGTCAGATACATTGGGTAATTAATTCTAAAAAGTACAGCCCTCTATCTATTTTAGTTTGTTCAGGAGGATTTTTGAAACATAGATTTTACGTTGTTTCTCTGTGGTTGAACGTTATTATTTTGCTTCATGTGCGATTACAAGCAAAGTAGTTGGGATACAAATTATTATTATACACGTTTATGGGTCAGCTACATTGGGTAATTAATTCCAAAAAGTACAACCCTCTATCTATTTTAGTTTGTTCAGGAGGATTTTTGAAACTTAGATTTTACGTTGTTTATCGGTGGTTTAATGCTATTATTTCGCTTCATGTGCGATTACGAGCAAAGTAGTTGGGATACAAATTATTATTATACACGTTTATGGGTCAGATACATTGGGTAATTAATTCTAAAAAGTACAGCCCTCTATCTATTTTAGTTTGTTCAGGAGGATTTTTGAAACTTAGATTTTACGTTGTTTATCGGTGGTTGAATGCTATTATTTCGCTTCATGTGCGATTACGTGCAAAGTAGTTGGGATACAAATTATTATTATACACGTTTATGGGTCAGATACATTGGGTAATTAATTCTAAAAAGTACAGCCCTCTATCTATTTTAGTTTGTTCAGGAGGATTTTTGAAACATAGATTTTACGTTGTTTATCTGTGGTTGAACGTTATTATTTTGCTTCATGTGCGATTACAAGCAAAGTAGTTGGGATACAAATTATTATTATACACGTTTATGGGTCAGATACATTGGGTAATTAATTCTAAAAAGTACAGCCCTCTATCTATTTTAGTTTGTTCAGGAGGATTTTTGAAACTTAGATTTTACGTTGTTTATCGGTGGTTTAATGCTATTATTTCGCTTCATGTGCGATTACGAGCAAAGTAGTTGGGATACAAATTATTATTATACACGTTTATGGGTCAGATACATTGGGTAATTAATTCCAAAAAGTACAGCCCTCTATCTATTTTAGTTTGTTCAGGAGGATTTTTGAAACTTAGATTTTACGTTGTTTATCGGTGGTTTAATGCTATTATTTCGCTTCATGTGCGATTACGAGCAAAGTAGTTGGGATACAAATTATTATTATACACGTTTATGGGTCAGATACATTGGGTAATTAATTCTAAAAAGTACAGCCCTCTATCTATTTTAGTTTGTTCAGAAGGATTTTTGAAACTTAGATTTTACGTTGTTTATCGGTGGTTTAATGTTATTATTTCGCTTCATGTGCGATTACGAGCAAACTAGTTGGGATACAAATTATTATTATACACGTTTATGGGTCAGATACATTGGGTAATTAATTCTAAAAAGTACAGCCCTCTATCTATTTTAGTTTGTTCAGAAGGATTTTTGAAACTTAGATTTTACGTTGTTTATCGGTGGTTTAATGTTATTATTTCGCTTCATGTGCGATTACGAGCAAACTAGTTGGGATACAAATTATTATTATACACGTTTATGGGTCAGATACATTGAGTAATTAATTCTAAAAAGTACTGCCCTCTATCTATTTTAGTTTGTTCAGGAGGATTTTTGAAACATAGATTTTACGTTGTTTATCTGTGGTTGAACGTTATTATTTTGCTTCATGTGCGATTACAAGCAAAGTAGTTGGGATACAAATTATTATTATACACGTTTATGGGTCAGATACATTGGGTAATTAATTCTAAAAAGTACAGCCCTCTATCTATTTTAGTTTGTTCAGGAGGATTTTTGAAACTTAGATTTTACGTTGTTTATCGGTGGTTGAATGCTATTATTTCGCTTCATGTGCGATTACGTGCAAAGTAGTTGGGATACAAATTATTATTATACACGTTTATGGGTCAGATACATTGGGTAATTAATTCTAAAAAGTACAGCCCTCTATCTATTTTAGTTTGTTCAGGAGGATTTTTGAAACATAGATTTTACGTTGTTTATCTGTGGTTGAATGTTATTATTTGGCTTCATGTGCGATTACGAGCAAAGTAGTTGGGATACAAATTATTATTATACACGTTTATGGGTCAGATACATTGGGTAGTTAATTCCAAAAAGTACAGCCCTCTATCTATTTTAGTTTGTCCAGGAGGATTTTTGAAACTTAGATTTTACGTTGTTTATCGGTGGTTTAATGCTATTATTTCGCTTCATGTGCGATTACGAGCAAAGTAGTTGGGATACAAATTATTATTATACACGTTTATGGGTCAGATACATTGGGTAATTAATTCTAAAAAGTACAGCCCTCTATCTATTTTAGTTTGTTCAGGAGGATTTTTGAAACTTAGATTTTACGTTGTTTATCGGTGGTTTAATGCTATTATTTCGCTTCATGTGCGATTACGAGCAAAGTAGTTGGGATACAAATTATTATTATACACGTTTATGGGTCAGATACATTGAGTAATTAATTCTAAAAAGTACAGCCCTCTATCTATTTTAGTTTGTTCAGGAGGATTTTTGAAACATAGATTTTACGTTGTTTATCTGTGGTTGAACGTTATTATTTTGCTTCATGTGCGATTACAAGCAAAGTAGTTGGGATACAAATTATTATTATACACGTTTATAGGTCAGATACATTGGGTAATTAATTCTAAAAAGTACAGCCCTCTATCTATTTTAGTTTGTTCAGGAGGATTTTTGAAACTTAGATTTTACGTTGTTTATCGGTGGTTGAATGCTATTATTTCGCTTCATGTGCGATTACGTGCAAAGTAGTTGGGATACAAATTATTATTATACACGTTTATGGGTCAGATACATTGGGTAATTAATTCGAAAAAGTACAGCCCTCTATCTATTTTAGTTTGTTCAGGAGGATTTTTGAAACAGATTTTACGTTGTTTATCTGTGGTTGAACGTTATTATTTTGCTTCATGTGCGATTTCAAGCAAAGTAGTTGGGATACAAATTATTATTATACACGTTTATGGGTCAGATACATTGGGTAATTAATTCCAAAAAGTACAACCCTCTATCTATTTTAGTTTGTTCAGGAGGATTTTTGAAACTTAGATTTTACGTTGTTTATCGGTGGTTTAATGCTATTATTTCGCTTCATGTGCGATTACGAGCAAAGTAGTTGGGATACAAATTATTATTATACACGTTTATGGGTCAGATACATTGGGTAATTAATTCTAAAAAGTACAGCCCTCTATCTATTTTAGTTTGTTCAGGAGGATTTTTGAAACTTAGATTTTACGTTGTTTATCGGTGGTTTAATGCTATTATTTCGCTTCATGTGCGATTACGAGCAAAGTAGTTGGGATACAAATTATTATTATACACGTTTATGGGTCAGATACATTGAGTAATTAATTCTAAAAAGTACAGCCCTCTATCTATTTTAGTTTGTTCAG